>CM076576.1:738835025-739218731 GCA_034641835.2 Pinus albicaulis
TATTATGCATGTATGATATTTGGCTTTTGACATTGAGCATGCTTTTGCTATTGAGAAAAGTCTGCAAGTGCTATTTAGCACATTGGGTGTCTCCGTGTAGAGATCCCAACCTCAACCCCGGGGAACGTCGAGTGCCTGCTCGGGTGAGGAGTTCTATCCTTGATTTTCTGGAGAGAGTTGTAGCAGCCACAGTTGGGAGCATTCACTTACTTAGATAGCGCAGTCAGTGAGAGGGAGCATGCAGTCTTTAGAGGAGGAGGTTCCAGGTTGAGGGCTTGTCAGGGGATTCAGCCCGAGCGATTTGGAAAGGGGTTAGTACTTCCCTATTCCATCATTTTAGTAAAGTTGGAGGCCATACTTTGCAGCAGATCATTCAGGGCCAGTGTTTATCACTGGGACATCGTTATACCTCAATGGAGGTCATTTTTTGAGGTGATCCATTTCTGGAAAGTTCTCTGGGATTTTCTGGGTATTTGGTGGAGAGCCTATTCCCAAAGTTTCATAATTTTCTGAGGAGGGGAGCAGCCCCAAAGAGTTGGTCCGTTCTAGTAGCAGCAGTAGCACAACAGAAAAACCATCAACTTGGAGATTACTCATTCATTGAGGGAACATCCATTCCATGATATAGTCTGAGAGTATTTCTACGCTTTCCTAGTGCAAGCCAAGGTGCCATCATTCTGATCACCTTTGTATTCATTTTATCTTTCAGCACTTAATAAAATGGCTCAGCGTTCTCCATATTTTGTCTTGTTCATATGATATATCTCTAGTTGTTGTATTTTCTTGTTTATGTGCTTTATATTGCCGTTTATTTCTATTCCGAATATTACAGATTTAGAATCTGAAATTAGCAAATATGATCCTTGGATCAGTCGAATGCATGCCTAGTCACATGATCTAGAAGAGTTGCATATTTTTCTTTAATTGTTGTGTGATTTCTCTGCCACTATAATGTTGATCACTACATTGACTGGACCCTTCTATTTTCTTGAAAATGTCTTATTTTTGCATGAAAATGTTTGGAAGTATCTAAACGAAAGAACATTGACAAGATTATTTTTTTCTTGTAAAGAATGATCAAAACTGAAATTCCAATTTTTTTGCTAAATAACTAAAATTAAAACAAAATAGCATAAATTACATTTGTATGGGTTTATTTATCTTTATTTGGGAAAAACGTAAGCAAAAAGCACAAAAGTGAGGAATAAGGAGGTGGATGTGGCCAAAATAAAGAAGGTTTATGTGGTTTTTCAATAATAAAATTGAGGAACAACAATTTTAATTCAAGAAACAACTCTTGGGAGGTTAGAGATGAATGATTTTATCTAGATTCTGATAGAATTGTAGCAATAAAAGGTTTCATTTGACTTGTGCCTTAGTGAAATGGAGAAATTCAATTTTCCACATCAGTAGGATGACTTGGATTGTAGTTCACTAGAGTGGCATGGCTTTGTCTCCTAGTTAAATCAGTAAGTTCAAGTTAGAGGCTAGAAGTAGAGTTGTGCATGGGTTGATTTCTAAAATCTAGCAATCTAGTGTATTAATTGTTAGTTAAAATCGGTTAATTGAGCTCTGGTATTTACTGGAGTCAGTAATATTTTAGTTGAGTAGTTATAACAGTTGTTATCTCATTGATCTCTCAGTTAACTAATCATTTTACTAAAAATAGTCACAGTCATGCAGGGAATTCGAATTTCCCAGTTGGAGTGGAGGAAAAGGCACATTGTAATTATCAATTGTATACTAGTTGCGTGTACAGGTTTTGTATCACAACAGGTGATCAATTCCTTTAGTATTTGCACAAGGAAATAGGGAATTCATGTTTTTTGGGTGCTAATTTCCTCAGGGATTACGAAAGGAAATAGGAGGAAGGTTGAGGCTTGAATTGGCTAATTGTTGGTCAGAGTAGATAAGTGAGAAGGAGATTAGAATTGAAATGCAGGGTGTGCTTCAGGATTGAAGAAAGACATTGTAATTGGTCCATATTTTCATCTGAATTAATGCAAAACAGTGCAGGGGTTTTTCCCAGTTATTTTCCCCTATAAAATCATTGTGTTCCTTATGTTTTGATGGTTGCATGTTATTGCATGTGTTTCTATCATGTGTTTTCCTTTCTGTGGAATAGTAGAAGAAATTTATGTCTCTTTATTTCAGTTTAATTTTCATTAGCACTAGAAAATTCCTAGAAATTTCTACATGGTATCAGAGCTACAAAAGACTACATAGAAACCTTGTTCCAAAGCCTCTCACAAAGAAATTTTGATTGGAAGATTTTTTGGTGCAGATTCTCTTTAGTGTAGGGAAAATGTCTTTCAATGGATTAAGGCTTGAGTATGCATTGGAGGGAACATCAAATTTTTGTGCATGGAAATATACTATGGAAGTTGTCCTGGATGACAATGGACTATGGGAATACACACAAACTAATATTCCGAAACCAACAACATTAGATGGAAAAGCACTTGTTGAATGGAATAAAGACACATAAAAAGCTAGTAGGATTATTTTGGAACGTGTCAAAGATTATGTGGTTTTGAATTTGCATGGAAAGGAGACTCATTTTTCAAAGTGGAAAACTCTCATAGATCTATTCTAGAGCAGCAGTGATGCCAGAAAATTGGCATTGAGAGATAAACTCAGGAGAATTCGAATGAAGAAAAATGAAACCTTTTGTTGGAACAGGGTCCCCTAGCTACGTAGATTGATGCTATGAATGCGCTGTTGAGATCTGTTTTGGGTAGTTTTGGGTAAGGACTCTTGCTGGCAGTGTGCACGAAGATCCTCAGTCCTGCTGTATGCGGACCCCGCTGGCTATGTGCACGAGCTATGATTTGTGTTTGTAACTGGGTTTTGGATATTAATGAATGCAAAATCTATTGAAGTATCTTTATGTGATCTGAATTGGTTGTGTTTATTACTAGAGTACCTCTGTCTTATTTGAATAAGTTGCAATTGTATCTGTGATATATGAATTAGCTGCGATTGTGATGTTATGTGGCGATAATTGTTGATGTGCATGTGGATGTGAATGTGTTGATCAGATCTGTTTAATAATAGTAGCTTTGTTTGTGTTTACATGCTGTTTATACTGTTAAGGGCTTGATAATAGGCTTGTTCCTGTGCGAATTTGATAGAACTCAATGAAATCTGCCTTAATTACCTACTCTCTCTTAGGGTGCGGAAACTTGGTTCCAACACCCACCCATACTGCTTCGGGTGAGACCTTGGCCTGTGAAAGTAGGTCATTGCCGAAAGGGCCAGTAGTATAGGGGTTTGTTGGCAAACCTTAACTCCGAACCTTGTCAGCGATCTGTTTCTCATTGTAGCTATTCATATATTGCATAATTCTACTAGCCTTGCTAGCCACTCCTGGAGTTCGTGTGCAAAAGTTTCAAAGAAAATTTCATATACTTTAGTGAAAATATATTTGTTCTTCCACTTCTCAGCTGTTAGCTTCGTGTTGCGATTCTCCTTTACAGAAAATTCTTGAATCTGTCTTTTGAACCAGTCTTTGAGCTCCAATTTCTTAGGTCTCCAACGGCCTCGTGGCATAACTCGATCTCTCTCTCAAAATTCTCCCGGTCTCGGCAATGGAACCATTTTTTGGCTTGAGGGCTCCTGGCCCAGGTTTAGAGTTAAGGTTTGCCAACAAACCTGTATACTACTGGCCCTTTTGACAATGACCTACTTTCACAGGCCAAGGTCTCACCCGAAGTAGTATGGGTGGGTGCTGGAACCAAGTTTCCACACCCTGGGAGAGAGTAGGTAATTAAGGCAGATCTCATCGAGTTCTATCAGACAAGCCTCATATCGAGCCCTTAATAGTATAATCAACATGTAAACATAACAAATCTATTATTATTAACAGATCTGATAAACACATTCGCATCCACGTGCGCATCAACAATTATCACCACAGAACATCATAATCGTAACTTATTCAAATAACACAACGGTACTCCAGTAATAAACACAACCAGTTCAGATAGCATAAAGGTACTTCAATAGATTCTTCATTCATTAATATCCAAAACCAAGTTACAAACCCAAACCAGAACCCGCGCACACAGCCAGCGGGGTGCACACACAGCAGGACAGAGGATCTTTGTGCACACAGCCAGTAGGAGTCCTTACCTAAAACTACCCAGAATAGATCTCAACAGCTCGTTCGTAGCATCAATCTTACTTACTTACTTACCCTTAGATTCAAACTACCCATCTATTTATATCATCATAGCCAGTGCTATCCTATGATCTGCAAACCGTGGTTTGCGGAATCTAGGTCTACCCTTTGACCCATTACAACACATTGGGGGCTTTGACCTGCCCCAAAGCCCCTACGCAAGACCCATTACTACAAAAATATATCAAAAACGTAGCTTTGGAACATATCAAAACGCAGCTAGGGGACCCTATTCCAACAGGCCCCCAACACAATCTTGTGACTCGTCTCGAGTCACTGTGGCCGTGGGGTTTGAATCTTTGCCTGGAGCTGCTTGATGGCATTTATCAGAGGGGGAAACTCTTCTTCACTCTGCGCAACATCGTTCTGAGTAATGTCCACCAACTTCTGCGAATTTTTTCCTTCAGTGGCAGCAGTGACACTTTCCAAGGTTTGATTCAGCTGTTTGATTGCAACATCCACGTCTTGAGATATCTTGAGGGCTTCATCGGCGCACGGATTGAGGTGGTCACTCAGAACCTTCTTCTTGTGGCGGAGCTCTTCCAGGTCATCTCTATGTGCATGGATGGCATGGAGACGTTTCAGGTATTAACTAGGATTAGAGTGGTCATTGTAGCTTCCAATTGCTTGAACTTTTCTTCCTTCTAGTGCAGTTCTTGAGTAAATTCGTGCAGGAGACGGTCATGTTGTACCTTAGACCACAACTGCATAGTTGTCTCAAGAAATTCTATGCCCTGAGTGATCTGAGCTGTAATGGTATTTGTGGCTTTTGTGACCAGTGCATCTCTCTAGGCTCGTACCTCAGGCGGAGTTTCCGACTACAACTTGGCTTGCAATGCAGAAATCTGCTGGTCCATCTCGGTCTTGAAATTCTGGATCTTGGTCCTAGAAGCCTTCAAGGCTGTGAAAAGGCCCTCAATATTGGCTTGGGGGGTGGCAGAGGCCGGGATGTATTCAGTTACATCTGCGTAGAGTCTCTTAATCAAATTTTCCAACTCGGTCTGTTGCGCGACGGCAAGGATACATGCAACCTATGCCTAGGACACCTCAATGATTTTTTCAACAATTGTCCGCTCAGTTGTACTGAGTTGCTGCTACACCCGGTGGTCTCTATGGTGGATTTTCTCAAAGAGGGATGTATGGAGTACCTGTAGCGGTTCATGTGGAAGCCGGGCCAAGTCGATGTACTTCTGTGCAGGCCTAGAATTGTGTGCATAAGGTAGGTGGATTGAGAGTGATTGTTGCGCCTAGCAGGGGGCAGAGGCGACTCTCATTCGTGACGATCAACTTGGTGCTGGTTGTTGGAGGCAACCTTGCTTGAACCACACTCGTCTGCAAGTATCAGACTTGAGCTACAGAGCTTGGAGCTCAAACTGTAATGCGGTGATTGCGGCCTTCTATTACTCTTCCAAAACAAGCCATCTGTCTTCTGAGGCGAGGGTGACCGCATCTTCGATCTACTCTAGATCTTCCTCTGTTAAGGTAACCTCAGTCTCCCTACTGAGCCTCGTATCCTGTCGTTGCTTTCACTGGCCCTTGAGAGGGTCAGCTGTCTATTTTGTATACCACGGGGAATCAACACCCTGCGCATCCAGACCTTCTTTGTCCATGTCCTACTGTGATTCCTGCTCCATGCCCTGCGCTGTTTCCTTCATCCTGGGGGGGCCTTCTAGGCCATGTCCTTTTTAATTCTTAGCGGTATCAAGCAAGGTGGTCTTCGGGACAGTGCTTGTACCAGCAGTGTCAGCCGTGCTAGATTTGAATCCCAATCTCCAGTACGGTGGCCAAGTGGCGATGAGCCAGTCGATTTCTTCATCGGCGACCATGTAAGGCAGCGACATCCAAGCTAGATCCTTACAGCCCTGAATTGGCACATTGTGCATTATGACCTGGAATACTACGATGCTCTTGTACTTGTCCTAGACCGTCGGTGACAAGCGAAGCCGGGAGTGAATAGCTGCGATGAGCGCACTCTGAAATAACACCCCAAAATAATTTTTTCTCCTTAATCCGCTGCTCCTCCTTTGAATCCAATAGGTTCACATATCGCTTCCCTTCACACATGTCTGGTTCAAGCTCCAGGAGGACCGATACTTTAGGGGCTTCCCATGCAACCAATGCAATTAAGAGCAATAGCCAAGAGTAGTAAAACGACCTCCCGTGATCCTGGACCTCGCACGCATTTTCCAGGAACTCAGTGTAGAGGAACTGTGGCCAGTTAAAGCAGACCCCTTTTTCGCAGCGTCCTGCCATTTGAATCACATAGGCGGGGACAGTCGTGGCCTGGCACTTGCGCATCATCTTGCAAGCCAGATGTTTGTGCTCAACCTAGTCTCCTAAATTGAGTTCATTAATTGTCAACCAGGGTCAGTAAACTGCTGAAGTGAAGTGCACCATATGTGCCTAAGTAACCTCTTCCTACTTCGTTGTGTCTAGTGTTTTCTGATGTTTTTGGTTTTATGGTTTTATTTTGAAAAGGAAAAGAACTAAGTGCTAAATGAAAGGAAACTATTGGTCAAAACAGAGTGAAGCCTAAACTATGATGGTAAACAAATGCAAATGTTGAAACAAAACAGAGTCTAACTATGACTAGCAACCAACAAATACAAAGCTTGATAATGACTCTATTGTAAACTCACAACATGAAATTGAAATGAACCTGAGAAATGAACAAGCTAAGTGTAAATGAAGTTTTCTCCTAAATCACTAATCAAACAGATAACTTACAATGTACAACCTCTTTATCCATGAATAAATATTATTGGAAAATATGTGGAAAAGAATATTTGTAACAAGGTAAAGTTTCTACTCTAAACTAGTTTCTACTTCTGTTTTGCAACTCAATTTAACATCATTAAACCTTTCTCAAAAGTTATAGATTTCTTTTCAAAAATAGTCTTTGAGAAAGAGGCTTTTTTTTGAAATGATAAAGAAGCTGCAAAATACTCCAGACCTTATAATAATACTATCTTTTGTCGAGATAATTGTGTATGAGTATGAATTTTGAACAAAAGAAGTTTTGTAAATAATTAAGCCTGTGAGATTGAATTTATCAACTAAGACAAAGTAAACTACAATGGACAACAACTAAACTTGAAGTGTTAAAGCAATGAGTTAAAACTAAACTAAGATGCTATTAATCTACAATGAACAGTATTAAACTAAAGAGCCATTATCATACTTGAAAAGAAAGGACAAAGTTGAACCACATGCATTCTACCTCCGGAGTATTCTATTGAAATTGACATGCCATTACTCTATGAAATTACACAGTCCATCTTGTTCATCATGAATAATATGTTGGAAAAGTTTATTAGAACAATTATGGTTGTATAACTCAATGCAATTGAAACATAAACATAAGACTGAAAGTAAATACTTATCTAAACTGTGAAAACAGAGCTAAAATACTTATCTAAATTATAAAAACAGAGCTGCACAGGAGGTAGGGGCCCTCCACCACCTGGTAGCATGCAATCTAACTCAAAATTGACTTAGCTCATGCAGCAGAATGATGCTTCTTTCATTAAAGGAGAAAATGACTGAAAACACAGTATTCACGGTTCTGAAATCTAGCAGAAAAAAGCCAAAAAACTAACCAGCGTTGCTTGGTCTCCCAAGTCATATTTATAATTAAATTACATAACAGAACTTGAGATAATGCAGGGATTACTGTCTTTCCCATTCCTATTCGAATTAAAACTCTTATTGAAGGCTGCGTACTTTGCTGCAGACAGCTGTAGATTTTGTGTCCCGGTAGAACTCTACCTCTTGGTTTTGGTTTCCCACGTGCATAACCACATGTAGAATTGTGTTCAGACTTTGTAGGGAGCAAGGAATGATGTGGATGAAGTCTGGAATTTTCCCATATGCGCCTTTATTTGAGACGACACCTGTAACCCACTCAAACTGTAAAACAGCTGCGGAATGCGGGATCAGCTACGGAATGCGCGGTCAGCTACGAAATGCCTGTATTCTGTAGCTATTTTGCAGAAAATTGTTAAAATAGCAAAAAACATGAAAATACAATATGTTAATCAATTGCATGTAACTTTTAAGCAATCCTAATCATTCTTCATTGATTTTAGGCTTACGAAGTGATAAAATAACGATGAAATGAAATGAAGGTTTGTAAAAGAAAAGGCAATTCTAAGGCTCAACATACCCCCACTGCAAGACTATTGCATGTCCTCATGCAATTTCATCAAAACTTATTCCATGTGCTTTGAAACCTCTGTTAGAACATCCAACCTTATCTTTTTGCTTCTTTTGGCCCTAATCTATTTTCTAATCTCTGTTAACTTTTCAGAGATTAGTTCTTCATCTTCCTTTTGTAGTGGAGTGTCAAGTTTATTTTCAATATCCATGTCAGTTTCTCTTCTTCTACTCCATCAAAAGATTTGACAAAAGATTTTGTAATCTCCTTATGGAAGCCATCAAATTTCTCTATAAAATTTAGCCTCCCTGCTTGTTGTAGTGGCTCCTTGACTTGTGGATATCCTTCCAAATACTAGACTTCAACTAGTTCTGTCTTGACAATTGGACACATTCCTCCTCTATGCAGATTATCTTCCTTTCAGAATTACTTTTCTATGCTTGAAGCTAGATTGACTACAGAGTCTAATGCTTTATTTCTGAAACTGTATCTCTGTGTCTGAAGATGGATTAGTTGAAGAATGATGCTTCACCCTTAGAATTACCTTTCTGCACTTAGATATGGATTGGCTACAAAGTGTAATGGAAGTGAATGGATGGAGGTAATTAAGATATAAGGGAAAATGAAGTGGCTATGGATCTGATGGAGAATTTATGATGAACTTGTGGTGAAATAAGTGAATGATACAATCTTAAGGAGATGTGGAATAGTAGGTTGGAATGTTGGATAAGGGATATGGCCAAGATATGTTAATCAATTCGAATGATAGGTTGTTTTAGGAAACATATGATTATACACATTGTATCTATTTCATGTTTTAACTTTTTGTTATTAAAATAATTTTCACAATTTACCTCAGAATTTTGACCTTGTTAATTGCTGTGCTTGATGTTGTTCCTTTGGTCCTCTTTGAGAATGTTGGTATTCAAAACAAAATCCTTCAATTTCCTGTAATCATCATCTCTTTGTAGGCTGTACAATTATGTCAGAACTGTTGAATAAGATGTGGCTACAACATGCAATCTGTAAAAAGAAATGAAGTATGAATATGGAAGATGGATGTGAAATGTGATGGAGTGAAAGTGGAATAGGACTTGTGAAATTAAATGAAAATGGCGTGAGATGGAGTGAAAGTGGAATGGACTTGTGAAATGAAATGAAAATGGCGTGAGATGGAGTGAAAATGGAGTGAGATGGAGTGGAATTGTAGAATGAAATGAATTTTGGAATTTCTCTCAAATGGTACATCAGACTTCCCTGAAATTTTCTGAGGTTGTCACCAATATTATTATGCATTTTCCGACGAAAAATCTCTGCCATTGGTTACACGGATCTCCCGGAAGATGAGGAATGGCTGTAGGTGAAAGTTGCCAATTACTTGAAAAATACACACTGAAATTTTCTGAAATTTTCTGTGTTTATTCACCCTACCTCAATGCATTTACCATAAAAATTTCAGGACCAACGGATGCACGGTTTGAAAGTTATGACAAAATCAATTTCTGCCCTGTTTCACCCTTCATTTTGCCCAATGTTGCAACAAAAAAGTACGCCACGGACTCATTTTAAGGCCAAATTGAGTGATTCCAAAGGGAAACTGTGTATTTTTACCTTCTCTACTGTCACATGCTTCCAGAATTTCTTTTTGATGAAGAAAAGGCGATGCTGTGCAAAAATACTCAAATCTGTCCTATTCTGTCCATAATGCTGAAAATTGAAAATCTGCCTGAAAAACCCTTCTGAAATGCCCTTAAAAATTGCTTTTTTCCAAATTCTGTCCGCGTCTTACTCAATTTATCATATTCTGAGAAAACCCAGAAGCTCATAATTTTTTATTTCTGCTCCAATCTCTTGCAAAAATTGCACCAAAACTGCCTTCTGGAAAAGTTTGCAAAAAGACGAAAACAGGTTGCTTCAGCAATAGCTGCAGAAACTGCCACTTTCCGCAGCTGTGGTTGAATTGACAAGAAGATGAACATGCTGCTACAAGAAACTAATAAAATGTACTGCTGCAAGTTGTTGTTGATTCCATAAAACCATTAGTCTTCATCAAAGCCAACATTCATGGTACAATTCTTACCATGCGAATAAATATGTCGAAGTCGAGCATGGGAAGAAATCATTGGATTACCGATCAATAATGAAAATCGTTAACCAATGCGAGACAACTCACCGATAATGTAAATGAGTGTCAGGGTACCTCAGTGCATCTTGACAGGGACGAATGAATGTGTCGAAGTCGAGTCGCCTGCAAGATTTGACAATCAAGAGACATTGTTGTATTCCCATTGTTATCAACGAGGAGGCTTGCCATTAATGAATGCAAGCTCCAAGGCACTTCAAATAATCTCTAATCTTGATCCCAGATAAAGTGTTGAGGTCGATGGGACAAGATCTGTTGGAATGTGGACCTTAAGGAATTCCACATCATCCAACTCGAGCATAGAACCAAGAATGATTTGAAGAACCATGAAAGATTGAAACCATCATGAAATTGCAGAACTTATTGTGAAATTTTCCCGCCAGTTGCCTGGTTTTCAAACAAAGCTCATGTCCAATTGCGCCAGCAAGCTGGTTTTCACAATAGGACTTATTTTTCTCTTTACTCTTTTTTTCTTTTTTCTTTTTCTTTTTTCTCTTTTTTTTTTATGTCCTACTCTACTTGAAAAAGAAAATCTTGTTCAAGTATATGAGTACTTCCAATGGAACCATGTCTGTAACAAGATGATAGATAAACTCATATGCAGGTTTGAAAGACACTCTTTGATATGTACTTGTATATGAGATGCCAACTGTCTTGATTTAGATGATGTCAAAAGATATTGAATAATTGAGCATTGGAATCCAATGACTGAATTGAACCAAGATTCAATGTAATCTTGTCTTCCTTGTCTTTCCTCTATCATGAAATGCAAGTCTTCGGAGATATGATCTTCATTTATAGAATCTAGTGATAGGCATGCATGAGACTTTTCAATCTCTGGTTCCAATATCTCCTATTTATCAATAGACATCCCTGATTCTTGGATCTTATCTGAGTCTTCTTCTGCTGGTTGTTGTTCTTCAATGACAGCTGGTGAATCATTTTGCAATACCTCAGATTTGTAAGTTGATTGAGGTGTTTTATTGTTGGGGATATGAAATGGTTGTGGAGGTAGTGGAGTGGGGAATATTTGGGGTGTTTGTGTGGATGGTAATGGAAAAGGTTGAATTGAGGTCAAATGAGGGTGATTTTGATGTTGTGGTGGAGACAAATGGTATGGATAACATTGATCATGGTATTGAGGATAGAGAGGAAAAGATTGAGGAGAAAGTGGATTTCCTTTGTATGGCCTTTGCCATCTTTGTTGCCAAGATTGGTTTTGAGGTTTGAATTGAGATGGCCAAGGTTTCCAAAGTTGGTTTTGAGGTTGGGATTGAGATGGCCAAGGTTTCCAAAGTTGGTTTTGAGGTTGGGATTGAGATGACCAAGATTGCCAAGGCAAGGGTGTTTTCCAATTACCTTGAGATTGTTGTGCATAACCTTGATATTGTGCATAAGGATATTGCATCATATTGGGTTGATGAGGCTGCCATAGTCCTTTTGGAGCTACATAACAAAGTTTCTCTTGTGCTTGATTTGCTCCATTATTCTTTTGGTAAATTTCCTTCAACCCTGGTAATGATGGGCAATCTTCAGTAGTATGTGATCCTGCACAAATTTTACACATTTTAATGTTATCAAGTGGACATTCATGCAAAGCATGTTTCTTTCTACATCTAGGGCAAAATATAAATGAAGAAGCTTTTTTCTTGTTTTGCATTCTTAGCATGTCAGTTTGTTCATTTAAATTACCAAGAATGTTTAGCAGATTGTTAGGTTCAGTTTGACTTACCAATCTTGATGCTGACTTACTTACTATTGCCACAAATGGATGTTGAGGGGACCTTACACAGTTTGCTTTTCCTCTTGATATGTTCTTGCATAGTTCACAAATTTCTTGAAATGACAATCGATAAACATATCCTTTTCCCACAAGATTAAGAAGATCAATCCATTCATCCTTTATAGCATTTAGTAGGAGAGTTTTTAATGCATCGGATCCTAAATTATGCAATTTAGATCTTTTGATATTATAAGTAAATCTCTCCACTAAATCTTCTAGGCTTTCATCCTCTTTTTGGTTCATCTTAAAGACTTCATTTCTAAGGTCATGGTGCATGCAATAACCTTTATATTTTTCCAAAAATACTCTTTTCATATCATCCCATATCCCTATAGAATTTGCTCCTAAAGTCATGAACCATCTAAGAGCTCTATCCTTCAATGTTACCAGAAACAAATTCAATTTTTGCATGTGCAATGAGTAGCCATATGATCTACAAATTATTTCAAATTCAAAAAGAAAGGTTTCCGGGTCTTCTGATCTCATACCTTTGAAGTTAGGAAGTACAGATGGATGGATGTTCTTCATTTGAATATTGATATCAGTTTCTTGAATGGGAAATCCAAAAGGATTTTCCTCATTGTCATCATCTCCATCCATTTCTTCAACCTCCTTTGTCACCTCTTCTTCTACCTGCAAAAATATGAATTCATGATGTGGATGTGTGGCTCTTATTGCACCACATGATATAGTGGGTGTGGTAGGTGATTGAAGTTTTTGTTTTTGTTTTTGTGGATGTAGGAAATCAGGATACCTAGTTACACTTCCCCGGCAACGGCGCCAAAATGTTTGTGCTCAACCTAGTCTCCTAAATTGAGTTCATTAATTGTCAACCAGGGTCAGTAAACTGCTGAAGTGTGGTGCACTATATGTGCCTAGGTATCTATTTCCCACTACGTTGTGTTTAGTGTTTTCTGATGTTTTTGGTTTTATGGTTTTATTTTGAAAAGGAAAAGAAATAAGTGCTAAATGAAGGGAAACTATTGGTCAAAACAGAGTGAAGCCTAAGCTATGATGGTAAACAAATGCAAATGCTGAAACAAAACAGAGTCTAACTATGACTAGCAACCAAAAAATACAAAGCTTGATAATGACTCTATTGTAAACTCACAACATGAAATTGAAATGAACCTGAGAAATGAACAAGCTAAGTGTAAATGAAGTTTTCTCCTAAATCACTAATCAAACAGATAACTTACAATGTACAACATCTCATCCATGAATAAAGATTTTTTGGAAAATATGTGGAAAAGAATATTTGTAACAAGGTAAAGTTTCTACTCTAAACTAGTTTCTACTTCTGTTTTGCAACTCAATTTAACACCATTAAACCTTTCTCAAAGGTTATAGATTTCCTTTCAAAAATAGTCTTTGAGAAAGAGGCTTGTTTGTGAAATGATAAAGAAGCTGCAAAATACTCCAGACCTTATAATAATACTATCTTTTGTCCAGATAATTGTGTATGAGTATGAATTTTGAACAAAAGAAGTTTTGTAAATAATTAAGCTTGTGAGATTGAATTTATCAACTAAGACAAAGTAAGCTACAATGGACAACAGCTAAACTTGAAATGTTAAAGCAATGAGTTAAAAAATAATGAGTACTAATCTACAAACATTATTAACTAAAAAGAGCCATTATCATACTTGAAAAAAGAAAGGACAAAATTTGAACCACATGCATTCTACCTCTGGAGTATTCTATTGAAATTGACATGCCATTACTCTATGAAATTACACAGTCCATCTTGTTCATCATGAATAATATGTTGGAAAAGTTTATTAGAACAATTCTGGTTGTATAACTCAATGCAATTGAAACATAAACATAAGACTGAAAGTAAATACTCATCTAAACTGTGAAAACAGAGCTAAAATACTTATCTAAATTATAAAAACAGAGCTGCACAGGAGGTAGGGGCCCTCCACCACCTGGTAGCATGCAATATAACTCAAAATTGACTCAGCTCATGCAGCAGAATGATGCTTCTTTCATTAAAGGAAAAAATGACTGAAAACAGAGTATTCACGGTTCTGAAATCTAGCAGAAAAAGCCAAAAAACTAACCAGCGTTGCTTGGTCTCCCAAGTCATATTTATAATTAAACTACATAACAGAACTTGAGATAATGCAGGGATTACTGTCTTTCCCATTCCTATTCCGATTAAAACTCTTATTGAAGGCTGCGTACTTTGCTGCAGACAGCTGTAGAGTTTGTGTCCCGGTAGAACTCTACCTCTTGGTTTTGGTTTCCCACGTGCATAACCACATGTAGAATTGTGTTCAGACTTTGTAGGGAGCAAGGAATGATGTGGATGAAGTCTGGAATTTTCCCATATGTGCCTTTCTTTGAGACGACACCTGTAACCCACTCAAACTGTAAAACAGCTGCGGAATGCGGGATCAGCTACGGAATGCGCGGTCAGCTACGGAATGCCTGTATTCTGTAGCTATTTTGCAGAAAATTGTTAAAATAGAAAAAATCATGAAAATACAATATGTTAATCAATTGCATGTAACCTTTAAGCAATCCTAATCATTCTTCATTGATTTTAGGCTTACGAAGTGATAAAATAACGATGAAATGAAGTGAAGGTTTGTAAAAGAAAAGGCAATTCTAAGGCTCAACACCAGCAATAAGGTACCCGTGCGCACTCCAGGGTCATCAATGGTGTTGATTATGAATCCTTTGTTGTTGTGCTCAACATGGTAGGCTTTGCACACATTGTCGGCGATCTGTTGCTCATACTTCTTGCCGACACGCTCCATGGGATTTGGCCCCTCCATGGGAAGACCCGTGATACAGTGAATCAGGGCAGCATTGAGGGGAATGTGGTCCTGGATCCACAAGTTGTCGTCATGGATCAGGGCTATCAGCTATTGCATGACTTGGTCAGTTACATTGTATCAGCCAAAGTGAGGTATCCGCAGCAAGCCCAGTAATCCAGATTTTTCTAACCTGTGCGCCCACTGAATTGGTATGACCTGTAGCACATCATCCTCCAGTACTCTTTTGAGGTACAGTTAAGGTGCCAATTCTGGGAAGGCCTTCAGGTTGGCCAGGTCATGATCATCAAAATTTATTAAGGAGAGATTGCCATATGCTTCTCCAATTATGGGGACTTCTCTCGGAATTAGCGGAATTTGTATATAGGAGCACAAACCTTCAAGATTCTTAGGCGTACGCACTGAGGGCCTTTGGGGCCGAACATAGGGGGGTAGCCACGTGATTGGGGCTACGAGCCGGGCTTCTTCCTGCGTAGACAGAGGTCACTTTTTTGGGTTAGGCGAACATGCCTTAGGCACCATTAGGGGAGATTGCACGTTCTAGGGGGAGGTGTGTGACTTCCCCCCAGCCCATTTCGATACCCTCCCATGCCCTTGTTCCTGGCCCTTCCCTTTACTCTTATTTTTCTCCACCTGCTTCCCCTTGGTTGGTGTGGAAACAACTTCTTTGACTTCGGGAGTGACCTCCAATACTTCGTCGGATGCTAGCTCCGTAGAGGCCACGGTCTGCAATGATTCAATAGGGTTGGTTACAGTCATCCTTGCTCGAAAAATGAACTCGGGGTTACTACTATCAGAGGGGGTAGCACGCCTAGACATGAGTAAAGCACAATAGTTACGACATTTCTCAAGGCACAATATTTTTAGCACATGCGGAACCCAATTCGAAGTTTCCCTCCTCCATTTATGGTGTTGAAGAGTGAACAACAGTTGGATGAAACTTAGCTGAAACTTACCATCACGGAAACAGTAAAAACTCTTCATAAATCATCACATTAATTTCCTACTGGCTGCTCCTCCCAACGGTAAATTTGGATTTATACCAAGTGTTACTATTCCAACAACTAGTTTTCATAACTGTGTATTACCCTTGTGCTCCCAGTGCACCTCCTCGGGCTTCTAGACCTGCGGCTAACCCCTGCGCTCCCAGCACACCTCCCCGGGCTTCATGACCTGTGCTCGACCCCTACGCGTATAACGGGCCTGCCTGTGTTTCTCCTCTTGCCTACACATATCCCTCCCAAGACAGCTACTCTAGCCATATAGTCATTTCATCCAATATGGTTTGAGATGGCTGCCATTAACATAGTCTGGTACAATATCACCGTGCAATGTAGCTAATCGAACAAATCCTCCGTCAGTGATTTCCTTTACCATATAGGGCCCTAGCCAATGCTAACGGAACTTCCCCGGGTGTTTCGCAAACTGGCTATCGTATAGCAGGACCAATTTTCCCTCCGAAAAGACCTTCTGTCGAATATGTCTATCATGCCATGCTTTTTCCCAAGCCTTTTTAACTTCCTGATGAAAGTTAGCAATGAATCGATCTTCCTCCAAGGCGATGAGTTGTGCTAAGTGTTCCTCCATGATGTCGAGCTCCACCATGTTCATAAAGGCTACGATACGCAAGCTAGGAACAATATAATCCATGGGCATAATGGCCTCCTTTCCATAAACCATCCGAAACAATGTTTTCCCTGTCAATTTCTTTCACGTGGTCGGATAGGTCCAAAGGACTGACGGGATGCGCACATCCGTATCATTTCGATTGACATTAGAAATCTTGGTGAGCGCCTATTCTAGAATTTTATTAAAAGCTTCTATCGTTCCATTTTCCTGCGGGTGGTATGGGGTACTTTTTGCATGGTCGATTTGAAATTCTTCAGTCAAAGCTTGTATTGCTCATCAAGATCTTCGAATAGCCGAACTTGGTGAGAATGTGCTAAAAAATGAAGTGCACAGTGGTATCTGCAGTACAATCCTTCACAGCTTGTGCTTCAGCCCATCTGGTTACATAATCGGTTGTAGTGATGATGTAGCGGGCACCTGTCTTCTTACCTAGTGGGTTGATGGGCCCAACGAAGCCAGTTGCCCATTTGTCGAATGCCTACAGGGCCATCTATGGTTGTAAGGGCATTTCATCCCTGCGCGATGGTCTTCCTATCTTTTGGCATGTGTCACAGGCTTTGCAATAGTCGTAAGAGTCACTATGCAGTGTGGGCCACCACAATCCAGCTCATAAGACCTTATGCGTCGTAGCTTTCCCTACGTAGTGACCTCCTGCTACGCCTCCATGGGCTTCTGCTAGAATGGCTTGTCTTTCATGCTCCAGAACATATCTTTGTAGTACCTCATCAACTCCCAGCTTATACAAGTGGCCCGATATGATGGTGAAGTCCACTGCGCGGGTTACCAGCTCTTTTTTCTGTTGTACTGAATATTCTGCAGGTGCCATCCCCGTAGTTAAGAATTGAATGATATCGTCAAAGTGCGCATCAACCACCTTAATAGAAAATAGTTGCACATCGGGCAACACTTCCTCTAGGTTGGTCGGTTCTTCACCACTCTCGATTCAGGAAAAGTGGTCTGGTCCATCATTTAGTTTCCCTGGCTTCACAATGATCTCAAAGTCATATTCTTGAAATAGCAATAACCATCAGCAAATATTCTCCCCCCAACACAGGCTTATTGACTTGGTACTTCAAAGCGAAGTTTTCCGTGAACATCTTGAAGTGCCCTCCCAGCAAATAATATAGGGAATATACCATGGCCAACCCCTCACGCTCAGTAGTGGAGTAGTTATTCTCTGCACTAGAGATTTTTCTACTAGCAAATGCAACCGGGTGGTCAATGTCCCCCTCCCTAGTCTGCGTAAGGACAACTCCCAGGGAAATTCCTGAAGCATCTACATGGACATGGAAAACCTTCGCCCAGTCAGGAAATAGGAGGATAGGTGCAGAGACCATCTTTTCTTTGAGTAGCTCAAAACTCTATTGACACTCCGCGTCCCAAAAAAACGAAACGTCCTTCTTTAGCAACTTCTCCATGGGTGTCATGATCAGTGCGTACCTTTGAATGAAATTCCTGTAGTAGCCCGTGTGCCTAAGGATAGAGCACAACTGTTTCTCAGTTGTAGGGACTGCTAAGTTGATGATAAATGCTACCTTAGTGGGGTCAACCATCAGTCCTTGTTTACAGACTATGTGGCCCACCAACAAGATCCCGAAAGGTACGCATAACATGCACTTCTGAATATTTAGGGAAATTTGGTGCTTTCGACAGGCATCCAACATCATGCACAGGTTCAAGACGTGCTTCTTGACCAATCCAAATACTGCCCAATCATCAAAATATACCTCCAAGAACTTGTGGATGAACTCCTTGAATACTGCGACCACTACCCGTGAAAAGATGGCAGGGGCGTTTTTGAGCCCAAACGACATGATGGTGTACTGGAAGGATCCCCATTCGGTAGCGAATGTATTTTTGTTGCAATCATCTTGTGCGATCCTAATCTGATGGTAGCCCGAAAACCCGTCAGTGAATGAGTATGCTTCCAGCCCTCCCAAACTATTGAGAATTTCATCAGAGAATGGCATAGGGAAGGGATCATGTACGCAGGCATCATTCAGTTTGTGTAGGTCAACAAAGATTCTTATTTCTCCTTTAGTCTTTTTCTTTTGAACCACCATAGGGCTTACCCAATATGACTATTCTACTGGTTCGATGATACCTGCGGCTAGCATTTTGTCAATTTCTTCCCTGACTTTCTACTTATACTTGGGTTCAAACGGTAAGGTCGCTGCTTGACAGGGTGCACATCTGGTTTTAAAGTGATGCGCATGACCCCCAGGTCCCCTGTAATACCCTTGAGTTTTGAGAATTTCATTGGAAACAGGTCCTGGTACTCCATGAGAGGCTCTGTGACTTTCCCAACGGTATCATCATCCTAGTAGTCCCCAATATTAGATAGATTGGGTTGCTCTTCTGCTCCAATGTTGACTTCCCTTAGCTTAAGAGGCTTGGTCACATCGACGGTCTGTAGTGGGGGTCCAGCAACTGCGCATTCACCCTCTGATTCTGGAATAGTGATATTTCACAGGTCTTCGTCACATTTCTCCATTGATAGATTGCGGCAGTTAACAATATCTTGCATCTGTGTATCCCAAGCTGGTACCCCATACTCCACATGAGGGCATGATTCATCAAATACTAGGGCATCTACGTCCTACAGGGCTTCGTCTAATGCCTCAGTCCAGCCAATTAACCCAAATGTCCCTATAAAATCGTCCTTCATGATCTCCCAGTGGCGGGTATCCTAATGTATCTCTGCGTCCAAATACCATGCGGTGGGGATAGGCCCCAAGGCATGAATGAACAGGTGGACCCATTTGTCCTCAGTCCTTTCGTACCACACCTCCATCCATGCGGCCAAGTGCTTGCGCAGGTCCCCTTGGACAAGGAAAGTATCCATGTGTAGGTGAACCGAAAATTCAAACCATAGGATCATCATCTTGCAACATTCCTCCCAATCCTGGAACGTCCCCTTATGAGTTTCCCACCACCACGTAGGGGTCGCATGCATGGCTAGGTTAAGCGCCGACATTCTTGGTTCCCTTGGGACTTCTGCTTCGAATTCTCTAAGAAAATCCATAATACTACCAAAGCCATCAAATTAAGGCAGATCTCTTACCTCTAAGGAGATAAACTGAAATCTCTTCATGATCCTGAGACACTGTAGCGCAAATAAATCATGTGACCGATTCTGCGAATTTTTGATCTCCCCGTCGAAGTCAAAGAGGCATTCACTGGCTTTCTCTTAGAAAAGCACGCCATCAGCCATAGGATTAATCCAATCCTCGTCACGGGTGGTTAATTTATATATATGATCCACGTCGTCTTCTTCATGCACAAGTTATGTGTACCGTTCTCCTTCTGCTAGGTCTAGAGGGACTATTACCCTCGTACCCTCACTCTCAAAAACCATGCTCCTTTTCTTCAAGTTGATAATGCCTCCCATATCTATAGCCTAATCCAGTCCCAGGAGCGTAGGATAAGGGTTCACATCTTCTACAATTTGAATTACCTCAAAGTCTGCGCGTACCTTAACCCCTATGATATCTACCATAATTTTTTACAGTCTCCCAAATGGTATGGTATTATGTTGGTTAGCCATGCGCAGCTGTATATTAGACCATTACAGCTTAGGTTCTCCCATCCTTTGCCATGTCTATTTGGGAAGGATGTTTGCATCGGATCCCAGATCCAAGATGACCTGATCCATTTCATAATCGCTAATCTGTGATGTTAGCCGCATTTCCCAACTAGTGCATTTCTTATGCTTGTATAGTTTGTGAACATCTTTAACTTCTGTTGGAGGGTCAGTTCTTTTTGCGCAGCTGTCTATTAGCACTTGAAGATTTTCTACTTCCTTCTGGTTGCATAGCAGATTAATACATGCCTGTAGGAATGGTTTAACTTCGTCATCTGCTCTTAGGTTTGTTGGAGCCTTGGAAGTAGATGCCTCATCCTTGGTAACGTTTTTGCGAGCTTCGATGAAGGTTTCTTTCTCCTTCTGTAGGTCCAAGCTTTCCTCCTTGACAAAAACTTTTCAAATAAGGGGCTGAGCCGCAAATTTTTTCTAAGCTCCTCCAGTAGCTATGCCACTCCGTGTTATGACATTCACACTGGGTCCCTCATCACGGGGTTCCACCTTAACCCTCTGCACATTCTACGTTGGCGTCTACTGTTTCTCCTACATTTTTTCTATCAGTACTGGACAATATTAGATCACATGATCCAATTGTCTACAATATTCACTAGATTTTCATGCAGGGTTTGGACAGTCCCTTGCGAAGTGCCCTACCTCTCCATAGTTATAACAGATCAATTTCCCTCTTCCTGGGCCTGCGCTTCCACTTCCCTCCTCATCCTGTAGCTGGGGAGCCTCCTCATCTTGAGGGAGATAATGGTGATGAAGGGTTAGTCTGTACCCTGTACAGGTTTCCTCGGTCTATCATTAAGTCATATTTGCACCAGTTGTGTTCATCATGTCCCACAGATGAGCGGAATCGACATCATTATTGCTTTAACTCTGGAACATAAGCCCCAAGATGGGGGTAGTGGTTGGTATTAGTCCAACCATGCGACAGTCAGTGCACCATAATGTGGGACTGCTCGGTCCTGTAACCTCTTTAGGGGGCAATGGGCTGGGCCCCCCAGCCTGCATGTAGTCCACTAGTAGAGGGCACTGGTCCTTGGTGTGGCCTGACACCCAGCATCTTATGCACCATATGTCTGGGCTAGCTTCTTTTCCTCGCTCTTTCTGCAAATTATGGATTTCAAGGTGCATTGCCTCCTATTGTCCCTAGATCTGTTGTACCCCAAACTGGGCATCACCTCTTGGCATAGCTTCTAGCTTCATAGCAATATCCAATTATTTCTCTTGTGTCTCAATTGCTTGCTGACCCATAGGTCCGTGCAGGTGAGGTAATAGCATGGCGATGAATCATTCCTTGTGTTACACCATTTTTTGGTCATCTAACCTATCATCATTAGATGGACCCAAGTACACCATGTAAGACCAATTTTACCCTCAGTAAAATTGCTTTCACTATGTTAAATAACTTAATAAACCACATTTATTAGGTTGTTTATGGTCCAAACAGAAAACCCCAAAAGGAAATATTAACCAAACCTATATTTGTTTGATTTTCCTCATGGAATAATTAATTAAACCATAATTTAATTATTATTCCAAGTCATGTTTAACCCAAAAACAAAGAAATTAATGAGATAAACCCTTAGTTATCTTATTTTCTAGGAATAATTATTTAAATCTTATTTAGATAATATTCCTTGTTAAATATGACCAAATCACCCACCATTAATCAAATAAATCATTATTTATTTGATTATCTCCCAACCACTTCCTTAAAAAGATAAATAAATCATTTATTTATTTATTTTCACTAATCAAGGGATTTGACCCAAGTCAAACACCCTTTCCCTCCAACAAATAATAATAAAATATTCCATAAAGGTGGATCTAGATTTGGTTAACATTATTTTAATCATGCACCAAGATCTAGAATGACCCAATATTTTGTTATAAATAGGAGGGTTCTTCCCATCATTCCTCACCTTTTGTTGCCTACTAGATCACTCTGGATCTATACACTTGGTCTCATTTTTCATCATTTGCTCCCATTGAGCTTCATTTTTGCATTGGGTTTTCTACACCTACAAGAGAGAGAAAGCTTAGATCTGAAGTGATGAGGACTACAAAGAACCCATCCCATTGAGGAGAGCTGGATACACCTTCTTGTTTTCCTCCCAGGTGCCCTGTAATATAAAAAATTCATTCAAAAATCGTGTTCTTGTCTTGTTTGTTGGATGCATGGAGCAAACCCTTTATTTTACTGCTTAATATCTTTCCATTTATAGATCTGTTTGTTGCAGCATTTTAATTACTAATCGCAGATCTGAAGATGTTTGGCAGCCTCTATTGTTGTTAGGGCTATTAGTTATGCGTAGCTAAAGTGGTTATTTTTCGTACACTTCGACGAAGAATTCATACTAACAAATGGCGACTCCACACGGGTTTTAAATTACGACCGCTGTCGTTTTTCATATTCCTGCATATCCAGCTACTTCAGGCCCTAGGGCTTCTTTTCAGCTGCTTAGTTTTCCTCTTTTTATGTCATTTTTCTCACATAAAACCCTAAAATCTTAAAATTTCTAACTTCCGTGTGTGTCTGGCCCTATTGCGCAGGTAAGCGACACAGCCCATGGCGAGACGACAACTTACGAAAATGCGACCATGAGACAAACGGAAGCAGTGCTTGCAGCCCATAACTACTGACTGGACCTCAGTGTACTTCACCCATTTCTGCCGACACACTTGCCGAAAACGGTCGGCTTTGCGACTTTGCCGGTTTTGATGATTTTTCTGCAATTTTTCTGGGTTCTGCTGCAGCTTCTGTCAGGGTCTTCCAGCCTCTGTCTCAGCCCGCCTTGACCAAGATCTGATATGTTTTTACTCATCTAAGTGGGAACCCAGCCCCTTAGGGCTTTAGTACCCTCCACTTTTTATGGAAGAGTTTTAGCTGTTTCAGCCGTCGGTTTTTCAGAGCTTCAGCCCCCTCTTTTCCAGATCTGTTACCTCCCTTTCTGATCCATTGAAATCAGCCTCTTTTCCTTTCAAATCACCTCTTGTCGTTTTGTTTGGACCTCCTTTGAAGGCCTCCGCCTTGCCCCTCCGGTTTTTGCTGATTTCCTTCCTTTTTCCAGCCACCTTGCCTCTGTCTCTTGGCTGTGATCTGCACCTCTTTCCTGCAGCTTTATCCTCCAGATCCCTGTCCCTTTCGACCCTAGATCTGTTGAGCTCTTTTTGTGTGTGTTTTGGCTAAATTTTTGCCCTCTTTTAGAGTAGTTTTGAGAGCCCCGCCTCTTTGGGTTAGATTGATGCATAGTTAGCTGTTAAATGTTCTGTCTTTTCAGCAATCTATATTGTTCTACGCATATTTATTTTCAGTTACGCAGCACACTTTTTCTTGCTCTCAAAACGAAAAGGGTTTAAAAATTAAAATTAACGCACACCACACACTGACCCTAAGTGAAGAAGCGCCTGGTTACCACCGCCTGGCAAAGACTCTAAAATCAATTGTCAACTTGCACCTTTCGCCCTTGGCTAGTAGTGATTAAATCCCTTTTACAATGGGACTCCTTCTTCCTGTCATTATTGCGCCCCCAAGGCGCCTTTCCCGGAGACTTCTTGGCCTTCACCCTCGGTTTCCGGTTGATCGACCTGCTCCGCACCGCCGTCGTCGAGCCAGTCCACCTTCGAGTCCGCACTCCGACTCCTCTCCTGATTCATCGGGTCCTCCTTCTCCTCCTGGTTCTCCCATCACCTTCCACCATATGCAGTCCGGAGCTGCGCTAGTGGTTCTCGACCCCAATGCCGGCCTATTACTAGTGAGCCTTGCAGACTTCCCAGAACACACATGCTGCTTAGTACATTCTGAGCCTCGACCTCCCACGTTTCCATCGGTTGATTAATGACCCCATTCTGCAATGCACAAGCGCCTGTAAATGCACTACGACATCCCTAAGTATGAGGCCTTAATGGAAGAAGGAGATGCCAATCACGTGCGGTCTTTCCACATAGTGTTCCTCCAATTCCATTACCGATGACTCCATCCGTCTTCGTTTGTTCCAACGCACGCTTACCGGCGAAGCTTCTAAATGGTATGTCGAACAAGCCACCTCTTCCCATACCACATTCGAGACTCTTGCCCAAGCCTTTTTGTCGTACTTCCAGCTTCCTCTCCGATACGACACCGGCACGGAGCTCTTGACTTCCTTCAAGCAATCCTCTTCAACATGCCTTTCTGCCCATGTTCAGGAATGGCGACGAAGACGGAGCTTATGTCGAGCCCCTCCCTTTGAAGATCGGGTTTACATGGACTGGTTCCTTCGCACCCTTCCCTCTCCCATCGGCAAAGATGTCGCCTCTCAGTTTCCTCAAATGGAAGAAGCCGCCCTCCAAATAGCCTTGAAATATGACCTGATCTACGCTCAATCTGGTTATGTTTATACCGTCCTTCCTGACATCCCCAGGCCCGGTGGCGCTAACGCCCCGGGGGCATCTCATTCCGCCAACGGTATCGTTGGATCTCTTTCCCATCCATCTGCTCACCCTCCTATGGGCTATGGTCTCCCTCAGGGAGGGGCCAGCACCTCAAGCACTCTTCCCCCTCGCGGCAACATGTATCCAGGATACGGCATGCCTCCTCCTTTTGCCCAACCTCCTGCTTACCTCAATGTCGCCCAACCCAACCCTTACTTTTATCCACAGCCTGGTGCGCCAGCTCCTCCGGCATATGCGCTTCCGCCTCCCTTGCCTCCTCACACATAGCAGCGCACGACCCCCTCCGGGCGGTGTTGCACGACGAGAGCGCGACCCCAATCCCCTTCTTCTCAAAGAAGGCGGCGAGGCAACCAGAACCAATCTGCCCCTAGTAACCGAGGACCTAATTCTGGTGTGGACCCTAACACTAGCAACCAGCAACAGGGCATTCAGCCCAAGCCAGACAGGCCGCTTCGCACAAACAAGCCCTGTTCGTGTTGCGGTGTTTATGGCCATTACACTCACGATTGTCCTCTTTTACCCCAAATGCGACAGATGTGGGAGTCTCAAGCCACATTGCGCGGACAACACGCCTCACCTCATGCTCCTCCTAATGTGGCCACTACTCAACCAGCTGTGTTTACCGACCCCTTCCCTCAGCAAGGCTTCGTGGCTACCCAACCGCCTGATAACTCGGTCGCCCCGCCCCCCTCCATTTCTGGTTCCTCCACTTACCAGATCCTCATGATGCACTCCGATCCTACCCCGCCCGTCGACCTACACCTTCAAACTCGGTCTCGCCAGTACCCCAAGCCTCCTGCTCCGTCTGCACCCGAGCCTCCCTCTCCAGGTTCTACAGAGCCTCTTTCGACATCCAGTGGCCCCTTACACATCCCTCAACCCAAAGTTGAGGTTCATCCAAAGATTCCAAAGGGACCATTACGCCGAAATGCTGCTTCTAGCCGAGCCGCTAAGTCGTATAGCATAGTAGATGATTTGGCGCAATCCCCTGCGGCCATTTCCACACTGGAACTCCTCCAGTCGTGCCCTTCCCAAAATAAGGCTCTACTATCTGCCGTGGGCGCTGTAGATCCTACTGACGACCAAATGATTGTTTTCGACGCCACTCAATCGGACCACCCTCCCCTCCCTCCTTCCGTCGCCTTCCAAATCTCAGTCAAAATACAGAACGCCATTGTTTCCCGGTGTATCATTGACGAGGGGGCATCAACCTGTGTGATGTCCGCTTCGGTTTGGAAGCAACTCGGATCCCCTGAGCTGGCCCCTTCCACGATCACCCTTAGAGCGTGGGACGGTCATGCCTCCCAGCCCATTGGATTGTTTCGTAATTGCCCTATCACCCTTGCCGGTAAGACTGTTTGCGTTGACGTCGAAGTCATTGATGCCCCGCTAGACTACAACATTCTTTTGGGGCGAAGCTACACCTATGCTATGTCTGCTGTCCCATCCGCGGTATTTCGCAAGATGTCTTTTCCCCATAATGGAAAGATAGTCACCATTGACCAGTTGACATATCATGAGCCCCCCTCTCAGGCCTCACCTGAGACAACCATCTCTTCTGTAGCCAACAAGCAAACCATCGATTCCTTGACTAGTGTCTCCCCCGGCGTTTACAAGGACTCCTCCCTCTTGGCACTGTTCCTTGTCTTCCTCCTCCTCCTATCACTGATCCCAGCTTATCAAATGTTTTCATGATGCAATCGTCTCAGGCCACCCTCAAACGGCCTGCTTCGGCTAGTTTGCAACCGCCCCTTTGCCCTCCGCAACCCGCTCCTAGCCATACATCTCCGCCAGCCGGACCTCCTCCTTCTGGTCCTCCTCCTACAGCTGGTATCTCTGAACCCCTTTATCCTCCTGGCACAGTTCCCCCTGGCCTTAACCACCTCGGAGCCGTCCCTCCTGGTCATTACCCCGCTGGGCAGATACCTTTCCTGGCTCCCCCCCCCCCGGAGTATTTTCTATCCCCGTCATGGCCACCCTCTCTCTCCCTAATCTGTCCATCGGCCTCCCCGTCTGGTACATTGACCCTCCAGCCGCTACCCCTCCCGATCACCCCAAACCTTACCTTGCTTTGACACCGGTTAAACCGGTCCCCCTCACCTCTTCCAGGCCCCCTGCACCTCCACAGAACCCTACCCCTGTGGTGCCAACCCCCGGAAAGACAGGCAAAGCTCGTAAGGGGGCAAGCCATCAGGACCAGGCCACCCCGACAACTCTTACCCCCCCACGACCACCAAAGCCCGCCATCCAATGCGCTTTGTGTGATATCGTCGGTCACGCCACTCACATGTGTCCTGAATTGCCTCACCTCAAACTTCTGGTCAATGAGACATTCCCCGACTCTGATATCCCAGAAGTCTATGTCACTATCCCCGACTCTATCCCAAAACTCAAACACTTGCGCACAAACCACCCTTGTGCCTTGTGCGATTTTCACGGCCGTTACACCCACCTCTGTCCCCGCCTTGACGAGTATCGTTCCTCCTTGGACATGTACCGCCAATTCAAGGCCACTTCGATCGGACCAGAGGACATTCCTACTCCCATTCACATTCCTCCTCCCGCTATCAAGCCAACGGAGCCCTCCACCACCATTTTATACCTGTCATCATCCTTGCGAGATCGTTCACCGGCCATTCAATCTACCGATCCTCTCAGCTCTTCAGCCGGCCTTGGATCTATTGATATCGCCCATCTAAGCCCTTCTCCTCATGATGACCCATCCCACACCACTACCTCCTCGGGTGATCCATCTTCCTCCAGTCTTCCCATCTTCCAATCTGATGAAGACATTATGGAAGCCATGACCAATCCCGACTTTCCCTGGGATGATATGCACCATCGCGCATATTTCCTCCCACAGCAGTCCCATGACCAATACGCTGTGGAAACCAAAGACTTCATTCCTCATGCAGTCGATTGGTTCAAAGACCCTATCCCTGCACCTGATGCTTTCGAAGAAGGAAACATGGCCAATGTCTCTCCTACCATCAAAATTGACATTTCAGCCAAACCAGGAATCGAATAATACATCACCTTGGGTGCCCAATGCACCCCGGAAGAAATTAAAGCTTACACCAAGCTTTTCACAGAATTCCGCGATATCTTTGCCTGGTCCTATTCTGAAATGCCCGGACTCGATCCTGCCATTGTTGAACATCATATCGACACATGGCCTGATGCCAAACCAGTCCGACAAAAGATGAGACCCATTCATCCTTCCCGACGTGACGCTATCAAAGCCGAAATCGATAAGCTCAAGCAGGCTGGTTTCATTTACCCCATTGAATACACCACTTGGGTGTCTAACCCAGTTCCCGTTCTCAAGAAACAAGGCACCATTCGTGTCTGCACGGACTTTCGCGACTTGAACAAAGCTTGTCCCAAAGACAACTTTCCCACACCATTCATCGACCAAATCATTGACGAGTGTGCGGGGCATGAGGTCCTATCCTTTATGGATGGTTTCTCCGGATACAACCAAATTGCTATCCGTCTTGCTGATCAACTAAAAACCGCGTTCATTAGTCCGTGGGGAACTTTTGCTTACCGGGTCATGCCTTTCGGCCTTAAGAACGCCGGCACCACCTTTCAACGGGCCATGTCTTATTGCTTCCACGACTTAGCTCATATTATCCTTGCCTATTTAGATGACCTCACGGCGCGTTCTAAGCATCGGGCGCAACACCTACACGATCTGCGCACCATTTTTCTCCGATGTCGCAAGTATAATATCCGCCTTAACCCGTTGAAATGCGTTTTTTGCGTTCCCGCCGGCCGTCTCCTAGGCTTCATCGTGTCTAAGGACGGTATCACTCTTGACCCTTTGAAAGTTCAAGCCATTCTTGAACTCCCCATTCCGCGTACCCTCCGCCAGCTCCAAAGCCTCCAAGGCAAAGCTAATTTTCTTCGTCGGTTCATTCCTGACTATGCCACCACCGCACACGGGTTCCTTCGACTCCTACGCTCTCACATCCCATTTGTTTTGGATACCTATGCTCACGAGTCTTTCGATGCCCTCAAGCAGGCTCTCACATCTGCTCCCTTAATTCGCCCTCCCGACTTTAATCGGGACTTCATCCTATATATCTCCGCTTCCACCTATTCGGTCGCCGGAGTCCTTATCCAAGAGGATGACCATGGCATTGAGCATGTGATCTACTATGTCAGTAAGAACCTTGTGGGACCCCCTGTCTCATACTCCTATGACGAGAAATTAGCGCTGGCTGTCGTGTTCTCAGTCCAAAAAATTCGTCATTATATCCTCCTGCGCTCCACCAAGGTTGTGACAAATTCCAACCCTATGGCTTTCCTATTGAGTCGTCGTATCCTCACTGGGAAGTACGCCCGTTGGGTCATTATTCTTCAGGAATTCGACCTTGAATTTGTCACCCCAAAAAGTAAGAAAGGCTTAGCCCTCGCTGAGCTCATTTCTGAATTACCTACCGGATCGCAAGACCCTCCCGTTAATGACGATTTCCCTGATGAACACCTGTTTGCCATTACTTTCGATGACCCGTGGTATGGCGATATTCTTACTTATTTGCGAACCCAAAAGTTCGCCCTCCACCTTGACCGTGAGGCTCGCCGACGTATCCGACACCAGGCCCCCCGATACCTTCTTATCGGTGAGGACCTCTATCGTCATGGGGTTGATACTGTCCTTCGTCGTTGCCTCACACACGCTGAAGCTGAACAGGTCCTTAATGCCTGCCATAGCGGCGTTTGCGGTGGCCACCTCTCTGGTCTTGCTACTGCCCAAAAAATTATGCGCACCGGGTATTTTTGGCCTTCCCTCTTCAGTGATTGCATTGAGGCAGTCAAACACTGTCCCAATTGCCAACATTTCGCCCCTAAGGCGAGAGTTCCACCAGCTCCCCTCCATCCGGTCGTCTCCACTGGTCCCTTCTGTAAATGGGCCATCGACTTTATGGAGTGTCGCCCGCCATCCTCTGGTAGCCGCAAGTATATCATCGTGGCGGTCGACTATTTCACCAAATGGGACGAGGCCATGCCAACGTTCAACAACACGGCAGCTACCGCGGCCCTCTTTTTCTTTAACCATGTTATAGCTCGCTTCGGGGTTCCCAAGCAACTGGTCTCTGATCATGGCAGACATTTTGAAGATGAGATATGGCGTGAGCTATCCTCACTGTTGGGTTTTGAGCACCAATATTCCTCCTCCTATTACCCCCAAGGTAATGGCCAAGTTGAAGCAATCAACAAAACCCTCAAGACTATGCTTCAACGAACGGTGAATAAGCACAAAACCAACTGGCATCTCATGCTTTTTCCTGCCTTATGGGCCTATCGAACCTCTGTTAAAACCGCCACCGGGTTCACTCCATTCCACCTCGTTTTTGGAGAGGAGGCAGTTTTACCGATCGAGTGTGAAATTCCTTCTCTACAACTAGCCGTTGAACTTCTCCCTGACACCCAACCACTAGAACAATGACTTATCATGCTTGAGCGTGCCTCCGAAGACCGCCGTGTTGCCTTGCAAACCATGGAAGCGGCCAAAAAACGCACCAAAGCTCAGTATGACCGAAAAGTCCAAACTCGCACTTTTCGCGAAGGCGACCTTGTTCTAGTATATGACCAGGCCCATGATGTCCTAGGTCATGGGAAGTTTGACTCATTATGGCTAGGCCCTTACATCATTAGTAAGGATCTTGGCAAAGGGGCATACCTCTTAGAGGATTTCGAAGGCCATCCCCTTCCTAACCCTCGCAATGCACTCTATCTTAAGAAATATTACCCTTAGCATTTCCCCTCTGAAATGCATGTTTTATTTTCTTTTAGATAGCCAACATCTATTTTTTCATTTTTCCTACTTCACCAGGACCCATTTCGTCCACACGAAGTTACCTCACCTCCATTTAAAATCGAATTTCCTCACCTACGCCACTTGTACTTGGGGCACCATATTGCCCCCTTACTTGTCCATGTTCGTGTCGATTTTCGTCATGAGTTCCCACCTTGTACTCATGCTTCCATGGTCCCCCATTGGGGCCTTTACTGTGTGGCAGCACCATCGAGTCGCCCTTGTTTAGAGCATCCAAGTTGAGTCATCATTGCATCCATGGAGTCTATACCACGTCCCTTTGCACCCCACTATAGCCCTCCATCCTTCATTGCTTGGTCTCTCTCTTGTGTCGCGCATTATGACCCTCAGTCTCACTGTCCCCTATCCCTCATGATATTGTGTCAGTCGCTGCCGTGTCATCCATGCTCTTTATGCTCTAACAAGGGAAGTCGTCCATTCGCCACTCCATCCTTCCCATTTCCACTATCGTCATTAGTGTCAGTCTGTCCGTCGCTCTATTGTTTTTCTCTCGTGCCTTAGTTGAGGATCTCTCATTGCCTCACCTACGGCGGACCTCCTTCTGTCGACATCGGCACATTTATTCCAGAAGCAAGGTCTAGAGGGCGGTGTACCTTGGTTCCAGCTTCCACTTTTGTTCGGTGCCTCGGATCAGGCAGGGGGATTTCTCACTTCCCTTTGACTTGGTTGCTTCTCCAGCTCCTTTCAGCATGATCGAGATTCGTATACCGGACAGTCCGATCCAGCAGCAGCTCTTGATGATTCCCGGGTGTGTGTGAGATGTCTCAACCCTCATGAGGGGGTGGCCCTGCAGGTAGCCCCCCACATGCCCGGATGACCTCTTCTTTGCAGCCTTTGATGCCGCTCCAGATTTTGATGATGTTGGCCTTCGCCACTTGCAGCACCTCTTCGATTTGCATGTATCAGTCATATTTTGTGAGCCCTTCCCCATTTATAGGGGGCATTTGGGTTGTATTTATCTCATGTACTTAGATATTATTGTACTAGTCCTGGCTGTTATCCCAGGCGTAGCATGTATGTGAGATTCCTCATTGTATTTTTACCTGGCTCCTGCTTATGCCAGTTGTACTCTATGGTTCGGTCCCTTGTTTACTGGACACACTATTCTTTTGTACTTTGTCTCGGCGGGCATAGGTATGCCTCCCCCGCCGCCTTTAGCACAGGTACCCTCTCATAAAAAGAGACTTGTTGCACCTGCGAGTCTCGTCTCCTCAGGGTCTCGTCCTTCAGCACACTATCTACCTCACCTTTCTCTCTCTGACTTCCCTCATGTTGTCTAGTGATCGAGTTCTTACAACGTACTTCGGTCATACGATTTGCTCCTGACACTCGCACGCTGGGGGGCAATCTGTTACACCATTTTTTGGTCATCTAACCTATTATCATTAGATGGACCCAAGTGCACCATGTAAGACCAATTTTACCCTAAGTAAAATTGCCTTCACTATGTTAAATAACTTAATAAACCACATTTATTAGGTTGTTTATGGTCTAAACAGGAAACCCCAAAAGGAAATATTAAACAAACCTATATTTATTTGATTTTCCTCATGGAATAATTAATTAAACCATAATTTAATTATTATTCCCAGTCATGTTTAACCCAAAAACAAAGAAATTAATGAGATAAACCCATGGTTATCTTATTATTTTCTAGGAATAATTATTTAAATCTTATTTAGATAACATTCCTTGTTAAATATGACCAAATCACCCACCATTAATCAAATAAATCATTATTTATTTGATTATCTCCCAACCACTTCCTTAAAAAGATAAATAAATCATTTATTTATTTATTTTTCACTAATCAAGGGATTTGACCCAAGTCAAACGCCCTTTCCCTCCAACAAATATAATAAAATATTCCATAAAGGTGGATCTAGATTTGGTTAACATTATTTTAATCATGCACCAAGATCTAGAATGACCCAATATTTTGTTATAAATAGGAGGGTTCTTCCCCATCATTGCTCACCTTTTGTTGCCTACTAGATCACTCTGGATCTATACACTTGGTCTCATTTTTTCATCATTTGCTCCCATTGAGCTTCATTTTTGCATTAGGTTTTCTACACCTACAAGAGAGAGAAAGCTTAGATCTGAAGTGCTGAGGACTACAAAGAACCCATCCCATTGAGGAGAGCTGGATACACCTTCTTGTTTTCCTCCCAGGTGCCCTGTAATATAAAAATTCATTCAAAAATCGTGTTCTTGTCTTGTCTGTTGGATGCATGGAGCAAACCTTTTATTTTACTGCTTAATATCTTTCCATTTATAGATCTGTTTGTTGCAGCATTTTAATTACTAATCGCAGATCTGAAGATGTTTGGCAGCCTCTATTGTTGTTAGGGCTATTAGTTATGCGTAGCTAAAGTGGTTCTTTTTCGTACACTTCGACGAAGAATTCATACTAACACCTTGTGCTATCTATCATCATACTAAAATTACCCATCTCTGATAACCTTCTTTTTCTGCTGATCAACCTCCCATACTGAGTCATTGGGTCCCTATCTAAAGTCTTTCAAGTCGACTACCAGCTGAGCGTAGGACTTAAGCTTCTGAAACTGTTGTTTTAAATCATTCTTAATCTCTTGAATAGATGGATCTACATGCTGTCCTACATACCCCATGTACCAATCCAGGGCCCTTCCTTCAAAGGTGAGGGATAGCTGCGCCATTTTCATAGCATTGCTAGCCACATTCTGCGCAGTCCATTCTGATTCCGCTACGAACCAAAATTGGTCCATATCTTCATCTCCTACACCCTTGAAGGTGGGTGGCTTCATGTGTGCGACCATATCTTCTTCCGGTGGTGGTGGAGGTGTAGGGGATTTCTTGCCCTTATGTTGACTCGACGATGGTGTAGCCAGAGGGCTAGTTCCTGCGTGCGTAGCTGGCTCTCTTAATGGGCTGTAAATGGATCTATCTCCTTCTCGGTTGGCTCGGTAGTACTTACCACTTCGTGTTGGACTCTCACCCTGATCAGAGGTCATTCATTTGGTGTGGCTGCACAAAATTCCCTTTTCGCACAGTAATATTTTAATGATTAACGACAATGTTTGCAAGAAGTTACCTTAGAATCCTTTGAAGAACCTCTGCTCTGCCTCAAAGTAGGATACAAACCGATCGACTGTGAATTCCGTTACAAATCCTCCTAGCACACTATACACCTAATGGTCTACAGTTCGGGTGATTGTGTTGTCAGCCTTCTCCAACTGTTGAATCAATTCTGGAGTCCACTGCATAACCTGATCATCTTTCCAAAACGTCTAGAATTCTACTAGCCTTGCTAGCCACTCCTGAAGTTTGTGCGCAAAAGTTACAAAGAAAATTTCAAAATATATTTGTTCTTCCACTTCTCAGCTGTTAGCTTCGTGCTGCGATTCTCGTTTACAGAAAATTCTTGAATCTGTCTTTCAAACTAGTCTTCGAGCTCCAATTTCTTAGGTCTCCAATGACCTCGTGGCATTACTCGATCTCTCTCTCAAAATGCTCCCAGTCCCGGCAACAGAACCATTTGTTGGCTTGAGGGGTCTTAACCCAGGTTCAGAGTTAAGGTTTGCCAACAAACCCATATACTACTAGCCCTTTCACCAATGGCCTACTTTCGCAGGCCAAGGTCTCACCCAAAGTAGTATGGGTGGGTGTTGGAACTAGGTTTCCGCACCCTGGGAGAGAGTAGGTAATTAAGGCAAATCTCGTCGAGTTCTATTAGACAAGCTTATTATCGAGCCCTTAACAATATAATCAACATGTAAACATAAAAAATCTACTATTATTAATAGATCTGATCAACAGATTCACATCCATGTGCGCATTAACAATTATCACCATAGAACATCACAATCACAGCTTATTCAAATAACATAAAGGTAATCTAGTAATAAACACAACTAGTTCAAATAGCATAAAGGTACTTCAATAGATTCCACATTCATTAATATCCAAAACCAAATTATAAACCCAAACCACAGCCCACGCACACAGTCAGTGAGGTCCGCACACAACCAGCGAGGTCCACACACAGCAAGACTGAGGATCTCTGCACACACAGCCAACAGGAGTCCTTACCCAAAACTACCCAAAACAGATCTCAACAACTCGTTTGTAGCATCAATATTACTTACTTACTTACCATTAGACTCAAACGACCCATCTATTTATATCATCATATCCATCGCTATACTGTGGTCCGCAAACCATGGTTTGCGGACTCTAGGTCTACCCTTTGACCCATTACAACACATTGGGGGCTTTGACCTGCCCAAAAGCCCCTACGCAAGATCCATTACTATAAAAATATATCAAAAAATCAGCTTTGGAACATATCAAAACGCAGCTAGGGGACCCTGTTCCAACACATTTCCTCAACACCTATCCATATACACTCAGGTTCGAGATGAACTTGGGGGAGTAGGAGAAAATGTGTCATCATCTTAACTTGTGAGCTTAACACTCCTTGGTCTTCTGAAGTCTTGACACAACTATCACGATTCAGTTAATGGAAGAGATAAGCTACCAGATTGGGAGAGACTTTAGTTTGATTTTGTGCAGGAGGGGATCAGAAGAAACATTATAGAGGGTGTCACATCCAAATCTGAGGAGGAAGAAAAAATTTCTCTATTTTGAAAACGAAATAATTACAAAGGAAAGAAGGCCCAAGGTGACGCAAAATCCAGCCAAAACCATGTCAAGAAGAAAGACCTCACTAAGATTAAATGCTTTCACTGCCATGCATTTGGACATTATGCAACCAAGTGTCCACACAAGAAATCCAGTAAAGAGCCTAGAGGAGGAGAAAGAGGATATTTTCTTGCATCACAATTCAAGTTGGATTTCACCCTCATTGATTTCATGACAAGCACAGTAAGAGGGAGTGAGTGGTACCAAGAATATGGTGCCTCATATCATATGGAATGAAGTAAGGAGTGCTTCAGCAACCTAGAGGAGAAGGACAAACAATTACACATAGAGCTTGGAGATAATGGAAGGTATATTACCAAAGGGATTGGAACTATAACCTTTAAGAGGGAGTAAGGCTCCCATCTTCACCTAAAGGATGTAATGTATGTGTTTGGTCTGAAGAAAATTCTAGTTTTTGTAGTTGTACTTGAAGACTATGGATATGATGTGTTGTTCAGTATGGAGAAATATTTTCTGAAGCATGTTGCTACTGGAAAAGTAAAATTGATTGGTGTTTTAGTTAAAAATATCTACAAACTAGAGGTAGATTTCACTATGCATGCATCTATACCTCTAGGAGTGAGGTGGGGCGATGTAGAGCCTTATTCCTAAAGTTGCAAACATTTGGGCAAGGTCCATAGGAGAGCAACAACAATTGCAATATAATCTTCTCATGGATCATTTCCCTTGCTACAGGGGCCCACAATATCCAGTAGCAAAAGGATCAGTGTTATTTGATGCAGTCAAATATTAAGCGACATTTGTAGTCTAGTAGTAGTCAAAGACTCAGGAGAGTTACAACTCAAAGACTCAGTTGATTTAGTATTTTGGATTCTTATTAGTTGCATTTGTTGCAGTAGCAACAACAATAGTGAGAAGGGGATTTAGTTGTGTTACATTACATTCCACTGGAGTAGTATTGGGTTGTGCATAATCCTTTTCTTGCTAAGAGGGAGTGTTAGAATTGTAGCAAGAAAAGGCTTCATTTGACTTTAGCCATAGTCAAATGGGGAAATTTGATTTTCCACATCAACAGGATGACTTGGATTGGATTTAGATGGAGTGACATGGCTTTGTATCTTAGTTAAATCAGTAAATTTTAGTTAGAGGCTATAAGTAGATTTGTGCATGGGTTCATTGCTAAATTCTATCAATCTAATGGAGTTATTTCTATTTAAACTCAATTAACTAAGCTCTAGTCATTACTGGAGTTATTAGGAATTCAATTGGGTAGTTATAACAATTGTTAACTCACTGATATCTCAGTTAACTGGTCAATTTACTAAAATTAGTCCCACTCATGCATGGAATTCGAATTACCTAGTTGGATTGGAGGAAAAGGTACATTGTAATTATCAATTGTATACTAGTTGAGTGTACAGGTTTTGCATCACAGTCGGTGATCAATTCCTTTAGGATTTTCACAAGGAAATAGGGAATTATCCTATTTTTTAGGGGATAATTTCTTCAAGGATTGAGCAAGTAAATAGGAGAAAGGTAGATCCTTTAATTAGTTTAGTGTTGGTCAGATCAGGCCAGTGAGCAGGAGATCAGAATTGTAGTGTAGGGTGTGCTTCAAGATTAAATTAAGGCATTGTAATTGATCCATATTCTCATCTGAATTAATTGAAAGCAACAAAGGCATTTTTCCCAGTTAGGTTACCCTATAAAATCATTGTTTTACTTGTGTTTTGATGGTTACCTGTGTTTCTATCATGAATTTTCCTTTCCACATAATAGTAGAAGAAAATTTTGTCTCTTGATTTCAATTCTATTTCATTATCAGTAGAAAATTTATTGCAATTGCTACAAATTCTTGGATGCTTCTTGAGATAATAAATATCCTTGATGAATATGGAAGACTTGAGAACAATTAGATATTGTCTCTTGAATGCCTCTAGTTAGATATATTATTGGAATAAAGAGGAGATATGACATCCCAAAAATATATGAATTTGTGTTTATCTAATGACATAGACATTAGATGGTTATGACAAAAGGGAAGAAACCATTATAAGGGGAGCTACAATGTTGAATCCTACAAACAAAAGAAAGGATCATGGTTTGAAATTGGGGAGGAAGAAATGGGGAGATCTTGATGAAATTGGCCTTCCACTATCTCCATTCTCAAACTCCTCTAATTCCCAAAAATAATTCCTAGCAACAAATATGCAAAATAGAAAGTGGCCAAATGTGACAACATTTTATTGTTGGTGCAATGGAGAGAATTAGAACTTTGAGAATCTATAGAAAAGAAGCCTAATAGGCCCTTTCATATGCTTTCTATAAAAATATCAAGGAAACCATTGAACATATTTTCATAACATTTTCAACTTCCAAATAATGTTGGGATAAATTGATAATACTATTTAGGTGAGTAGATAATGTAATTCTTGTGTTGGAAATATGATGCAGAGTGTTGTCGAAAAAATATAAACAAGGACTAAAAATTCATTTAGAAAAGGCATGTTTAATTACATTTGGGACGTTAATCCAAATTTCTTTATACAAAACATTTGAAAGGAGTGGATGATAGGATTTTCATAAACTAGGAACATAAGTGGACCTATGTGCTCAAGAGAAATATCAAAACTTATAAGAATTGGCATTGGAAAGAGAATTAAATAAGGATGATATATGTTCCTTGTGAAAAGAAGAGGCAATCCTTTGATTATATAGAAGAACAAAGAAAAATTATTTATAAAACCAATTATTTTGTATCTACAAGGAAAAACTATAACTACCTAACTACCTTAGAACCATCAATGGCGATATTGAACTTTGATGCAATAAACCAAGGTAATATGGGCATGGATGGAATTGGTAGTATATTTAAATATAGTGAAGTTAATAATTTATCCCTTTTCACAACAAGATTGGGATATACATAAAAAACTAAAAAAAAATAGTTAGTGGAGAGAGGAAAAGATGTGAACCAACACTTGGGCTATTGCCTCTTGAAGGTAGAATGTGATTTACATATAGTTGTATAGATTATATAGATATTGATGATGAAAGATAATAGAAACACATCCAAGAGACTAAATAATTTCAACATTTTTTATCACTTATATTTTTCTCATACTTGAAGGAACAAAAACATAGTTGTTGATATGTTGAAAAATATAGGGATGTAAAGATCCCTTAGGTATGTGACATTGTATTTTCCATTTGAAAAATATAGGGATGTAAAGATCCCTTAGGTATGTGACATTGTATTTTCCATATGGTATAATTTAGAAACTCTAATAAAAAAAATGAGGTTGTTGGGAGGACATTTCTATTTCTAACAACTTAATGGAAATGTGATTAGATTCATTTAACGATGCAACACATGGAAATAGAGAACCACATAGATAATATGTCAAAATAATATGGGGGGTGTCCTTTGAGAAAGGGCATAGTGAAATGGAATTGAAAATAATATATCCTAGAAACCATCCCACATGATGCTACTAAGGGCAAGACTAACTCAACAAAAAAATTTGGGAGATGTACGATATGATTATAAAAGTGGTGAATAGAGATCTAACACTTAATTATAATAAGTCCATTTTTCATATATTTTATTATATTCATGATACCATATCTATTTATATGGATTAAATGCCTTATCGTATTATTTATGACAAACTGAAGTACTTTAGTAATTGGGTGAAAAACAATAATTTTTTTAAATGTTTGATTAAAAAAAATACTCAAAAATCCTTCCTCAAACCTCATATCTAATTGAATATTTCTATCTAAAGGACTCGTAATGTACTTTTATATGCTTCAATCTAATTTTATACTACCCTCCCAAAGAATAAATAAGAAATTTTACCCTAAGTAAATCGAGCATAAACAAACACAATTTAAAATACACAAATATAATGAAATGATTACAATGGGGAAATTGTATCATTCAATAAAGGTTTAAAAAAGGCCCCATATTTGGAGCTAAGTCATAACACCCTAAGCCCATTTTTGGTCCAGTCATGCATTCTCTTTAAGTTATGTTAGGATATTTAGACACTTAGTAGTTATTTAAGTTCAACTTGGTATAATGTGTTTATTAGGTAAAATTTTATTTCTTAGTGTATTTCTTTAGTACGCGTTATTTGCATTGTAATCCAAGTGTCACAATATGTTTTAGACATAAACTAATTTGATGGATCATATTTTGCTCAATACTAAAACTATTTATTTGTGGCTTACCACCCAATTGGTCCATGATCTCTATGTAAAGGGCATGGAGTGTCATGGATGATGATGAATTGTGAGAGCTCTCTTATGTAAAATATTTTATTTTTCATTAATAAAACTTCATCAAGTGGACACGTTGGCTAGGGTCATGGACTACATTAGCTAGGGTTGTGCACTCTTTCCCTCTCAGTGGGTTTTAACTACATAAAAATAATAGCATTTTAGTTTTTATCTGGTTGTGTGAGTGGTTATTTAAGGTGTTTGTTATGTATGGAATACCTTGTTTACATGAACATGGTATCAAAGCTCGTTTGCAGAAATTCTCCCATTGGTGATCGAGATATTAAAGCATGTGTTGCCACATTTATGAGGTACTGTTTCTATAGTGTTTTGGGCTAAACAGGTTGTTCCATTGCATCTGAAATGTTGTTTTTAGTGAAGAACGCCTTTCATTTTATCGAAAAAGTTGTATATTTTCCAAAGATACAACATTTTTCGTCAGATCAGGAGGTATACAATCCAAATACACCCTTTTTTAAATTATTTTTTATAGAGCTCATATTTTGGTTTTCTACTTATATTCTCAATAATATACTCTTTCTCACTTGTGTATTCTCTTTTCCTTGCACTCTATGTTAACTATGAAAATCAGAAACATAACAACAAGTGTTTTATTGACTGTGTATGCTCTTTGTCATGTGATTTCTGATATCGGAAAATAAGAAATAGTAAGAAATCTTGGATTTGTCAATTAAGCTAACCAATATTTAATCCCTTTCTTGTTGAGTTTTGGAATTTTTTTTGAACTAATGTTTGTTTTTGGATGAGCACATATTTTCTAGTGTGCACACAATTCAACGCAGACCCCCAACAACAATAACAACAACCTCGCCTTCCTTCACTACTATTGTTATGTTTCTTGCTCTAGGTCACTTGGTTAAATGTTACTTTATTTAGTAAGAGTTCTTGAGTTCAAATCTCTTTTCAAGTTACTTTTTTAAAAACTTCTTGTAAGCTTAATTTATTTCATAACTTTATTCTAAAGTGTATTTCACTTGTCATATAAAAGTGAATCACTATAAAAATAACTTTAATATTTTCTTTCAAGTTATTTTTGTATGCAACTTTTATTTATAAAGTAACTTCATTGTAAAAGTGATTATCATTTGTTTTATAAAAGTGGACCACTTCATAAAGTAATTTATTTGTAAAAGTGATCTTATAGGAAAAGCTAGTGAGGGAAAATATTTTAAATATTTTTTTATCATCATTCATCACCAGATGGAAAATTTTTACTTTCGATGTGGTTCTTTGCTACCATTAATGTATTTTTGAAAAGAGCATAAATTTCACCTCCAAATTTTGTTTTCAAGGTCATTTTTTGAAACAACCTATTTGTTTGAGAGCTTTCTATCTACCTAGCCAATTTCAGATTTGGAAACCATATTATCTTCATATTTTAACATGGCCACTCTAACTTAACTTTTTCTTACCGGTACCGACTACTTATGGAGATAATACATGGAGGATAGAATAAGAAGTAAAGGATTGTATCGCATTACCTTAGGACAAGAAAATGCCTCAAGTGATCCTAATAAGAAATCCAAATGGGATAATAGGAATCACAAAGCCTTTGGATTAATCGGAATGTCCATTTCTCCTTATTTGTGGATTTCATATTCAAGAAATTGATGCTCCAGATGAATATTGGGAAAAGTTACAAAAGATATTTTGTGAATCCAATATTATTAGATATCATTAGCTTCATAATCAAATCATGAGTTTAAGTCCTAAAGATTTCTCTTGCATTGACGATTATTTATCTAAGTTTAAAACATTGAGAATTTTTCTTAGAGGTTGTAAGGTTGATATAAAGGATGAATGATGCATATAAATTATTCTTTCAAAGTTTGGTTCTCAATACTCTATTTTTGTATCTACATTTTATTCCAATATAGAAGCTTTGGGAACTACCTATCAAAAACCTTCTCTTATTAGAGAACATGAAAAGTTATTTCATATTGGAGTGATTAGCACTACAAGTACATCTAACATGGCCTTAGTGGCCCAATATAAAGATAAAACTAAGTATCCAAAAATGAAACAATATGCAAAATAAGGGTTCCAAATCCTTTCCAACAACAACTACTCTTAATGGTGACAAAGGACCAAAATAAATGAGTAAGAAGCCTTACATACATTGCAACTATTGTGGGAAAGATGATCTTGTAGATTTCAAATGCTTTAAAAATATGGAGGCCTTAAAAGTCACAATAAATAAGCACAACATCAACCTTGGGTCTTATTCAAACACTTACTTTGATGGACATTCACTTTCTTCTTATGGTTTCTCCTTCAATGTAACCTCTACTTCTTCTTTTGATGAATGGCATATTGATTATGGAGCTTTTTATCATATGACTAAGGACAAAGCCATTTTTTCTTCTCTTAATGATTGTAACACCAGTCAAATACTTATTGGTGGTGATAAATGTCTTAGTGTTGTAGGGTCTGGAACAGTTGAAGTCGACAATGGTCATTCCAATGATGTATTATGTGTTCCAAGTCTTTCCTGCAGCCTTTTATCCATATATCATATTACTCATTCAAGTGATGTTAAAAAAATAAGATTTTCACCTCACCAAGTTGTAATTAAGGGTTTAAAATATCCCAAGCATGTTCTTGTCACATTAATAGTTGATGATATTACTTAGTTGTACAAGTTTGAAAACATTGTGTCATCATCTCTTCCCATAGTTTATATTGCTCATAGTGATAACTTGAGGAAACTTTGGCATGAGTGATTTGGAAATCTAAACTATCACTAAATACTGCAACTATATAATCAAAATATGGTGACTAGTCTTCCTCTCATTTCTTATACAAATGGTGTTTGTGTCGGTTGTGTTCTCAACAAGCATCATCCCAACAAATTTGACAAGCATGCCTCTTGGCATGCCTCAGCCCCTTTACACATGTTCACATTTATTTATGTGGTCCACTTTATTCTCCTTCCTTCTCTGGGTTCAAGTACTTCTTAACTTTCATTGATGACTTCCCCATATGCACTTAAGAGCGGATTTTTTAACTTTTTCTTGGCCTACAAGGCCCTTATAGAAAAAAATATGGACATCAATTATAAAGGTTAATAATAGATAATGGGGGTGAATATGTTAACAATAAATTCACAACTTATTGCACTACACAAGTCATTGAAATGCAACATATTGTTCCATATACAACACAACAAAATGGTGTTGTTGAAAGAAAGAATCACACATTAAAAGAAATGGGTAATTTTATGATTCAATCTAAGGGGTTAAGTCTTGATTATTGGGAATAAGACATCAACTATGCAAATTACATATTAAATCGCACTCCCAAAAAATATTTAAGCAATATAACACCATAATAAGCATGTACTACATTTAAGCCAAATGCAAGCCACTTTTGTATCTTTGGTAGTGTAGCATGGGCTCACATTCCTGATGAAAAAAGGAAAGGTTTACAACCTAAAAGTAAGAATTGTATTTTTTTTTGGATATTCTGAAGATGGAAAAGGTTATTTACTTCTTCAAACTCACTCCAAGGAAATAATCATTAGAATATAAGTTAAATATGACGAAAATCTCTTGGACTGCGAGCCTAATTCGACAGTTGTGACCTCTTTAGTTGACGAACCATCTTTGATGTTTGTGCCACCTTATCTTCCTATTTTGGTTTCTTATTCAAATTATGAAATTGAGGATGAAAATCCACCTCTATCTTCTCACATTCCTCCAAATGAGTCCATTGAACATGACCCTCCACGAACACCACAATTTCTGAAATTGGTCTGTTCAACACGTGAAGCAACTAGTGACCTTGTTGGTGATCCTATAAATCAATGTTGTACTCGTTCATAGTTCTAGGGGGGCTCCTCTCTTTTGGCTCAAGTTTCAGAGACTTGTGATCTAGAAACATTTGCAGAAACTTCAAGACATCCATATTGGGAAAGAACAACGAATGAATAATATCGTTCCTTGATGGTGAATAATACTTGGGAACTTGTACCTCTTCCAAAAGGAATAAAACTTGTCATATGTAAATGGGTTTACAAAATTAAGTATGCATTGGATGGAAACATACGGTCTAGTTAGTTGCTAAATGATTGAAATCTCAATTTGAAGAAATTGACGATAATGAAACCTTTGCCCCCACTAGTACATTTGGGGGAAATTCCGACACTTGGTTCCCACACTTTTGACCAAATGTCGGAAATTTCCCCAAAATTTTTCAATCCCGCCCGAAACCGTCACTATACCGACGTTTATAGAAAAGTGTCGCAATACCGACACTTAGACAAAGTGTCACAATTGCAACGTTTGGAGGAAGACGTCGCAATTGCGACATTATGCCCCAAAGCGTCGCTATTGCAACGACTGCCTCCAAACATCGCAAGTGCGACACAATGTCTAAGTGTCACAATTGCGACGTTTGGAGGCATCCGTCGCAATAGCGACGCTTTGTCCGCCGTCGGTATAACGACACTTATATGCACGCTACATAAAAATAAAAAACTTATATGCACGCTACATAAAAATTATTTTATTAAAAATACGAAACTTATATCTGTCGCAATAGCTACATTAACGTCTGATATCACGCGCGCATTTGCCCTCCGCTCTTGCAGAAAAACATTCGCCCTCAGCTCTTGCAGAACAGCATTTTCCCTCAGCATTCGCCCTCAGCTCTTGCAGAACAGCATTCGCATACAGCATTCGCCCTCATCTCTTGCAGAACAACATTCGCCCTCAACATTCGCCCTGAGCTCTTGCAGAACAGCATTCACCCTCAGCATTCGCCCTGAGCTCTTGCAGAACAACATTCGCCCTCAGCATTCGCCCTGAGCTCTTGCAGAACAGCATTCGCCCTCAACATTCGCCCTGAGCTCTTGCAGAACAGCGTTCGCCCTCAGCATTCACCCTGAGCTCTTGTAGAACAGAATTCGCCCTGCATTCGCCCTCAGCGTTCACCCTCAGCTCTTGCAGAACAAAATTCGCCCTCAGCTCTTGCAGAACAGCATTTGCCCTCAGCATTCACCCTCAGCTCTTGCAGAACAAAATTTTCCCTCAGCATTCGCCCTCAGCTCTTGCAGAATAGCATTCGCCCTCAGCATTTTCCCTGAGCTCTTGCAGAAAAACATTCGCCCTCAGCATTCACCCTGAGCTCTTGCAGAATAGCATTCACCCTCAGCATTCACCCTAAGCTCTTGCCAGGCTTGTTCAGCCTGGGCGTTTGCCCTCGGCTCTTAACGAGAACAGCATTCACACATTAGCCCTCGGCGTTTGCCCTCGACTCTTGCGAGCAGTCCACCCTCGGCTCTTCCAAATGGTAGTTCCTGCTATGGAGCCCTTCCTCCTATAGTAGGGTTGACTCTATTTGGGTTTTTTTGGTCAATTCCATTGGATTGTGTTAGGCTCTAGGGTTCTCTCTAGATGTCAAGAATCAAGATTCAATACCCTCTATCATCTTCATCACCCAATACAAGATTTAAATTTTTCCCAAAGAAACGCTTATTAATTTGGCAGCCATTATTTCTCCATGCTTTAAAAACCCTACATTTAAATGAAAACAAGCATTGCATTTCAACTAAAAAAATTTATTAGTGTTCAAATGTACATGTGTGCATCACTTGTGTAGGGTATTCCTTTTCCACTTTCACATTATCCAAGAATGTGTGCTATTAGTCATCAGTATTTTTCACTTGTTAATGATGACTGGATCCATAGCTGAGTTTTCTAGAAGCTGATCTCCATATGTCAATTTGCCATCTAGAAAACCCTCATAAAAATTTTTCGCCCTCCTGCTTTTCAGTCCGCCCATGTCAAGGTTAAAACTCATTATCACTATCCTATCTAGCTTTAGCCCTACTGGTCTGCCCATCAGCTCTAAAAGGATCATTCAAGTCTGTTTCAAAAGCCTCCCCTAAGTTAGGAAGTGGCGCTTTAAGGCATTTTTCCCTTGGCAACCATCAAAAGGCCAAAAACCTCCATCTGCTATAGACCAATCATGACAGACCTCCCACTCTACAAATGAAATTGATCACAGCTCTAAGTCGCGCCACTTACACACCCCTAAGTCTCAGCACTTCATAGACCACAGTCTCAAGCTGATTATTAGGTGTTTTACAGTGTTTTATGAATTTTACAAAGACAGGAAATATATCATCATCTCAGGAGAAAATTCTTGAATACACATTTAGAAGAACAACTGCTTCTCAATGTCAACATGAGCTTGAGATGCATCTGCAGGGAAAGGAGTTACTCATCAAGACCTTGCAGCTTCCATTCAGCATGAAATCACAGTAGAAGAAAGACAACACTGTCAAGCAAACTAGTAATTTGTCATGGCCAAGAACCTCCTTCATCTACAAGCAGAGGGTTAAGGCGCGTCCTTCATCTACAAGCAGAGGGCGATGGCCAATATTGACTTCAAGGATTGCAGAACTTACTATAAGCACAGGTTTGTTTTTTACTAGACAGTAAAACAGTGACTCTAGGTTTCTGAGTGAAAGTAATGATCAAAACAGGGCTAAGATCTGAAATGTGCCAGACAAAAGAAAACAGAGTTTTTGGTATTCTGTCCTAAGAAAGAGAATCATTTGAAGTTTCAGTCATCAACAGGGCACATTAAAAACAAGGAATCCTTTAATCAAAGCTATCATAACAAATATCTCTGCAGGGGTGTTAATATGAATAGCTCCAATCAGTCTTGAACAGGAAAATACTTCAGTGAAAAGACCCCTGTGTGTTCTTTTGTTCCTGTTGAAATGTGAAATACAGTCCATGGTTTCTGGATGAACATAAAGAAGAGGCAGGAAAGTAGTACACAGCCCCAGATATAAGACATCTTAATATCAGTCAAAGCACCAGTGTAAGTCCAGCTGTTGCAAACTACACTCCACCACAAAGACAGGTGTTTTCTTCAGATACAGCAGGTTGGTGTTTTTAGATTTTCATTAGGAAGAAGATGTCTAATAAAAGCCTTGGTATCTATGAAATAGGCCAGCAGTTATTACACATCTTATATACTTGCCTCCTCAACACAAAGACAGAAACTGATTATGATCTGAGTTTTAAAAACCCTAGGATAGGCATGCAAAGCTAATCAAGGAATGTCATTATTGAAAGCAACTCCAATCATAGACAGGTGTCTTTTCAAAACTGTTTATCATAGCTGACACAGAAAATTTGGGTTTATCTCCTCAAGAGGCCTTACAATTGAGACTATTGTTCATAATAGGCAAAAAGATGTTTTGACCTACTGTCAGTATGTTGGAAAGTCTGAAAAAAACATAGGTTTCATTATTTAAATGAACAAAGACATCATGGGAAAATTTTCTGAGCAGAGAAAGTATAGTAAAAAGTAGCGCTCCTCTTGATCAATAGGCCATTAAAAAGTCTAAATAAATCCATGTAGGTTGTTGACACTTACAGTTGAGAAAAGAAAAAGTTGAAGGGACACATGAAGGCAGAAGCTGTCAGCCAATTAAAGAGACAGTCCATACCCTTGTAAAATAACACAGACAGGTATGTCCTTCAAAGTCCAGAGGTATGAAATCATTTCTACAGTAGCAGTCAGGCTCCTGTTTTTTGGCATAAAGGCATCCTGTGTAAACACAGAAAATTATAAAGGAAATATTGAAGTTCGAAGGCAATGTTTAAAGTTTTGGTTCGAAAACAAACACCTCTCCCAAAATTTTGAAAACATCCTATTCATTTCAGTCAACAAAGTAACCGTTGGGGTTTTTGTTGTTTCAAAAGGGTAAATTGAATTGACCAACCTCATTGTCGAAATCTCCGAACAAGAGTATCGAGCAAAGCCCCTTCGCTGCCCTCAACATCAAACACAGAAGTTTTGGAGCGATTTGAAGATTTTTTTTCGACAGTCGGAGCTGCGCGACGTGCCTGGAATAGTGCGTGATGCGCTCAGAAGAAAGTTAACACAGGCGCAACACTGTTGTGCGGCGCGCCTGTACATGTGCGCGACGCGCCTGTACGCAACGGTTGCACTGACCCGACAGTTGCCCGATACCCAGGTTGCGCGGCGTTCTTCCTCCTGAAAGTGCCGCGCAGAGTTTTAAAACACCAACACGACTTCAACTTGCCTCCAAAGTGACTTCAACTCACGAAAATGTTTTGCATCATGTCTTGAGGTATTTTGCACAGTTTTCCTCTCAAATTCGTGGTTGTTTGATGATGTTTGGGGCCAAAAAAATAAGGTTTGAAACGAGTTAAGTTAAGTGACTATGTTCAAAGAGGAATAGAGTTTTTTTTATTTATTCCAAATCTGAGTTTGAAATAGCTCAGATTCACCAGCAGAAAGCTTATCCAAAAAATAGTTCTTTCTCAATGTTCCAAAACCTAATAAACACCCTCCAAACAGTTAGTCTCTGGTAAGGAAACAGTGTGGTCATTTGAAGGTGTTTTGATCAGAACCTTGTTTGAAGACAATAGAGTATAAAGAAGGGAAATATCATGTTCGGAAAGAAGTTTTTTGGTACTATGACTACTGCAAGACCTTGGCTACCATTTCAAAAACATTTCTAACCTTGTCACCTAGTCCTATAACAGTGGATTTGGACTGTACAGATATACTCTGGTTGACTGTTTTCATTTTGTAAGATCTGCTGCTAAAGGGCATACAAGGAAAGAGGCAGTGTTTTAAAGTTCGAGAATATTGTGTTTTACCTTTGTCTAGGACACAAGGTTATACTGTATCCTCCAAACATCTAAAAAATAGAGTTCTCTTACCATCAACACAGGAAAATACCTTCACTATGTTTTCTTTGATTAATTGTGTATGACATTATGAGTAGTTGCTGATTGATGTACAAGGGCAAGGAAGGGCTTGGTTTTGAAAGGACAGGGTTTCCATATTAAGCATGGGTTTTGTATTGTGAGGAAACTTGTTGAAGTCATTAAAAGACAATTTTTCACTATCAAAACAGTGAATTGACAGAGTTCACCTTAAAGAAGGCAGTTAAGGACAGTGAGGCAGTTTGGTTCTTCAAGAGCTTATTCAGCCCAAAATGCCGCCCAGGCAGGATAGCAAAAGTGGTTTACATAAAAGATATGAGCCAATCTATATAGAGGAGGTCAATGCTCATCCATCCATCCTCTTCAACTTTCATGAGGTAGGTTGTCTAGATTTCTGCCAGAAGGTACAGGAGGTCAAAAGTTTCTCGCCCTTGACACACCTATGCGCCCTGAGGTTCCAGAACAAGCATTTCCAGGTAGCAGACCTTGATTTCAAGTTTTCCTCGAGGCCAGTGTCCAAAGCCACCAAAATCCCATATCATGGCGAGAAATGGTTCAAACAGACCCATCTAGACTTGGATGACTACGAGCCTTTCATCAAGCCCAAGCATAGAGATACTTGCACTGCTATTTTTCCTTTCTCTTATCTTCTTGACAGCTATGCTCCTCTAATGAAGGTCATAATGAAGTATTTTACTTGTGAAGGGAGATTTACTCGAGTTTATGCCTATCATGTCCGACTATTGATGCATTTCACTAGAACTAGGCAGCTAAATCTCCCTTACTATTTATATAAGAGCATCGAGAAGATGACATCCACAGTCCAGAAGAAGACTCTATCTCTGCAAATAGCCTCCCTTTTCCATCATTCTCTGATCAAAATTATCATCCTACACCAGCTAGAGAAGAAAGAGGTTCCATGGGATGTTTTTATTAGCCACCTAGATTTCTCTACTGTTCCTCCTGTCCATATATCTCCCACCCAGCCTATTCATCGCCCTGTACCTTTGTCCAGCAAGCCTACTCCTAGAAGGCTCAAGATCACCACAGAACAGTCAGGACAACATGAAGATGAAGGACATGAACAGATAGAAGAGGAAGAGGATAAACATGAAGAAACTGATGAAGACCAGCAACATGATTTTGATGATCAGGGACAACAGATTGAGCCACACAGTGAGCATGAGGTGGAAACACACCAGCAGCTTGATGTTGGTGAACAGGAGCAGCAGTTTGAACAGCAAGAAGAGATGTGTGAAGAGCAGCAAATTGCAGATGAAGAGAAACAGCAGGAGCAAGAAGAAAAAGGTGCTGAACAGCAGCATCTCAGTGAAAGTGAACAACAGGGACAAGAGGAAGAGCAACAGCTTGATATTGAAGGTCATGAACAGCAGTTTGAGCAGGAATTTGAGCAGCTTCTTGAGCCACAAAATGAACAGGAAATCCAAGCACAGCAGCAGCATAATGTTGATGATCAAGGTCAAAAAGAATTTGAGGCAGATCAGCATCATAACATTGAGGGGCAGAAGCAACTTAAAGAAGACACACAGCAGCCTCAAGGAGAGCAGCAGTTTCAAGAAGTTGACAAGGGAAAAGCAATTATGTCTCCTTCTCCTAAAGGAACAAAGTCCAGCACAGCAAGACAGAAAGGGCCTAAGGCTGCCACTCCAAAAGTGACAAGAGTTGTCCCTAGCAAAAGAAAATCTCCCAAGAGACCTATCACTAGTATGCCAAGAAGGAAAAGTGCAAGATTGGCCTTCAAAGGGAAAGGCAAGATTGGAGAAAGTAAAAAACATGGAGGTGCATTAGCTGTCATTCCCATTCAAAGTGATGACAGTGATAATGAAGCCCGCATCCTTGAAAACCTTCTAATCCATCGAGAGGGTCAAATTGAAGCATTGGAGAATGACCTTCATCGCGAAAATACATTCAATCACTTCTTGGAGATCCAAAATAAACAAATGAACGTCCATTTGGCTGTCCATGAGGCACAAGCTATCAAATACAAGAATGAGGCAGCTAAAGCACACATAAGGATAGAGGAGCTTGTCGGTGAGTTTGATGAAGATGAAGAAGAGGACCAGCCTAGGCGGAAGAGGCCTAGAACCATAGGGCTTAAAAGAGCCCTGGAAAAGCAAAGGGAAGAAGAACAGGCCCATCTTCAGGCTTTTCCTCTCACTGCACTACTTGAGCAGGAAATTGAAGAAAATAAGGAGGCATGGCTAGAAAGAGCCAATAAACACTTGGAGATGAAGCTTGAAAAGGCAAACAGAGACCTGGAGCTGCAAAGAAAGATGACACAGCACTATCAAAAGTTGAATCAGTTTGCCCGGCGCAAGCTAAAGGCCACCCAAGCAAAACTGAAGGAAGCAAAGGGGAAGCGCCCGGCACGGAAAGAGAAGAAAGGCACATCAACACTTGATATTTTGGCTTCAGCTTCGGAGCATGTTGCTAAGGACCCTTGAGGGTCATGCATACCAATTTTGGGCCCATTTTGACAACTTTTGGTTTTTTGGCATTTTTGGGTTTTTGGTCAAAAACTCATAAATTCGCCATTTCATTTTGAGGATTCATCAAGGGAGGAGAATGGTACCATCGGATGCCATAATTTCATGAGCATGTCCTCAGCGATTTTCAGAGCATTTGGAGATCATTTTCCCCTTCAAAACAGCGAAAAAGGCTCGCATTTTGCACACTCTGCCCGGTCTATCAGCAGACTGTAATTTTCTGGCTTTTTGCACACAGGTGCAGATTTGGAGGACTTCTGGGCATCAGATTGGAGAAATTTCAGTTGCGGCAGAAAGTAGACACTCAGAGCTTTCCAACGAGCTATCATGAGCTTCGTTTTGACATCAGGAAGGCTGCCAAATGTTTCCGGCAAGTCAGGGGACCTTTTTCTGATGTAAATTTGAAATATTTTTGTAATTTTTGAACCTCTAAAATCTGCTTTTTCCAAATGTGCGTTTAGCTATTTTTGCACTTGGAAAATGATGCAAAGTCAATTAAATTCCCTTTTTTTAGCAATTTTTAGATATTTTATGAGATATTTTTGTGCCTTGGGCTTTGCAAAGCCTCAAGGACAAGTTTAGATATTTTGTTTAGGCCAATGAGGATGGAAGTTGAACCATGAGGTTTTCCTCACTTGAGCCTATTTATTCCACAAGCTCTCATTTGTAAACAAGGCTGAACTTGAGAAGAGAAGCAATATATAGGTCATATGAGCTTTGGAGAAAATACTTGTGTTATGCTTTTGGATTGCCTCTTGAATGTTCTTGGATGGATGATGAAGGATTGTTGATGGATTCCATGACATGGTAGAATGGTATAGTGTTTTTTTCTTTGTTGTTGTCTTCTATTTTTCATTCATGATACATGTTTCTTGCTTGCTATAGATCAGTAGAGATTAAATTTGAGATATGCCCATGGAGGCACCTCAAAATTCCTGAATCTTCATAGCTTTTATGTTTTCTTCTTCCTTAGTTGCATTAAAGAATTATTAACTGCTCTTTAATAACTTGAGGATATTGTTGCTAGTTTCATTAATAGTTCTATGCATGTTGAGTAGGATGTATGGTGTGCCCTGCTTACCTATGAATGTCCATAGTTCCATCCATGAAACTATCTCTTTGACTGATTAAGATTATCATTTTGTTTGAACCAAGGAGGCCTAGTCCCGATCTAGCCCTTTACCTAAAACTATGCAAATCTTGTTGTTCAAAGTACCCAATAACTTGAAGTACTATGTTTAGGCATTCCGGCATAGTGTTTTGAGTTGTTAGTCCATCTTATGTGTTCTCCCCAAAGTCTGATAGCCATTTCCTAAAGTTAGAGGGTCTTATACTTCTATGCATGGCTTGAATGTTTGTTTCTACGTGTCGATTAGTTGATAGTTACATTTTGCATGATTAAGGGTTTTCTTTACCATGTTTATGTTATCTATCGAACCAGTGATGCTTGAAACTCTTTGTTGTTCACAAACTTGATGTCCATTTACTCCATTTTTCCCAAAGATCCTTTCTACCTTGAATCAAATCGGCCCTTCAATAGCCTTGCATCGTCATCTAATAGCTTTCTTGGCCTTTTGACCCCATAGCCCAGTTAATCTAACATCTTGTTACCTATTTCATATCTTTGATCAGTTTCATCCCTCACAACTTAAAAAACCAAAACCAAAAAACATACTCCATAACTAGCCTAAAATCAGAACACGATAAGTGAATACATAGATATCCTTTACACATATAGAGAGAGCCCTCTTTGAGTCCAGGAAGGCTAGGTCCTCGGGCTCCAAAGCTTGGTTTGATGTTACACTGTCATTTGGCTTGCCAATCAGCCAAATCACGGGAACCTAACATAATGGCGATCATGGTGGGACTTTGAGTTAGTGACAATCTAAGGACACCTTAGAACTCTAGAAGTCCCTTATTTTCCAGAATACCTACCAGTGAGCCACCTCATTGCCACCCTAACATAATGGCGATCACGGTGGGACTCTGAGTAGTAAACAAACTTAGTTTCCCTAATCTTTAGAGACTTTTGAGAATATTAGTTGGCTGACTTATCCCACCGCTCACTAACATAATGGCGATCACGGTGGGACATATTGAGTACATGACAGTCTAGCAAACTTTTATAGACTCCTTAGTCCTTCAACTTTTAACTTAAACCATCAGCCTTTAGAATCATTTAGTGTAAACTCTCTGTTTCACCACCTTAGCAAAGTGATGAATCAAGTTTATAACACTCTTACATCCTAGGCTGCACATAAAACTCTGAAAAAACCACAAAAAATTCCCTTAGATTGGTTTTTGTCAATATTGGTGGTGGACCATACACACATATCTCGAAAACAACCAATTTCCACCTGGCGACTCCACTAACCTCTAGTAGGCCTTACTATTTTACCAAACTCTAGGTTACTATCCGATAGACCTATCCCATCGCTCACTAACATAGCGGGAGATGGTGGGACACTGAGTACATGATAGTCTAGCAAACTCTTATAGACTCTTTGGTCCTTCAGATACTTAAACAAGCAAGCAGTCCATAGACCTATTTAGAGTAAACTCTTTTTGTTCTCGCCACCCTAGCAAGGTGTTGAAACGAATTTAGAATACTTTAAACCATAGATTGCACATAAAACTCAGAAAATCCAAAACATTTCCAGATTAGTTACCGGTGGTGGACCATAGCTATCTTCACAAAAACAACCCAGTTCCACCTGGCGACTCCACTAGTCCATCCCTTTTATTTTGACCATCCTTCACCTTAGTAGAACTTTAGAGAGACCACTCATCCAGAACATTCACCAATACCATTCTCTCTAAACTCTAGATCCAAAATCTGGCTTCACAAAGAATCAACACCAGATCCCATCCCGACCCAAATCCCCCTATCATAGTAGATGACCCAGAGAAGATTCTGTGGCAAGCTTCCGAAACTGACCATATAGCTATTGGTAGATCCATCCGTAAAACAAGATCAGTACCTAAACATCTCACTATCCTACCAGATTCACCTTTTGAATTAGGGTCATCAAAAACTCTTCTCAGAAGCAAATCATATAGTAAGATAAACTTTGACGATCTTAAAACCCTAGACCAATCACACAGTCATAGTAGAGAAGCCTCACCTTCCACCCCCCCGATTTTCAGCTTCTCCATCAATTTGGCTCCTACCATCCTAGATCTTCTCAAAACTAGATCACTAGTCCAAGTACATCCGCCACACCTGTCCAAACCACTACTGTTCAAACCACCTCATCTCATCCCACTAGTCCTCATCTTGTACATCATCCATTAGCTCCCGTCATGGCAGCCTGGTACGCACCTCTGGTGTTGCCACTGCCTTTGGCTCCTCTCCCAAATAAATATCAAGACAAAATCCCACACTTTACTGGAGAAGACACCACTACACCTCAACAACATATAAGTAGGATGACTAATGCTTATGAATACCTGGAGGTACAAGACGAGACCGTCAGAATGAGAATATTCGCCCAAAGCCTGGGTGGAGAACCCAAAACATGGTTTAAGAGCTTAACTCCAAACAACATCCACAACATCCCAGAACTCTTCCAAGTCTTTTTAAACAAGTGGGAAGTCCAAAAGAATCCCATTCAAATCCTGTCAGAATATAACAACCTAAAACGGGAAAATGGGGAAAGTGTCCAGGCATACTGCACTAGGTTCAATAGTGTGTATAACGCCCTCCCGCCTCACTTCAAACCCCCACTTGGTTTAGTCTTGGAAAAATTCCTCGAGGGTTTTGATCTAGACATGACATATCATCTGAGAGACAAGGATCCCCCTACCCTAGAGGAAATGCAACAAATAGCCATAAAAACAGAAACCAACTTAGCAGAAAAAAGAGCTAGGACTAGATTAGAAGGAAAAGTCCCATATAGAGATAAGGTCTCCACTTCATCTCCTTCCCTAGATCCTAGAATAGATGGCCTGATCAAATCCATGAAAAAGATGTGGTAAAAAATGAGTGAAAAAGTGCCTCCTAGGGACAACCAACCAAACCCTCAAAACCGGAAACAAGGCTTTAGAAAAGATCAGTCTCAAAATAAACCAAGAGGAAATGATCAGCAGATCAGACCATCCTTCAGTGAGAATTATGTTGATGAAGAGAATAAGGATACCGCACCCATTGATGAAAATCATTGGAAACTTATAGGTTATGATAACGAGAGTAAGGTTTACCTCACAGCAGAAGAGCAAGAGTTATGCTCCCCAAGTCAGGACGAAACTGACTATGAAGATCTCGAAGATCCTGCCATAGATTTTTAGAATGCCATTATAGAAGCTCATAGACAGTATAACCTTAGAAGCAGAAAAAACCAAGACCACTCCAAGAAGAGTAGCCCTGACACTGCTAAAACCTCTGACACCATCCTTAAAAAAGCCATGGATAGCAACAAAATTATGGCCAAGAAAATTTACCAAAACAAAGATAAAGCTATTCAAACAAGTCTTAGCTCGGATACTCCTAGTACCTCCACAAAGACTCCCGAGGCGACTGTGTCAAACAAGGTCTCAAACCAAAATCAACAAATTAAGAGCATAGAAAAGGTCATGTCCGAAAAAGCTGAAACAAATCTGCCCAAACAACAAACTCCTTTTAGTTTCGAAGGGGAAGTTTCCGAAATAAAAATTACCATACCCCTTACTGAGCTAATAATTGTAGATAGGTATAGATCTCAAATTTTCAAAGTTTTTTACATAGGGAGCGAGGCAGATACTTTAAATCTAACTAAAAACAAACCCGAGCTCTTATTCGGCCCGAAAATAGAAGGTCAATACCAAGAAGGATATTTTTCTCCTTCCTATGTGAGCCTGAACATACGGGACAAGATATTACATAATGCCATGTTAGATTCTGGTGCCTCCCATAACCTCATGCCTAAAGCAGTCATGGAAAACCTGGGACTAGAAGTAACTCAACCTCTGGTAACTCAAGCAGTCATGGAAAACAATACTCCCATTTATTCCACTCATTCCAATTTAGATTCTTTTATCTTATACAATGAAAGTGATGTAAACAAGCAAATAATGGAAAAGGAAGAAGTTCTCAAACCATCAGAAACACATTTTCCGTTACTAGATGCAGAAACTAATAACCAAAACTTCTCTGATATTTCTCCTATTAATCTTGCATATCATAAGTCAGAAAATAGATTTGTAAATCAAGTTGGAGAAAAGAAATCTGGCAGTCCAATGTACATGGCTGGTGACATTGCTTATGTTAATTATTCTCAAATGTTTGATCAATATGTTGACTTATATGATTTCCAAACAGAAGCTAACTTTGCAGAAGATTCAGTTTTTGATTTTCGGGAGGAAGCTCAGTTTCATAAACTTGAGAAAAGTGAGCAGCCATTACAGGTCATCTGTAACACTGATAAGGAGAGCCTTGAGAGTTCAGAAGTAAGTGAAGAGTCTCAGACTCTTGACTCTACTTCACTTCAGTCCGTCAAATATAACATTCACATAATTGGAAATCAAATATTTTTCAGCTTTGACGATGAGGTTGAGAAGGATGATGAAATTCTTGAGCAGGTTATAAATAAAAAGTTTTTTCCTGAAATGGTTGAAGAAATCACTTTGGACAGAGAATCTTCCTTAACTCCAGATTTGTAGCCACCAAGTTCCATTGAGTTACAAATTGCATATGAAGAAGTAGAGGCTGATAAACACTTGAGAGTTGTCACACTGTCCTTTCAAGATAATTTACTATCAAAGTGTATCCTTGCTCATCAACCTGATAACCTCCACACAGTGTTCAGCCCGCCCTATCAAAACACATCAGCTTGGCAAGAAAACTACACTGCAATATGTGATGAGTCTGACATTTCAAGTGATCAGGAGCAAAAGGAAGAGTTGCTTTACCGGGAGAGTCCCAAATATAGTCAAGTGGAAGAAAGAGTAGTCCTGAATGAAGCCTATATCTCAAATCCTCTAGATCAGGTATTATTCCAAGATCCATTTGTTGTTTTCCTTGAGAAGTCTGAAAGAGTAATCCTGAATGAAGCCCATATCTCAAAACCCCTAGATCGAGTATTATTCCAAGATCCATTTGCTGTTTTCCTTGAGAAGTCTGAAAGAATAATCCTGAATGAAACCTATATCTCAAATCCTCTAGATTAGATATTATTCCAAGATCCATTTTTTGTTTTCCTTGAGAAGTCTGAAGGAGTAGTGGGTTCTATCATGAACAATTTGCTGCCTAGAATGGGGAAAAACTTACACACTATTGTCCGAAAAAAAACCGAGTGGGAGTGGCATTTTCATTATTCCTGCATCATAAAAGAACTAAACCAGAATGACCCATGTGAGCATCTACTTGACTGGTTGCATTGGAAAGAAGAGTTCACCAAGTGTATGTTGTGTACAGTTTAGGATAGAATAGATAAACAACAGTAGAAAATAAGCTCAGCCTTGTGAGCACTTTTTTCATTTGTAGTTTGTTTGAAGAAAAAGTGAAAAAGCAGAAAATACAAAAAACAGTGAAAAGTAGAAAAAGAGGGCAGTTTCTAAAAAGTAGTGGTAAAGCCCCATGTTCCGAAAAACAGTCCTTCGGAAAGCGCGCAAGTCTAAATGCCGCTACTAGTACTTCAATGTCTTGTTCAACTATATAGCCTAATCATAGCTGAGCATGTTTAAATTTATTTGCTGATAAGTTAGTGAGTGAAAAAGATGGTCAACATTGTGTAAGATTGACTTATCACAGAGAGTAGATTAGGGAGAGATTCTGGTTCCACATGCCTAAAACAGAACCAAAGAGAGAAGCGAGGGATGAAAAACACATTGTACATCTTAGCCCCGCTTTTCTAAATTTCCTTTTTGCAAAATAATATTTGTGTGCAGTTTGTCTTTCCATGCCGCAAATACATGACAAATCAGATTGTCTAATCCTGATTTGATCATCTTTTAAATTTCATGTTTCAGATTAGAGAACAAAATCCTGTCAAACTGTTTAATCTTGACAGTTGATCTAGCATAGGTAGAGTAAATAAGGAGTTCATCAGTTTAATCTGAGCTCCTGGCAGATATAAGAGTAGAAATAGATAGGTTCATTTTGCAAAAAAGAAAAATATACATTGTCAAAAGGCTGCTATTTCAAATGCGCCAAAGAGAAGAAAAAATGTTAGGAAAGATAGTGGGGTAGGTAGAAGTATCATTGATGTTAACCATGCTGTCACTTTTCAGAAATAACATCAAAGAAGGGTGAAATTTTGCGCCAATGGGTAAGGCACTGGTCTTCATAAACCAAAGATCTGAATTCTGGACACCTCCTGACGAGGAGCTGCCCTCCCCAAATGGAGCCATTGTTAGTCATCAGTATTTTTCACTTGTTAATGATGACTAGATCCATAGCTGAGTTTTCTAGAAGCTGATCTCCATATGTCAATTTTTCATCTAGAAAACCCTCATAAAATTTTTTCGCCCTCCTGCTTTTCAGTCCGCCCATGTCAAGGTTAAAACTCATTATCACTATCCTATCTAGCTTTAGCCCTACTGGTCTGCCCATCAACTCTAAAATGAAAATTCAAGTCTGTTTCAAAAGCCTCCACTAAGTTAGGAAGTGGCGCTTTAAGGCATTTTTCCCTTGGCAACCATCAAAAGGCCAAAAACCTCCATATGCTACAGAACAATCATGAAAGACCTCCCACTCTGCAAATGAAATTGATCACATCTCTAAGTCGCGCCACTTACACACCCCTAAGTCTCAGCACTGCATAGACCACAGTCTCAAGCTGATTATTAGGTGTTTTACAGTGTTTTATGAATTTTACAAAGACAGGAAATATATCATCATCTCAGGAGAAAATTCTTGAATACACATTTATAAGAACAACTGCTTCTCAATGTCAACATGAGCCTGAGATGCATCTGCAGGGCAAGGAGTTACTCATCAAGACCTTGCAGCTTCCATTCAGCATGAAATCACAGTAGAAGAAAGACAACACTGTCAAGCAAACTAGTAATTTGTCATGGCTAAGAACCTCCTTCATCTACAAGCAGAGGGTTAAGGCGCCTCCTTCATCTACAAGCAGAGGGCGATGGCCAATATTGACTTCAAGGATTGCAGAACTTACTATAAGAACAGGTTTGTTTTTTACTAGATAGTAAAACAGTGACTCTAGGTTTCTGAGTGAAAGTAATGATCAAAACAGGGCTAAGATCTGAAATGTGCCAGACAAAAGAAAACAGAGTTTTTGGTCTTGTGTCCTAAGAAAGAGAATCATTTGAATTTTCAGTCATCAACAGGGTGCATTAAAAACAAGGAATCCTTTAATCAAATCTATCATAACAAATATCTCTGCAGGGGTGTTAATATGAATAGCTCCAATCAGTCTTGAACAGGAAAATACTTCAGTGAAAAGACCCCTGTGTGTTCTTTTGTTCCTGTTGAAATGTGAAATACAGTCCATGGTTTCTGGATGAACATAAAGAAGAGGCAGGAAAGTAGTACACAGCCCCAGATATAAGACATCTTAATATCAGTCAAAGCACCAGTGTAAGTCCAGCTGTTGCAAACTACACTCCACCACAAAGACAGGTGTTTTCTTCAGATACAGCAGGTTGGTGTTTTTATATTTTCATTAGGAAGAAGATGTCTAATAAAAGCCTTGGTATCTATGAAATAGGCCAACAGTTATTCCACATCTTATATACTTGCCTCCTCAACACAAAGACAGAAACTGATTATGATCTGAGTTTTAAAAACCCTAGGACAGACATGCAAAGCTAATCAAGGAATGTCATTATTGAAAGCAACTCCAATCATAGACAGGTGTCTTTTCAAAACTGTTTATCACAGCTGACACAGAAAATTTGGGTTTATCTCCTCAAGATGCCTTACAATTGAGACTATTGTTCATAATAGGCAAAAAGATGTTTTGACCTACTGTCAGTATGTTGGAAAGTCTGAAACAAACATAGGTTTCATTATTTAAATGAACAGAGACATCATGGGAACATTTTTTGAGCAGAGAAAGTATAGTAAAAAGCAGCGCTCCTCTTGATCAATAGGCCATTACAAAGTATAAATAAATCCAAGTAGGTTGTTGACACTTACAGTTGAGAAAAGAAAAAGTTTAAGGGACACATGAAGGCAGAAGCTGTCAGCCAATTAAAGAGATAGTCCATACCCTTGTAAAATAACACAGACATGTATGTCCTTCAAAGTCCAGAGGTATGAAATCATTTCTACAGTAGCAGTCAGGCTCCTGTTTTTTGGCATAAAGGCATCCTATGTAAACACCGAAAATTATAAAGGAAATATTGAAGTCCGAAGGCAATGTTTAAAGTTTTGGTTCGAAAACAAACACCTCTCCCAAAATTTTCAAAACACCCTATTCATTTCAGTCAAAAAAGTAACCGTTGGGGTTTTTGTTGTTTCAAAAGGGTAAATTGAATTGACCAACCTCATTGTCGAAATCTTCGAACAAGAGTATCGAGCAAAGCCCCTTCGCTGCCCTCAACATCAAACACAGAAGTTTGGAGCGATTTGAAGATTTTTTTTCGACAGTCGGAGCTGCGCGGCGCGCCTGGAATAGCGCGCGACGCGCTCAGAAGAAAGTTAACACAGGCACACCACTCTTGCGCGGCGCGCCTGTACATGTGCGCGACGCGCCTGTACGCAGCGGTTGCACCGACCCGACAGTTGCCCGATACCTAGGTTGCGCGGCGTTCTTCCTCCTGAAAGTGCCGCGCAGAGTTTTTAAACACCAACACGACTTCAACTTGCCTCCAAAGTGACTTCAACTCACGAAAATATTTTTGCATCATGTCTTGAGGTATTTTGCACAGTTTTCCTCTCAAATTCGTGGTTGTTTGATGATGTTTGAGGCCAAAAAAATAAGGTTTGACATGAGTTAAATTAAGTGACTATGTTCAAAGAGGAATAGAGTTTTTTTTTTTAATTCCAAATCTGAGTTTGAAATAGCTCAGATTCACCAGCAGAAAGCTTATCCAAAAAATAGTTCTTTCTTAATGTTCCAAAACCTAATAAACACCCTCCAAACAGTTAGTCTCTGGTAAGGAAACAATGTGGTCATTTGAAGGTGTTTTGGTCAGAACCTTGTTTAAATACAATAGAGTATAAAGAAGGGAAATATCATGTCCGGAAAGAAGTTTGTTGGTACTATGACTACTGCAAGACCTTGGCTACCATTTCAAAAACATTTCTAACCTTGTCACCTAGTCCTATAACAGTGGATTTGGACTGTACAGATATACTCTGGTTGACTGTTTTCATTTTGTAAGATCTGCTGCTAAAGGGCATACAAGGAAAGAGGCAGTGTTTTAAAGTTCGAGAATATTGTGTTTTACCTTTGTCTAGGACACAAGGTTATACTGTATCCTCCAAACATCTAAAAAACAAAGTTCTCTTACCATCAACACAGGAAAATACCTTCACTGTGTTTTCTTTGATTAACTATGTATGACATTATGAGTAGGTGCTGATTGATGTACAAGGGCAAGGAAGGGCTTGGTTTTGAAAGGACAGGGTTTCCATATTAAGCAGGGGTTTTGTATTGTGAGGAAACTTGTTGAAGTCATTCAAAGACAATTTTTCACTATCAAAACAGTGAATTGACAGAGTTCACCTTAAAGAAGGCAGTTAAGAACAGTGAGGCAGTTTGGTTCTTCAAGAGCTTATTCAGCCCAAAATGCCGCCCAGGAAGGACAGCAGAAGTGGTTTACATAAAATATATGAGCCAATCTCTACAGAGGAGGTCAATGCTCATCCATCCATCCTCTTCAACTTTCATGAGGTAGGTTGTCTAGATTTCTGCCAGAAGGTACAGGAGGTCAAAAGTTTCTCGCCCTTGACACACCTATGTGACCTGAGGTTCCAGAACAAGCATTTCCAGGTAGCAGACCTTGATTTCAAGTTTTCCCCGAGGTCAGTGTCCAAAGCCACCAAAATTCCATATCATGGCGAGAAATGGTTCAAACAGACCCATCTTGACTTGGATGACTACAAGCCTTTCATCAAGCCCGAGCATAGAGATACTTGCACTGCTATTTTTCCTTTCTCTTATCTTCTTGACAGCTATGCTCCTCTAATGAAGGTCATAATGAAGTATTTTACTTGTGAAGGGATATTTACTCGAGTTTATGCCTATCATGTCCGACTATTGATGCATTTCACTAGAACTAGGCAGCTAAATCTCCCTTACTATTTATACAAGAGCATCGAGAAGATGGCATCCACAATCCAGAGGAAGACTCCATCTCTGCAAATAGCCTCCCTTTTCCATCATTCTCTGATCAAAATTATCATGCTACACCAGCTAGAGAAGAAAGAGGTTCCATGGGATGTTTTTATCAGCCACCCAGATTTCTCTATTGTTCCTCCTGTCCATATATCTCCCACCCAGCCTATTCATCGCCCTGTACCTTTGTCCAGCATGCCTAATCCTAGAAGGCTCAAGATCACCACAGAACAGTCAGGACAACATGAAGATGAAGGACATGAACAGGTAGAAGAGGAAGAGGATAAACATGAAGAAACTGATGAAGACCAGCAACATGATTTTGATGATCAGGGACAACAGATTGAGCCACACAGTGAGCATGAGGTGGAAACACACCAGCATCTTGATGTTGGTGAACAGGAGCAACAGTTTGAACAGCAAGAAGAGATGGGTGAAGAGCAGCAAATTGCAGATGAAGAGAAACAACAGGAGCAAGAAGAAAAAGGTGCTTAACAACAACATCTCAGTGAAAGTGAACAGCAGGGACAAGAGGAAGAGTAGCAGCTTGATATTGAAGGTCATGAACAACAGTTTGAGCAGGAATTTGAGCAGCTGCTTGAGCCACAAAATGAACAGGAAATCCAAGCACAACAGCAGCATAATGTTGATGATCAAGGTCAAAAATAATTTGAGGCAGATCAGCATCATAACATTGAGGGGCAGAAGCAACTTAAAGAAGACACACAACAGCCTCAAGGAGAGCAGCAGTTTCAAGAAGTTGACAAGGGCAAAGAAATTATGTCTCCTTCTCCTAAAGGAACAAAGTCCAGCACAGCAAGACAGAAAGGGCCTAAGGCTGCCACTCCAAAAGTGACAAGAGTTGTCCCTAGCAAAAGAAAATCGCCAAGGAGGTCTCTCACTAGTATGCCAAGAAGGAAGAGTGCAAGATTGGCCTTCAATGGGAAAGGCAAGATTGGAGAAAGTCAAAAACATGGAGGTGCATTAGCTGTCATTCCAATCCAAAGTGATAACAGCGATAATGAAGCCCGCATCCTTGAAAATCTTCTAATCCATCAAGAGGGTCAAATTGAAGCATTGGAGAATGACCTTCATCGGGCAAAGACCTTCAATCACTTTTTGGAGATCCAAAATAAAAAAATGAATGTCCATTTGGCTGTCCATGAGGCACGAGCTATCAAATACAAGAATGAGGCAGCTAAAGCACACATAAGGATAGAGGAGCTTATCGGTGAGTTTGATGAAGATGAAGAAGAAGACCAACCTAGGCGGAAGAGGCCTAGAACCATAGGGCTTAAAAGAACCCTAGAAAAGAAAAAGGAAGAAGAACAGGCCCATCTTCAAGCCTTTCCCCTCACTGCACTGCTTGAGCAAGAAATTGAAGAAAATAAGGAGGCATGGCTAGAAAGAGCCAATAAACAATTGGAGATGAAGCTTGAAAAGGCAAACAGAGACTTGGAGTTGCAAAGGAAGATGACACAGCACTATCAAAAGTTGAATCAGTTTGCCCGACGCAAGCTAAAGGCCACCCAAGAAAAACTGAAGGAAGCAAAGGGGAAGCGCCCGACACGTAAAGAGAAGAAAGGCACATCAACACTTGATATATTGGCTTCAGCTTTGGATAATGTTGCTAAGGACCGTTGAGGGTCATGCATACCAATTTTGGGCCCATTTTGACAACTTTTGGTTTTTTGGCATTTTTGGGTTTTGGGTCAAAAACTCATAATTTCGCCATTTCATTTTGAGGATTCGTCAAGGGAGGAGAATGGTACCATCAGATGCCATAAATACATGAGCAGGTCCTCAGTGATTTTCAGAGCATTTGGAGATCATTTGCCCCCTAAAAACAGCGAAAAAGGCTCGCATTTTGCACATTTTGCCCGGTCCATCAGCAGACTGTAATTTTCTGGATTTTTACACACAGGTACAGATTTGGAGGACCTCTAGGCATCAGATTGAGGTGATTTTAGTTGCGCCGGAAAGTAGACACTCAGAGCTTTCCAACGAGCTATCATGAGCATCGTTTCGACATCAGGAAGGCTGCCAAATGTTTCCAGCAAGTCAGGGGATATTTTTCTGATATAAATTTGAAATATTTTTGTAATTTTTGAACCTCAAAAATCTGCTTTTTCCAAATGTGCGTTTAGCTATTTTTACACTTGGAAAATGATGCAAAGTCAATTAAATTCCCTTTTTTAGCAATTTTTAGATATTTTATGAGATATTTTTGTGCCTTGGGCTTTGCAAAGCCTCAAGGACAAGTTTAGATATTTTTTTTAGGCCAATGAGGATGGAAGTTGAACCATGAGATTTTCCTCACTTGAGCCTATTTATTCCACAAGCTCTCATTTGTAAACAAGGCTGAACTTGAGAAGAGAAGCAATATATTGGTCATATGAGCTTTGGAGAAAATACTTGTGTTATGCTTTTGGATTGCCTCTTGAATGTTCTTGGATGGATGATGAAGGATTGTTGATGGATTCCATGACATGGTAGAATGGTATAGTGTCTCTTGCTTTGTTGTTGTCTTCTAGTTTTCATTCATGATACATGTTTCTTGCTTGCTATAGATCGGTAGAGATTAAATTTGAGATATGCCCATGGAGGCACCTCAAAATTCCTGAATCTTCATAGCTTTTATGTTTTCTTCTTCCTTAGTTGCATTAAAGAATTCTTAACTGCTCTCTAATAACTTGAGGATATTGTTGCTAGTTTCATTAATAGTTCTATGCATGTTGAGTAGGATGTATGGTGTGCCCTGCTTACCTATGACTTTCCATAGTTCCATACATGAAGCTATCTCTTTGACTGATTAAGATTATCATTTTGTTTGAACCAAGGAGGCCTAGTCCCGATCTAGCCCTTTGCCTAAAACTATGCAAATCTTGTTGTTCAAAGTGCCCAATGACTTGAAGTACTGTGTTTAGGTGTTCCGGCATAGTGTTTTGAGTTTTTAGTCCATCTTATGTGTTTTCCCCAAAGTCTGATAGCCATTTCCCAAAGTTAGAGGGTCTTATACTTCTATGCATGGCTTGAAATGTTTGTTTCTATGTGTTGATTAGTTTATAGTTACATTTTGCATGATTAAGGGTTTTCTTTACCATGTTTATGTTATCTATTAAACCAGTGATGCTTGAAACTCTTTGTTGTTCACAAACTTGATTTCCATTTACTCCATTTTGCCCAAAGATCCTTTCTACCTTGAAATCAAATCGGCCCTTCAACAGCCTTGCATCGTCATCTAATAGCTTTCTTGGCCTTTTGACCCCATAGCCCAGTTAATCTAACATCTTGTTACCTATTTCATATCTTTGATCATTTTCATCCCTCACAACTTAAAAAACCAAAACCAAAAAACATACTCCATAACTAGCCTAAAATCAGAACACGATAAGCGAATACATAGATATCCTTTACACATATAGAGAGAGCCCTCTTTGAGTCCAGGAAGGCTAGGTCCTCGGGCTCCAAAGCTTGGTTTGATGTTACACTGTCATTTGGCTTGCCAATCAGCCAAATCATGGGAACCTAACATGTGCAGTATAGTTCATATTTTTTGTGATTTAGATTATCTTGAAAAAGGAAAGGTAAATTATTTCCCATGGAAAAAGAAGGTTTTCCCTTTTTACTACTGGAAATGGTACAACAAAGTTCCATTTCTACTTGAAACTCCTATGAAACAGGAACCAAATAAAGGCCATGTCCTCAATGGACATCATTTGGCTTTGAAAATGGCCATTGCACTGTGTTGTTTCTTATATTACATCACGATAGTTTCTTAGGTCATTTCTTGTTTCTTGAGATGAAAAACAACCAAAGAAATTGTGAAGATCCTTTCAATAAATAAATGACCATTTCTCAATCATATCTCAACTATTTTTTGTTTTATTCAGTGGTTGCTTACTTTGAGAGAAATTTGACACTCTTATAAGGAATATAACATAAAAACACAAAATGGGAAGGAATTGATGAGGTAGATGACCTTTAGTTGTTGTCAATTAAGAATTGATAATACACGATGCATGTTCTGTACTACAAACTAGATTCCTTCCTGGAGTTAGGATACAGAGTATTGAATCAAAGTTGTAGTTTCTAACTTCTTGTATTGGTTCATCAATCTTGAAATTCAAACATTGCATGTCTTCATTGCTTCATGTTTGAATAATTTGCACCATATCGTACAATAGGAAATTAGGAATTATGATTATTATTACTTTATGGATCTATTAAGTTACTTTTAAGTTTGCATGGTTTAGTGTGAAATTATTCTAGTGTGCCCCTAGGCCCAGGTGAAGGAATGCCAAGGACTGAGAACCTTAGTTTTTAAATGGTATTGTTTCTTATACCCAAAAACCCCTCAACATCACTTCTTATTAGTTCTTAACAATAGTGTTGTAAACAATTTGAGAATTGATATAGCAATATCTCGCACTTCTCAAGATAAAGTCCTAAAGCTAAGTGTGATACCATGTGTAATTCAATAGCCCCATTGTCACCTCACCAACCTCTTTTCACTTCGGGCTAGCTCTCCTCCAACTCAAGGGGGGTTCTCCCTAGTAGATGTTAGGGATCTAATGGCCCAACCAAACCAAGTCAAGAGCCCCCTAACTCTCTATGTCTACTACTATCAATCAAAATATTGAACAATAGGGTCAGACATGCATCCTGAAGATAAAATTGCCAGGGTATTTTTGGGTAATTTCAAAGGGAAAGTCCCCAAACACATATAATCAAGGAATTATAATGTGATTTCAAACATTAAATATCAACAAAATCGTTTAAACGATATTGAAAGGAAAAAGGTGATGGAAGATAGAAAGTGCCTTACTTAAATGCTCTAAGGATTTTTCAATAGTTGCCCCAAAAGCATCACTTCAAGGCCCTTCAAGATTGTCTCCAACAATGCTATACCATCAGCTTCAACAATGTTGCTCCAAAAATTTCCTCAAGGTCTTCACAACAAGTTTACTAGAAGTTGCTCCAACAATATATTCAATAAGGTCTTTATTGTCAACTCGTCTCTTGTTTGGGTGCCTTAAAGTGCAATGACATGTTTCCAGGACTGAATTCAATGCAAGGCATATTTGAAACTCTAAGTCTGTCTTCCGGTGTCTTATTAGAAATTATTTCAGTTTTCATTTTGTGTTTTCAAGTTAGATATTTTTTTCAAGTTTTTACATCTATAATTTTATTACAATGTGGCAGACTGATCAGGGCAGTACAGGAACAACCCCGAGACGGGATGATCGTGGAAAGAGGCCAGCGGAAGAACATGTAAAGTGCCAGCATTGCTCTATCTTCAGGTATTTTATCTATTTACATAATTGAAATAATATTAATTTTTTTCAAATATGCAGACACCTAGCCATGGAATGCCTGATGATTCCCTCTTTGAGGAAGAGATTTCTTCATCCCTATCTCTAGTGTTCTTGTTGCGAAAAAAGGCACGAGATGCAAGGTCGGAATTTAATACTTTGATAGACGCGCCTCAAACACCTGAAACAAAAGAGAGGATAAAACAACTTATGAGCTAGCTAGAAACATATCAGGTAATAATAAAAAGTCAAAAGGATATTTTTTTTGTTCTGCATGAGATGAATTGTGATAGTTTGATTTTTAATTTTTACATTGACTAAACTAACAAAAAGTTCTTTTGTATGTAGCGTTTTTTGGCACTTGCTGAACCCGGTGTTGGTGGTAGTGGGACACAAGGGAAAGAGATTGCCCAACAACCCTCTCATACACCTTCTACTCCTTTAGGTGCCAGCCAAGAAACACACCCTGCCCAAGAAGACACCCAGCCAACCGCTAAACGTGTTGGCAATGATGAGGCTGATATGGCCAACTACATTATTGTGTTTCCTGGAGCTACACGTGTCAGCTCCACAGGGACCATTAATGGCACGTTGTTGGTGAACGATGAAGTTGTCCCTATAAAGCACGTACAACTCCCAGGTAAATTTTAATATTTTAACTATTTCATGTACTCTATCTAAAACATATTTATCATGATTTTTATTTTTAAATTAATGATAATATCTTTTTTTCTGTGTAGGAAACAATGAGTTCTACAGGTTTTTGGAGAGCCATGCATTGGTAATTTTTGGCCCAACCATACGCACAGGGTGGAATTCCTAGAATTCCAACCTGAAAAAATAACTTCTAGATTATCTAGAAGCCCTTTTTGGGGTCGGCACATTTGACAGAACAACGGTGGCTCGGGTAGCCAGCAAATATTTTAAATATACCAGGGACACCTATAGGACGCAATTTCAATTTAACCCTAGATACGAGCGTCCTCTCACAGTTACAGAGAGTGAGTGGAGAGCACTCATCCATGATGAAAAAGAGAAAAGGACAAAGAAAGAAGGAAAAGTGCCAACTGGACCCGCAAGGTAAATTACAACTTTAATTCAATAGCTTTAATTTTCTCTATGTCTAAAATAAAAGTGTGCTACGTCATATCTGACTTCAATTTTCTGATGCTAGGTTTCCTAACACCTCAAAAGCAACCAAAGCTAGGATTGAAAAAAAGGGCCATCACAAGCTAGGCCAGGGCGGCTACTTGAAATTAGCTGCAAGAATTGTAATTAAGTAGCTAAACATCTTATAATTAATTGTATCGCCTTCAAACGTTTTTCTAATCCTATCAAATATGATTAAAAATACACAATCATATGTAATGTAGGGTGATGAATTTGGAACAGAAACTACAAAGGAAGATAAAAATATTGCTTTCCATTTCGGCTATCAAGCCGTAGTTGAACGTTGCAGAAGCTTGGGGCAGGTCCCAAGATCCAGAATGCCTGATAAGGTAAAACATTAACCTTTCAATATGTTTGTTTTCGTCCATAAATTTAATGTCTAACAACTTTATTTAAATCAGGGGAGCAGCACTACCGATGAGGCAAATAACCCAGTTTTAGAGCCAGATGTAGATGATCCTCTCGTGCAACCTGATCATTGTAGTGGGGACCAGGCCGACAATGCTGCTATCAGTGAGGGCTGTGACGGTAATTAATTTCCACTTATATTTTTTTCTAATTATACCTTGATGGTTGTCCTTATAACGTTTTTTGTTTAAATGACAGAGAATGTTTCCCTTGAGGATCTTACCACCAGAGAGGAAGACAGGGCAACAGTCCCAACGGCGACAACTGGTGCACCAGGTAAATAATATCATTGCAATTTTTTTTATTAATATTACCGAACTAGTTCAATGATATTTAAAAACCGACAATTAAAATTTAATATTATCTGTTTTTGTAGGCGATGCCCCGTCACTGGATGAGACCAGACATCGTGACTACGCAACTAGGTCAGCGGCGACAACTGGTGCACCAGGTAAATAATCTCATTGCAATTTTTTTTATTAATATTACCAAACTAGTTCAATGATATTTAAAAACTGACAATTAAAATTTAATATTATCTTTTTTTGTAGGTGATGCCCCGTCACTGGATGAGACCAGACATCGTGACAATGCAACTAGGTCAGCGGCGACAACTGGTGCACCAGGTAAATAATCTCATTGCAATTTTTTTTATTAATATTACCGAACTAGTTCAACGATATTTAAAAACTGACAATTAAAATTTAATATTATCTATTTTTGTAGGCGATGCCCCGTCACTGGATGAGACCAGACATCGTGACTACGCAACTAGGTCAGTGCCGACAACTGGTGCACCAGGTAAATAATCTCATTGCAATTTTTTTTTATTAATATTACCGAACTAGTTCAATGATATTTAAAAACTGACAATTAAAATTTAATATTATCTGTTTTTGTAGGCGATGCCCCGTCACTGGATGAGCCCAGACATCATGAATACGCAACTAGGTCAGCAGTGCGGGTTGAAAGGCACGAAACAGGAGCAAAGCACGATGATATTGATGATGTAATTAGGAGCTTTAAAAATAGGAAGAAGAAAAAGAAAATTTGACAATGTAAAATATTGTATTATTATAAGACAAACGTTACCATACTTGGAACGTTTTTTGCGTTATATAAAAAAATCATTTATCATACTATTTTTATGTCAAGCATTAATTGCAATGTTTCCTTGCGTACTTTTTTTTGAATTGTTTTTTTATTAGTTATTGAATATTTTTTTTTATGCTCATGAAAGTAAAAAATGAAATATAGATTGGGTATTGGGGAATTGAGAGTGATGTGAGGGGGGGGGGGGGGGGGGGGGGAGGGCCATAAGAGCTTCCACCTTCACGTGGTTGGCCCTGTTTAGTAGAGAATAATTTATTGGAGCGATTTAATCTTGGAGCAAACCTCCCTCGATCCAGCGTAGCAACAAAAAAGTCACTGTTGACTTAGTTGCTACTCTTTCAAATCGTGGGAGGCTTGTTCCAAGTTCATGCAACTCCAATAAATTGTTCTTGAAACGAAGAGAAGCTTATTTAGGTATGTTTTGACATTTTCAACATATGTTATAAAATTATCATAAGAATGCATCTTAGAGTAAAAAATACTACATCAATTACTTGTATTTATTGTATAGATAATGATGGATTTTGATTGACTTGGCAGTGCAGGTACAAATCCTCTAGCATCATGAGCAATACAACTTGTCAACCAGGGTCATGTCCAGGATATTTTTTCTTGTGCGCTTGACCAGGTTCGTAATGTCACATTTTGTAAGTTCCTTTACAGTTCATAATTCAATATTAAGCTTGTTCATGATTATTATCTAGGTTTTTTGCATGTGTTTTTTCATCTATTTGATTGTAAGCAACTATGCATGTTTCCTGTTGTTCACTATGATTTCTCCCATTACCACTCCCAGGATGAATCCGACTTTATTGTTACATAGGTTACTTTATTGTTACTATGATTTCTCCATTTACGATTTCATAGGTTACATCATGTAAAGTTGTCAATCTCGAGTTGGTGATGAGCTTTAGTTCTCCAGATTTGGGGCTTTTCTGATATTTTCTCCCTCATGTCATTCCTGCATCACCTCGTTGTTTGAGCATGCCAATTTTCTACCACTTGTACCAATTGGCACATGTCAATATCTGAGTGGTGCCACATTTCACCTATTTTCAGTGAGAGTTTAGGTTTCTCTAACATAGCATCAGAAATCCGATTCAGTGCCTGCTTGAATATCGTCACATAATACTCATGGTTTGGATTGATGAGCATGTTCTTGAGATATTTCAGAATTTTTCTCGGGTTTCCTTTTTCATCGTTTCTAGTGGGTGGGATGGTGTGGGGTGATCCATCAATACTGGTGCTCTTGTAGTAGGGAATTTGTTTTTGGGGATATAAAGGAGCATTTGATGAAGATATCCCATTGGATGCATTCATATATGGGCACGAGAGGTCAAGAATTTAAATTAAAAATATTCAACCTCTAGCATGGCAACATGAAGGCCGCGAGAGACACTGGTTAAAGATTGTTTTGTGCTGGCCTTAATATAGTCATGATTTCTTTCTATTATCTTAATGCAAATATATAGTCTGGTCTCATTAAAATGAGGATTGTGGTTGTATTTCTCTTTGGTTGTTTCTCTCTTAATGCTCCAGAAGTTGCCAAAAGTTGCGATAGTTGTTTAGTTTTCCCGTTACAACTTAAAAGTGGTTTTTAGCAATGGGAGTCATGTTTTTTAAGGTTCATACTAATATGAAGATCTTGTAATTCTATATTCAGGATAAGAGAAGATGGCCTCTGCTTTGGGCAGTATGACAAAAATTGCCACATCTACCTCATTGGGTAACAATGGAAAGGGGAAGAAGTTGGGTGCAATGTTTGATAATTATGGTAGACAATTGTCTTCTCTTTCAGTTTTTTCACCCATTTCCTTTAATCACTCAAGCAGAAGAGGGACTCTGAGATTACGCGACAGAGAGAAGGTAGTTAATACAAGAGCTATGGAAAAGGAGTTGTACTTCAACAAGGATGGCTCAGTGACAAAAAAATTGCAGGTTAGAGAAAAAAATATGTTTAAAGGAAGGTCACCTGCACGTGAAACTTCACTGCGGTGGATATTTCCTTGTCCACTTATATTCGATTTTAATGTGTTATTTTAATTTTTCATGGAGGGTTTTTTTGGCATATGGTCTGGCATTCAATTGCACACTTATCGAAAGCATTGTCAATTTGTCTTGCAGGCGGTGTGAACAAGCTTGCTGATCTTGTTGGAGTCACCCTTGGGGCGAAGGGAAAAATGTTGTCTTGGAGAGCAAGCATGGTTCTCCGAAAATAGTTAATGATGGTGTGACAGTAGCTAAGGAGGTAATTTGTAGATGTGTGCTCTGGTTTTCTTTTTAACATTGTATTAGTTCCCCCTCTTAAATGTATTAGATTTGGTAGGCATAATTTGAAAACTCAAAGGTGAAAGGAAACATATTTGTTACCCAGTGGTCTACTTGGCCTATGGACTAGCCACATTAGAGTAATGCATAAATATTTTCACAACAATAAAAGGAAAGGGTTATGGTTGAGTCAAATTTTATTGTTATTGACAGTGTAATGAAATGTATCTCAATGCTATGGTTTTGGCCTTTTTATTGGTTGAATTAGAGGACCCAGTTGAAAATATCGGGGCCAAGTTGGTAAGGCAAGCTGCGGAAAAGACAAATGATTTAGCTGGGGATGGAACCACAACATCTGTTGTTCTTGCACATGTTGGAATATTGAAAAATTCCAGAACAATGAATGGAGAATAAATCTCCCTTCCTCTAACACAGAAAATAAAAATTTCTTTGACAGGAGACAGAGTTTCAATACTTTGAAAACAAACTTCTATTCCCTTCAATAACTCAAAAAAAAAACTATTACACTACTTCCTCACTGAGAGGGATTACAAAATTATGACTGCTACAAAACGCAGTGCATAAAACCAACTCACTGTCTGTTCAAAACAAACATACTCTATCTCTAAAACACTCTGCTATGTTTTTCACTTTCGCACTGTTGTGCATACACACTTAAAAATTTACAGTCAGTCTTTCACTTTTTACACACTGCTGTGTAATAAAAAATTTACGTACTGTCTATAAAAAAAACTACCAAGCTTTTTTGTCCTTTTTATTTTTATATGCCATAACATATAAAACATATTATAATAAACCCTCTTTTAAAAAAAATAAAATTAAAACTAAATTCTATGGCCTACCTTTCATTTCGCATATGATATATATATATAACATATGTTTAAAACATATGTATATATTAAAGCATACATAAAATTAAATTATCAAAACATTAAAGAACCCTTTCCGTCGAACTTCAAAAGTCTGAATAGATTGAATTTCAAACCAAATTCGCGTTCCAAAATGGGATGCTGACGTCTGCCTAATTTGTAACGTGAATTCTCAATCCAATGTGCCTTATAAAAAATTCGAGTCCGGTTTTCAGGTTTTCAGATTCCCTTCAATTTCATGCGATCCAATATTAATGCTCCACATGTCCTCCTTTTGAATTTACAAAACTGGGGGGTAAATTTATGTTTGTTTAATTTCTAGTTGGTGAATTGCGTTAATGCTGGTTGTTGTGTTTAAATACAATCCTGTACAGAAATATGGCTGCGGTCGTCTACAAAAAAAACTTGCAAGAATTTTAAATGCTGAATTAAATTTCTGGATGGCGTGCAATTAACCTCCAAAAAAAAATGTTGCTGCTGCATCCGTCCTTCTGCTGCAGCAGTTGAAGTTAAAATTCAACAGCACAGGGTTTAATAAGTGAGGGTGTAAAGGTAACTTTTTGTTGATAGTACTGGATTAAGATCATCTATTCATTTTTGTAGGGTCTTATGGCGTTTGGTTTTTTAGTTTTGGGTTGGGCTTATTGAGTCTAAGATAGTTTTTGAGTGAAAAAATTGCTATCAGGTATTAAAAAAATTTGGTTCTTTTGTCAAAAATTTTGAGCTTGTTAGGAAACAAAAAATTGACAATGGTTGTATCTTAAATTTGTGGAAAATAATTTGAAATGAAACCTTTTTGTTTAGGTTTTTGCAGCAGGTGAAAACCCCGTTCAAATTACTAGGGGATTTGACAAGACAATAAAGGCCCTTGTTTCAGAACTCAAAATTTTGTCAAAGGAGGTAAACGCTTGCCTTTTGAGTAGGCTGGTTTTCCTTTTTGCTGATGGTTTGATGTATCTAATTGAATTAGTTGCCTAAGGTATTTTTGGTTGCAAACTCCTTTTCATTTTTCATATAGTATTGATTGTGTGGTCTTGTTAGATCTACAACATTTGTAGTTGTTTAGTCTTATGGCCGAGGTGCACTTTTATTATGGAAATAGTTGATGCAATATTGTCATTTAATCCTTACTGCAGGGTAGCATGTTGAGAATTTTCTTGTGAAACATTTGGTATTCAAAATGAAACTTGATCCTATACAGCATCATGCACTTGACTTCAAAATTAATATTCAAAGTGTGCCAGACAATTCTTGCAAAATTTCAAATATTTATGTTGTTTTAAACAATTATCTTTTTCATGTATTGGATGCTGAAAATGAGAAAAAGACTTTGGTATTAAACCAACTGGTGGATAATTTCCATCAAAACAACCACTTCCAAGACATGATTTAGAAGTAGAACATATGTACTTATGAAGCATAGAAAGATATCCTTGATGCATTGTCAATGTTTGGCTAGGGTTATTTTTGGAGAAAATAACTCCTTATTCCTAGAATAGTGATCTTAAATACAAGTAAATGCCAGAGAAGAGAGATCATTGTGTGACATAAACCTATTAACAAAAGTGAACAGGGAATGATTATCAATTATGGCATACTAAGTTGTCAGTGATTTTGACTATTTGACTTTAACATGTAAAAATGTTAAATTCCAAACTTACATCATCATGGTTTGGCATCATGAGCTTGACTAATTGTCCACCATGCTCATAATTTCAATGTTGTCTTCATATCTATAAACAACATTTAAAATAATAATAATAAAGTTCTATAAGAAAAATCTAGACCTCCATGCTGCTGCTCTTTGTGAGACAAAGTCAAAATTGCATTACACAATCTGGCACATAAGAATCTCCTACATCTTGGTGGTATGTATCCAAATTCTTATAATAGTGTCTTCAAGACTTATGTTGACATTGCCAATGAGATATTTAAGCAATGAAATATGGAGCCTTCTTCATTGTTGTATATGTAACAGTCTTTTATTAATATAAAGATTGATGGTTTTGTCTTTCTGAAAATGAAATGTAAAAATAATTTATTGTGGTCAATTGAAAAGTTTTTTTTTTAAAGCTTTTCATTATGGAAGGGCAACATAGATATATGCCCTTCTAATTGAAATTCGTACCTACCCTTCAAATTTGATCACTGTGTGGGACCTTAACAAACAATAAAACTATTCCGCCACGCGTTATATAAAACATATAACAAAACCTTTGTCAAAACTTCAAACAAACCCTTTAGCTGTGGGTATTTCATCACGAATTGATCATTTTACCATGTACCTTCTTCTAGAGGAATATTCTTCCACTTGATTAGGTACTTCATAATGGTTATATGTCAAAGAGATACAGAATGTTTATCTATAACTTTTTGTGGTTCAAAAATCAACTTTCATTCTTCATCTAATTTTGGAAGTTCTATTTACATTGGCATATTTTTTCCCAAAACCTTTTTTAGGCAAGATACATGAAAAACCTTATGAATGCAAGAAGAAGGAAAAGATAACTTCTATACCACTTGTGCAATCCTATGAATAATTATTTAGGGCCATAACATTTTTGAGCTAATTCTTTATTCTTCTTTTTCTTGAATGAAGATTGCTTAAAATGCTATAATCTAAAAAATACCCAATTACCCTCCTCAAATTATCTTTCACTTAAATGTTGTTCCCCTTGTTTTTTTATCATGTTTCATGTCATTTGAAGGTTTGCCATAATAATTTTCAAAGTTTCTTTAGTATTTTCCATATGTGACTCTGTTTCCTATACTTTGGACTTATCTTGCAAAAAGTATGAGATACTAGGAGTTGGATATCCATAAAGGGCCTTAAATGGGGAAATTTTAGTAGATGTGTGATAGGTAGTATCATATTAACATTCTTCCTCGACGAACCCACTTCATCCATTAAGATTGCTTTTCTAAAGAGTAACATTGTAGATAACCTTAAAAACATTTTTTAACTATTTTTGTTTGACCATTTGATTGTGTTTGATATGTAGAACTCATGGCAGCTAGTGTTTCTCCACTCATATTAAATAATTATTTCCAAAAGTTTCTTGTTACTATTACTTTAGGAAAACCATGAAGATTATGAATTTCTTTCATGGACACTTCTGCCACTTGGCTTGTTGTTTATGTACTTTGAGCTCTACAAAATTTGTCTATATAAATGACCACAAAAATGTAATACTTACCTTTATATTTCAGTAACCCTGTAATAAAGTCTATTGATATATCTTCTAGTCTTTGAATATGTATGTGGAATGGTCAAAGTAACCCTAGAGATTTTACTATCTCTCTTTTATTTATTATGCAAACCTGACCTTCTCTTAAAAAATTTTGAATATCTTTCTTCATTCCTTCCAAAAATATATTTTTTGATCCTTTGAGATGTTTTAAGGAACCCTGCGTCCTACCATTAGAGAGACATGGGACTCCCTTAATATTTTTATTCAAATATGCTTGTGTGCATACAAATATTCTACATTTGCACCAAATTATATCTCTCTTTCACTCCCAATGCTCCATAGAGTTCATCCCATCCTTTATAAATTTTAGTTTTTGTTTAGTACTATTGTCATTTTTCCATTATGGCAAGCTTCTTCTAGCTACCTAGGAATAGAAAATGTAATTGGATATAAATTTGAGGCCTCTTCTATTTTAGAAAGAGCATCATGTACTAAATTTTCCTTACCCTTTTTGAAGATTATCTCAAAATTAAAACTTTGCATTTTTTCTCCTCATTTTTGTTAATCTTCTAATGAAAATCATAGCTTCAAAAAATAATTTATGCTATCATGGTATATCTTGACTTTAAAGTACCTCCCAATGATATACTATCCCCATTTTTTTATTGCATGTAATATTGCTTCCATTTATTTTTCATACGTAGATTTCACCAAATATTTTCTTTGAATTCCTTGCTTTTAAAAGCCAATGATATCCCTTATTATGTTAATGTTATGTAAATTCCTTGTCCTAGTGCCTCACACTCTACTATGAATGTTTTACCAAAAGTAGGTGCAACCGATGTTGGTGTAGAAGACATGGCATCCATTAAAAGAGAGAATGCCAAAGTAACCTCATCATTCCATATAAATGATATTTTCTTCAAGAGATAAGTGAGTGAACTTGAAATGCATGCATAATTATTAACAAATTATCAATAATACCATGTAAGTCTAAAAAATCTTCTAAGAACCTTGATTTTCTTAGGAATAGGTCATTTTGTAATAGCTTGCATCTTTTGAGGCTCCAACTTCACTCCTTCCTTTAAAACAATATGAACCAAATACTCGAATTCTTATTTCCCAAAAGCACATTTGGATATTTTTACATAAAAATGATTGTTATAAATCATTTATATAACTTTTCCACATGTTTAGTGTGGTATTCCCATGATTTATTATAAATATGTGTATTGTCAAAGAAAACCAACAAAAATTTTATAAGATGGGATCAAACAAAATTGTTCTTAAGTCGAGCCCGCCGGACTTCAAATGGCGATAAACCATAATTCAAACCAAATTCACATTCCAAAATAGCCTGCTAACGTCGGCCAATTTTGTGACGCGAAAACCAATTGAATTCCGCCCTAATATTTTTTGGGTCCGAAGTTGCGCTGGCGTATGGAGGGAGAGTTGTGACGCGAATTTCTTATCAAATTTGCCCTAATATTTTTCGGGTCCGGATTTCCACTGCGCGAGCGGCCCAAACAAAGATACGCTCCAATCAATTTTTGCCATGTGTCCTCAATCAAATGTTGCCCTGTTCCCGGATGCGGGTGCATTCGATGGCGTTTAAGGCGATGGGACATGGATGTGGTGATTTCATATCAATCGCATTAAGTTTTAACGCTGTTCAATTAAGTTCCAAGGTTTTCACATATAATCGCATTAAGTTTTAACACTGTTCAAGATCGGACCTCCACTCCTGTTAGCAATTCTGCATGCTCCAATATGATCCAGCCTTCGGCTCTCATTAATGATCAGAGATTAATTATGACGGGCATCCTTCGATTGCATTGCAGTCGAGTCAATAAAATGACATTTCGCTATGGTTTTTCAGACGAGCCGGTTGTTGGGTTACACTGCCTACTCACTGTGACGAGAAGGAGAAGTGGCCAACTGAACTGCTGCTTATACCTTGCTGCATATTTTCATTTCTCTCGGTCTGGTCCTTGTCTGTCTTCCTCTGTTTCTTGGAATTCTGCTTCTCCGTCTCCTCTTGTGCCCACTGCTGAGACAGCACCCATGCCCTGCCTGCGTCAAAGGATGTGTTGCCACAGGGGGAGCACTAGAGGTCAACCCCTGCGCGCTCCCTCCAGCCCCTCAACCGAGTCGTCTTCCCAGTCCAGTGATTATCACGCAGGTCGCTATCCAGATACTAGAAGTGGGCGGGGTCGGGTTCTAGGATCTGGCCACCGTATGGGCTCTCCTGCTCCTCATTTCTGCACCACTTCACCTTCTCCCATGACGTGCACTGCGCTTTTTTCCTTTAATTTCTCTTTGAACCGCCCACGAATCACAGCTTCAATTACTGTGTTTTTCCGTGAGGAGGCCCAAATGGAAGAACAATGCACCCGTCTGGCGGGTCTGAGCTCAGAAAAAGCCGGCCAACATTTGGGCCTTCAAGAGGGGAGCGGTGGCATGACTGTGGAGGTAGCACCTAGCAATCCTGGACCTTTCGAAGGATGGTGCCGAATCGTCGAGGAGCCAGAGGAGTAGTTTGGTTAATTTGTTTTTCTTGCTTCGCAACCCACTTAATTGGGCTGCTTTTAGATTATATTACTGTGTTGGACCTCTGTAATATTTTTGAATTCTGTAAACGTTCAAGACTGGTTTCCCCATATGAGGGCAGTCTTCTTAATTTTTTGATTTTTTGATGACAAATTTGCCATGAGTCTGGGCAATTTTTTTGACTTCGGTGTAATTTTATTCCCACTGTTAATAGATTAACTTTACTTAGAAAAAAAAATGTTGCCCTGTTTCTATATTAAACCTGTCTTTTGAAATACAGAGCCATGTTTATATGATTGTTTATAGTCGAAGCACTGCGGGGTGGTTTATTATATTAATATTTCACGGTCGAATTATGTTCATAACAATTGGAAAAAAAAAATGTTTCCCTGTTTCTATTTTAAACCTGTTTTTTGAAATACAGAGCCATGTTTATATGGTCTACGTATTATACTCTTTCTCTGTATATCTATAGGAACCTTTTTGCTATGAACAGGGTGGATGCTGTAGTAGGCTACTAATGGAAACAAGCGAGCCTGAACCTTACATCTCGGATGCAACAGATGGTTACCAATTTTGGAATCAAGCGAGCCTGATCTTACAAGCGAGCCTGGGTTTCTGCAGATGGTTTTTATTTCCGGGAACAAGCAAGCCAGAACATACAATCGACCCTGGGTTTATACATATTTTTTCTCTATCATGGATGCTTTTTGTGTGAGGCGTATATCAACAGTACATGTCTCTGCACATTTCCTGTATCCGCTTTATGATAATATTTTATGTGTTGACAGGTTATCACTCTGCCTTCAAAACTAGCGATGCTGGTTTATTGATATGGTCTGATGGTCTTTTTATATTTTGGACATATCACACTCCTCACATGATTAGCGTTTTTCTCTGTTCAAGGAATTTGGGTACTTTAATTTGTATTTGGAACAATGGACGTCGGTACTCTATCTGTTGCTTTAATATTCTACATACTGCTATTTCACTTTCTTATAGATGCCTCGGGCATATTTGGATGCTTTCTCAGATTGTCGATAATCTCCATGTGGACCGTTACTGGGTTTTATATCATGTCCCTGTATGTGACATGGGGTATTTTTCTATCATTGTCCGGGGTGGGACTTCCACTTTTCTGGATGGATATTTGGGTTCCAATCTTCAGATGTGAAAATGTAATGACTTCATGGACTGTTTTACTTCATATAATATATTCAAAACAACATTTTTTATCTTGTGAAAAAAAAAATGATTAATGTTTATCACTCTGCCTTCAAAACTAGCGATGCTGGTCTATGTTGCTGGTTTATTGATATGGTCCGATAGTCTTTTTATATTTTGGACATATAACACTCCTTACATGATTAGCGTTTTTCTCTGTTGCAGGATTTTGGGTACTTTAATTTGTATTTGGAAAAATGGACGTCGGTACTCTATCTGTTGCTTTACTATTCTACATACTGCTATTTCACTTTCTTATAGATGCCTCGGGCATATTTGGATGCTTTCTCAGATTGTCGATAATCTCCATGTGGACCGTTACCGGGTTTTATATCAAGTCCCTGTATGTGACATGGGGTATTTTTCTATCACTGTCTGGGGTGGGAATTCCACTTTTCTGGATGGATATTTGGGTTCCAATCTTCAGATGTGAAAATGTAATAACTTCATGGACTGTTTTACTTCATATAATATATTCAAAACAACGTTTTTTCTCTTGTGAAAAAAAATGATTAATTTTTATCACTCTGCCTTCAAAACTAGCGATGCTGGTCTATGTTGCTGGTTTATTGATATGGTCTGATGGTCTTTTTATATTTTGGACATATCACACTCCTCACATGATTAGCGTTTTTCTCCGTTCAAGGATTTTGGGTACTTTAATTTGTATTTGGAACAATGGACGTCGGTACTCTATCTGTTGCTTTACTATTCTACATACTGCTATTTCACTTTCTTATAGATGCCTCGGGCATATTTGGATGCTTTCTCAGATTGTCGATAATCTCCATGTGGATCGTTACTGGGTTTTATATCATGTCCCTGTATGTGACATGGGGTATTTTTCTATCATTTTCTGGGGTGGGACTTCCACTTTTCTGGATGGATATTTTGGTTCCAATCTTCAGATGTGAAAATGTAATGACTTCATGGACTGTTTTAATTCATATAATATATTCAAAACAACGTTTTTTCTCTTGTGAAAAAAAAAATTATTGTTTATAGTCGAAGCGCTGCGGGGTGGCTTATTATATTAATATTTCATAGTCATTGGAACGCCTACAATTCATAACAAATATTGGATATTTACTGTCCTGTTTTAAAGTTTCATTTATAAAAAAAAAATTGAACCTGCCGTCGGTATACCGATGCCTTGTAAGCATCGGAATTGCGACAGCTTAAAAATGTCGGAAGAGCGACAGTATAAAAACGTCGGACGAGCGATGTTCAAAACGTCGGACCACATTTCGTCGAAATTGCGACAGTTTACAAACGTCAGAAGAGCGATGTTCAAAACGTCGGACCACATTTCGTCGGAATTGCGACAGTTTACAAACTTCGGAAGAGCGACGTCCAAAATGTCGGACCACATTGCATCGGAATTGCGACAGTTTACAAACGTCGGAAGAGCGACGCTCAAAACGTCGAACCACATTTCGTCGAAATTGCGACAGTTTACAAACGTCGGAAGAGCGACGTTCAAAACGTCGGAAGCGCGACGGTTTGGGAAACGTCGGAAGAGCGACGCCTGTTTGGAAGCGACGGAAAATGTGTCGGTAGTGCGACACTTTTTAAGTGCGTCAGAATTGCGACAGGATGGCAAACCACATTTTTCCCGTCCTCGAACTGTCGCTCTTGCAACGACTATGTGTTGGAATAGCAACGAATTGGCCGTCAGAAATTCTGCCAAATTTTCTAGTGCCCTATTGCAAAAATGAATTTCATCTGCCTTGTTCTAGCCCTTGATACCTCACATGGATGAGAGGTCCATCATATGGCTATTAAATCCTCCTTCTTATATGGGGATCTAAAAGAATAAATCTGCATGGAACAACCTCCCGAATATGTTCGGAGTGACTAGGGAATTGTTTGATTCCTTAAGAAATATTTATATGGTCTTAAAGAAGCTACTCAAGCTTGATATGTAGGAATGGATAACTTTCTTCTTGACACCAAATTCTCTAGATACCATTCTAAAACCACTATATACACCAAAAAAGTAGGAATCCATGTCATAATACTTTTTCTTTATGTTGATGACCTAATCCTCAATTATAGTGACCCTAAATTTTTAACTCTTATGAAGTCAATCCTTCATAAGAAGTTTGAAATGAAAAACTTAGGATATTTAAAAATCAATAGTATATTAATCTTTCTTTAGCAGAAGCAAAGTACCAAGAAATAGTTAATGCAAGTCAAGAAGGCTTGTGGCTATGACATATCCTTTTAGATAAATGTCTTTTAGAATAATCACATCGTCAAGATTTGGTTGACGTTTCGAACCAACTAATGTGGTTCATCCTTAGGACAAGGTGAATTGAAGTTAACTGATCTCATTGAATAAATAGTATGGATGCATCATTGCCCGGATATAGCCATTAATACTAGTCATTAGATAATTATGTAATTAGTTAAAAATAAAATTAAATAATTTAATTTCATTAATTAATGTTAAATCATTTTCAAAATTTTTAATAAATTATAATAAAACACTATTTTATTATCCATAACATATATATTTTAAAGAATATTAAAAATATTTGTTCAATGAAAAATAAATAATTTAACCATAAATAAGGGTAATAAGGATATAATACATATAAAAAATGGTTTAAATTAAAATTAAAAAAAAATGAAAGAAAGGGGGATAATTTAAAAATAAAATTGAAGAAAATAAAAACTAACAGGGAAAAGGACACCATAAAGAGACTTAGAGCTAGAACGCAATAAGAATTTGAAGGAGACGAGAGGGAATCATATCGAGATAGCTGGAGTAAATCTCTTACTCAATTTCCAACCATCATCTCTGTTGAGATTCTTAGTGTGCCTCTCAATCTCAATAGCCTCTCTAAGTTTCCTATGGTGGAAATGATAAACCTTAGCAATGACCCTAGATTCCTCAATACATACATGGTGAGAAGATTTTCCACATGTTCTGCTAAACCCAAAGTGCGGGAACGATTGTGCCTAATGTCTGCAACATGCTCTTGGATTCTTTGCTTAATGGATCAACCTGTTTCTCCAACATAGGGAACACCAAAAGAACAAGGAACCAGGTATACACCTTTCTTTTCCTTAGGGTCGATCGGGTCCTTAATAGAACCAAGAGAATTTCTAATGGTACAAAGAGGTTTGAACAAGGAGGAGACATTATTTCTTCTAAGGACAAGTGCAATTATCTCTATGGTCCCTTGGATGAATGGGAGGTTAACCTTAGAGATAGGGTACACATGAGAAGTTTTTCCACTTAACCCTTTATAAGCTTTTTGAAAGGCTTTAAAGCCTTGGGCTCTACTGTACCCATTATTTTCAAATACATCAAGAATATGGGACTTCTCTGACTCTAGGTGGTTGTCATCTGATATTCTCAAAGCCCTTGTATCAAGAGTTCAAAGAACACCAAATTTCTGGGCCAGAAAATGATGGGAACGAGCACGAAGATAACTCACACGAAACAATATCTTCATGCTGGTTCCCATCATTTTCCGGCTCAAAAATTTGGTGTTCTTTGCACTCTTGCTACCAGGGCTCTAATAATATCTGATGATAACAACCTATAGTCATAGAAATCCAATATTCTTGATGTCTTTGAAAATAATGGGTACAATAGAGCCTAGGGCCTTAAAGCCTTTCAAAAATCCTATAAAGGGTTAAGTGGAAAAACTGCTCATGTGGACCCTATCTGTAAAGTTAACCTCCCATTCATCCAAGGGACCACAGACATGATTGCACATGTCCTTAGAAGAAATAATGTCTCCTCCTCGTTCAAACACCTTTGTACCATTAAAAATTCTCTTAGTTCTGTTAAGGAACTGATCAACCCTAAGGACAAGAAAGGTGTATACATGGTTCCTTGTTCTTGTGGTATTCCCTATATTGGAGAAATAGGTCAATCCATTAAAGAAAGAATCCAAGAGCATGTTGCAGACATTAGGCACAATCATTCCCGCGCTTCGACTTTAGCAGAACATGTGGAAAAATCTTGTTACCATGTCTGTATTGAGGACTCTAGGGTCATTGCTAAGGTTGATCATTTCCACCATAGGAAACTTAGAGAGGCTATTGAGATTGAGAGGCACGCTAAGAATCTCAACGGAGATGATGGTTGGAAATTGAGTAAGACCTGGACTCTAGCTATCTTGATGTGATTCCCTCACATCTCCTTTGGATTCTTATTGTGTTCTAGCTCTAAGTCTCCTTCCAGTGTCCTTTTCCCAGTTAGTTTTTATTTTCTTCAATTTTATTTTTTAATTATCCCCCTTCCTTTCATTGTTTTTATTTTAATTTTAACCCTTTTTTCATATTTATTATATCCTTCTTACCCTTATATATTCTTAAACTATTATTTTTCATATAAAAACTATTTTTAATATTCTTTAAAATATATATGTTATGGATAATAAAATAATATTTTATTATAATTTATTAATAAAATTTGAAAATTATTTAACATTAATTAATGAAATTAAATTAATTAATTTGATTTTTAACTAATTACCTAATTCTCTAATGGCTATATCCGGGAAATGATGCATCCATATTATTTATTCAATGAGACTAGTTAACTTCTTCACCTTGTCCTGAGGATGAACCACATTAGTTGGTTCGAAACGTCGAACAAATCTTGATGATGTGATTATTCGGAAAGACATTTATCTACATTATGTATCACAAAAGTCTCAGATCTAAGATCCTTTTAGAGTTTGGATTCTAGTAGCAACATACGACCGTCCTCTGGTGCAACAATCAAAGTGTCATCAGGCTTGCCAAAGATCCAGTTCAACATCAGTGCAACAAACACATTGAGCTACAAATTCACTTGATCAAAAAAATAATTCATGATTGAGTTATTTAAGTTCATGTTTTCCCTATAGATGATCAAGTGGAAAACATTTTCACAAAGTCTCTTACAAAAGTGAAAATTTTTGAATTTCAATGTATGTTATGAATTTAGGAAGTTGTTATTAAGGGGGGATAGGATCTAATGCCTCCTTCCTCCTCCTATTATGTCACCTTTGTAAATCCTTCAATCCTATCCCATTTTGTTCTTAAGGGGGGATGTTAAGATATTTATACACTCATGAGTTAGTTATGTCAACTTGGTCTAATATGTCTATTAGGTAAAAATGTGCTTCTTTAGTGTGCATTAGTTGCATTTTAATTTGACCATCATGATATGTTTCTATAAATAGAATGATCCAAATATTGATATTATCCTCAATACTAATGACTATTGATATGTGTCTTAACACATGATTGTTCCATGATCTCTATTTAAAGGGAACGAAGGGTCATGGTTGATGAGCGATTGTGGGAACTCTCTTATGTAAAATATTTTCTTTTTCATTAAAACAATTACCTTGAGCAGTTATGTTGGCTAGGGCCCTGGATTGTTTCCCTTTCAGAGGGTTTTAACCATGTAAAAATATTGGAGTTGTGATTTTGATCTCATTGTGTGAGTGGTTATTGAAGGTGTTTGTCATGTATTTAATACCTTGTTTACCCAAACAAGTTCTAGTTTCCTTTTCAACAATGTGGAACTATTAAATTATTCTCCTTCCACTTCTTGTAACACCTTCTCAAATTTCCTCTGTTACATAATATGTTCCAACATCTAAGAAACTAATGTAACATCGGGAAATGCAACATACGACTTATGGAAGAGTGATCAAATGAAATCATTAATGATGATGAGTGGGTGGGATAAATAATTTAATATTTTATAGAATATTTTTCTCTACTGGGTAATGAGATTGCTCCATTTTAAGGTGGCGAGTGAGACGGATATTTTCTAATATCCAATAAAAAAACCAAATCTAATATGAAAAATAGTTTAGAAATGAGGATCCTTTTGATGGAATGGTACACATAAATGAATTGTCTTTTAACCTTTAAAAAAATGTCTTAAAAAAATTGTATAATTTTTATGCCTTTTCCCACATATTTCTCTTCTCTTTTGCAATGGCTTTGTTGTCTTTTTTATTTCCCTATGTATATATTTGGTTTCTTTCTGGTGTGTATATGGTAAATTATGGAATGAACACTTTATGTAAATGGGGGTAATACACAATGGTTGGCCCATCTATTGAAGAATGTAACTAGGTCCGGCCTTCATTATTATTGTATTTGTAAAAATAATTTATTATTATTAAATGAATTATTAAAGCATGGGTTTCATGCTTGGGTCATATTTAGATTAAGGTCCAAATTGTGGACATCTAGGTTAGTTGTTAAGTATTTAAATTGATCCTATTTGGGCTTTTAAATAATGTAATATTAGGTTGTTGGTCAAAATGATCCTCCATTAGGTCATCTCCTTCAAAGGTCAACATCCTTGACGTAATATACTCTAAATATAGCCCTCAAGTCAAATAATTTAAGACATCAAGAAATTTCTCAAATCGGCCTCAAACAATAAACTACAAGTCGGTCTTCTCCTTTTGGCTTACATATATTTGGTGACACATCTATTAAAACTACACATGTCAGCTTATTTATGTGGAAAACCACTATATATACCCAGTTGGGCTCTTTGCATTATAAAAACACAGAAATTCATATTCCTCTCTGCAGTTTAGTTCGGATCTAATTAAAGGGTTCGGTGAATTCATAGTGATACAGTAGCTCGGTCCTAGTGTAAGATTATAGTGATGTAATGGCTCGATGCTGGTTCAAATACAAATTTACAATGTGACAGAGGTTCAGTGAAATCACAATGATTTAACAGTTCAGTGACAAGTGATATGTGACTTGGTATGCTACCTATAACAGTGGCTCGTTGTGAAATCTATGACTATGGCTCTTTGTGACATATATGATAGTGGCTCAGTAATGGGACAAGAAAGGAAGATTCAACAGTAAGACAATGACTCAATGACATGACACTCTCTATAGATTTCACAAAGTTAAATTTCTAAAGGAAGAAGGATGAAGGTTCAAGTTTAAGCAAGGGAGATATTAGTGCAAAAGGATATCGGTGCTAACACAGTGAAGGAATGACCTGATGCAGGAAACCTATAGTCTAATATTCTTGGTCATCTCATATTGAAACAATTTAAGGAAGAACTTTGGAAAGGTTTTCCCTTAAGAGTGGGGTTTTTCCTTGGCATGTGCCTACATCTTGTGTCCTCTTCTATTTAATGTTTGGAATTAGTCTTAATGATATTAAATTATAAAACGAAAGAACATATAATAATAACAAGAAAACATCACAAGATAATGTCATGATTATAGGAATTGATTAACTTCCAATTGCTAAATTTCTCTAACATGGTTTCAGAGCAAGGTCATGATCAAAGACAGTGAACAAGTTCGAGGACCTCACACTAAACATCAGTCACAAGGCAAGCGCGTATGATTACAGTGATCTATGATAAGGTATATATTGTTTGGTGATACGAGTCTTGGTCAAAATATAGTGTATACTCTCGATAATAATCCACAGTAAGAAGCATTGGTGAATATCTCAGTGAGTCAGTTCATATTAAATGCATCACTATTCAGACCTTCTTCAAGAAGATAGTCTCATCACAATGACACAATTCATATATTTTTCAAGACATCTCGGTGCAGTAATACTCTTACAGGGATAAAGATTCAGTTCAATGACATAAAAGGGCTTCCATAACAAAGTTCGGAACCATCATGCTCTTGATCACGGATACAAAATTTCGGTGTCACCATAGAAATAAAATCTTTGTTGTTGTCATAGATTTGACACCACCACAATAATTACAGTTAGGTGTCCCTACAGAAAGAAGGATGACACCCCAATATCAATGTTAATACAGTCTTGAATCTACCTCTACACGACCACAGTTCAGTTCCATTATAGTTAAATAAGAAGGGTGTCATCTCAGTTTGATGGTATTACATAAGGTCTCATAGAATTGGTCAACATAATTTAGAGACATGTACAATGAAGTACTTACAATTGGAGTAAAACAAGGTCAAAGAAGTTATATGTATACAAAGTGAAATAGTACATTCAAGGATCTCAGAATAGCTACCTATTTTAAGTTTGAAAGGAATCTGAAGTCTGTTTGAAGGAAGCACCCTTTGAAGATCTGAAGTTCAAGAAATCAAGTAAATACTATTACAAAGATATCACGATCAGAGTTATGTCATAAAATTCTAAAATTCTTAATTATATGGCTCATAGCTAAAAATGGTAATTCTCATATATCATACATGATTAGAAAGTTGAACCTTTTTCTCTAGAAATTACAATTAACCTAGGATTCTAGGTAGAAAGCCTTGATTGAAATTAAGAGTAACCTTTATAGGATCCCATCCTCCATGGTTATGTAGATATAACTTAAGAAATTAAAATATGATCTTGGTATCATAGTTTTGCTTGAAAGTATGTATTGTAGGTATAGTAAATCATGATTCACACTTCCAGGAAATCAATCTATTGAATATTCAAGAATCGTGGAGAAGGATTCAAGGAGCAAACTAGAATACCACACAAGTCAAAAGGTTTGTAAAATAATAAAATGTATGCATTGAAATGTATAGTCTTATTATTCTCTTTGAAATATCCATTTCATATGTCACTAACTATTGTTATGTCTAGCACTACTGAATCGTTCAAGGATTCTTGTTTGGGATGATTCATCACTTGATGAATCTACCCACCTTATACACCTCAATTTTATTGTATATAACCTTAAGGAGGTTCTCTAGAAAACCCTAACATAAGGATATGTGGTTGACATGTGAAACCCTAAACCTATTTAGGCTATTTGTGAAAATTACTATTTTTATTGATATATATTGATAATGTCGTGTTTGGGATTTTGATATGACCATGGAAGATCTAAACTTGTTGGAGTTGAAATGATGTTGCTTGAAATCTTGAACCATTGAAGTTTGATATAATAAGGGTTTTCTTTGGAAATGAACTGAAACCCTAGGTTTTCGTTAGGCCTACAGGAAAAATCCTTATGAAAAATCCTAGGAGTGAAACCCTAGGTATATGTTCTCTTGTTTGAATCCCTAGCCTAGTCTAGGTAAATATGTGTCAAATGTATAAATTTTGAATAACTCATGATGTGCTTATAATTATGATCTCCTATATATGCGTGTAGACCCATTTTCTAATGGTCCTAAGAATCTAGGGTTTGGAAACAAACCTTAATCAAGTTTGAAAAGATCTAGGATGATGATTGAAAAGTATAGGGTCTATAAATAGATCCTAGTGATGATTAGATGCTCTAGTATGAATGTTGAATTTGATCTATATAATGCGTTATGAAAGTCTAGGGTTTACATAAAAACATTAGTGGAAGTTACTCATGATGTGTTTGTTTAATTCTAGAAGCTTTTCATGATATGTTTTGATAATTGATACGAAATCTAGAGTCTGCAAATAACTCTAGTAAAATCTGATAGTGAACTGTGATTAATCTTGATTGACTTTATTGTATTAAATATAGGATGTGTATGAATCCATAATGAAATGTATATCATTTGAAATTTAAATTTTATCTTGTAAATATATATTGGTTCTAGGGTTTAGTATGTTATACCTTGGAAGTAACATTGAAACCCTAGACAAGAATGAAAGACATTGTAAAGTAGTCTAGGGTTTATGATAAAAGACCCTAACAAAAATGTTGAAGAGTATATGTCTCTTGTTTGGGTATATGATTTGTATTAAGTTGAAAAATGCTTCCGTGACTCTGATATGGCTAGCTTTATGCTTCTATAGTTTTGGTTGTACTTGTTGTCTAAAGTTGTGCAGGTACATCATGAAGATGATAAGATAATAAGTATGATGAAAGGAATGGAATCCATGAAATGTTCTCTAACACCTAAAGAAAAATAAGTCTTCCTACATTAAGAGGGAGCCTTGACAGAAGTTGATCTCCCTATATTAAGAGGGAGTCTAGATAAAAGAAGAAAATGGTTATGATTTTGTGCCTTCATGTATCATGCACTAGACTAGGACTAATAGTCGTAAGTCTTAGTGAAGTCCATGAGTAAGAATCATAGTCATGGTTGTAGAATATATTATGGAAATATATGTTGCCACATATAAAGTAGGAAGAGGAATATTCTCTTGAAATATTCTATTTATATTCCTATTGGAATTAGTTGAAGGGAAACATTGAAACCCCATAGTTTTTTTATGCATTTGAAATTATTGATGATTGGGGTTTTTGTTTGCACAAGCGAATCTCCCAAAGGACTTGATAGCATGTTGATTACCAATCAGTTTGATTGGGGGAGATTTGTTGTTCTTGATCTCCTAGATCAAGGTGTGGTGTGGATTTGCAAGTGAAGCATTTCTGGGGGCTTTGTGAGTGAATAATTTCCTGAAAATATTGTGTCTTTACAAGTGAAGCATTGCCGGAGGCATTGTCTAAAAAAGTTGTCTTGAGGATTTTTGAGTGAAGCATTTCCTGGAAAGACATTAGGCCGAAACTTTGTGTTGATGTATGGTTGGGAGGGTGGCATCGAGTGGATGTGCACCTAGTTCCCTAGGTTTATGGTTAGTAAGTAAGCCTGATGGTACCTATAGAGGTTGAAAGCTTTAGTCCATCTTAGTCCCACATGGATAGAGTTCCCTGGTCAGAAATATAGTCCATGGCATTGTGGTGCCTAAAATATCGAGTGACCAATGTATATATTTCCCTGGTCAAGAATCTAGTCCATGGAATTTCAAAGCCTAAAATTCTTCATAGATAAAGTGAGATCTTCCATGTAATTCTCTTATATGAATACCTCCCTAGTTAAGAGGGAGTGTTGAAGAATGTAACTAGGTTCAGTCTTCATTATTATTGTATTTTTCAAAATAATTTATTATTATTAAATGAATTATTAAATCATGGGTTTCATGCTTGGGTCATATTTATATTAAGGTCCCAATTATGGACTTCTAGGATGTAATGTTCCAAAACTAGAATTTCTACAACAATGAGAATACCCTAAGGTATTCCAGAGTTGGAGATGCAGCAATATGCCTCATAACAGCTTTCCAATGACAGATCCTTCAATTAAATGGTTATGCAGCAGCTTATAACTCACTTTGGACTCAAAAGGGTGGGGAAAAGAGGTGATTTTGGCCCTAAAATGAGTGTATTTAGGTATCTGTGTAAAAATAAGGTGAGATGATGATTGGATATGATATATTAGTTCATCAGGGACCTATTATCCGAATTTCAGCTCAAACAAATAGTTATAGCTATGTTAAACAGTTCCTCCTTCCCCAACTAGGCTTAAAAACCTTGATTTCCCATGGCTTAGATTATGCAGAAATTTGTTGAAGCATGGATAGCGTAATTTCTGAGGGTATTAACTGAAATAATTCTAGAACATCATTATGGAGACTTGGATATGACTCAAATGATTTACTTTAGGAAAAACAAATATTTACATAAAGAAAGGCCTCAAATGAGGTGTTGCAACCATGGAATAAGACATAAGAGCTGAACAGCGTGATTTTTAGGAGGTTGAAGCTTCTTATTATTTAGTTACAGATCTGTAACAAATGTGTGCATGAAAACATGGATCTATAATAGATCAGAAAGACAAATAGGCTCTTTATTACACTCCCCTTGGGGATCTCAGCAATTGATAAACAAAAGTGAGTAGATATGAGATCTAAGTCACAGTTCTACAGCAGTATTTAGAAACTCTACAGTAAATACATCAAAAAATGAATCAGATCTAAAGGGTGCATGGATTTTTTGGCCAATCCATGGATCACCACAGTGGAATGAAGGATCCTTTCCACTAGAGATCTCTCCTCCAGGAGAACTCCAAAACCCTTGCAACTCTGCTCCTCAAGAATTACACAGTTCAGGGAGAGAAACTGCACTGTTTATGATAACATACACTTTGGCCTGATGCCAAGATATGATACTGAAGCACAAGCTGTGGATGCACTCTTCCAGGAGGTTAAAAGACACACTCACTGAGAAGAGGTTCCAATATAAGCTAGATCTTTGCAGATATATAGAATTCCACTTGCTGCAGCTCACTTAGACAATGAAACCCTCACTAGATTTACGCTACCAAAGAGAGATGGAGCTTGGCCATATGCCAGATAGTGGAGAAGAAGCACAAAACCCTCCAAGAGCTACTCAATGGAAGGACTGAGAACTCCCACAGGAGATCCTCTCTAGTCTCTTGCTAAAAAGCCCAAAGAACTAGAATTTGTCTAAGTAGACAAATTTTCAAAAATCATAACATTCAACAACCTTTCTCTTGAGCCTTCTCCTTCCTTTTATAAGATGAGGATGTGCAAAACCCTAAACCACCTTGAATCACTTAACCCCTTTCACATAAGGTCCTCCTTCTAGAACTGCGTTGCCCCTTTATGAGATACACTGAATCTAGATAGCACTGCAGATTTGGTCAAGGTTGACCAAGTCTCATAGCTTAACCCCTTTCACACCGACAAGTGGATTTTATGTAAATGGCTCAGATATAGCTTTGTTTACATTGAGCATTGATTTATTCACTGATCTAAGGAGTTTTACATGTCCTCCATTAGTCATTTATTCATAAATGGAAAATAAAACAAAATTTAAATATTCCTATTAGCTTGGTCTAATTATGAACATTACAGTCCTCCCCCTCAAAAGTGTTGCCTGCCCTCAAGCATTTGACAAGGTGAGTGCTGCAAAATCTCCAATGGAATTGTCTCCTCCCCGGAATGAACCAAATAGTTGTCATCATGAAGTAGTGGGAGATACATAGAAAGAATCACATGTTGTCCATTGGAATTCTCAAGGCATGAGAGATGGTGAATAGTGGATGCTTCAACCCCCATGAGAAACTTCAATCTCCATGCTATCCAAACAAAGTGAGCCATCTTTGGTAGCTCAAATAAATAGTCACCAATCCCCACCATATGCAATGTGTAGGGGCTCCATGGTTGGAAATGAGAGATAATAATACTCAAATCATGATATCTCTCCCTCCATTTATGATAAATATGGAGCTAATGATCTTGGGATGCATTAATATAGTCCTCATGAAGCTAAAAGAGACTTGGAACTTCATGATTCCCTTCATGTATTCTAGTGAGCCTCCTTTCCCAATCTTCCATGCATATAGTGAATAGAGGATCTTCACCATGTGTGCTCCAAAATAAACATGGACTAAGTGTCATATGACATATTGGATGGTGACAATAGTCCCTCCTTTGACACCAAAATTGTCCCTCATCTTGCTGCCTCAAATCATAGTACAATAAGTGGCCATCCCACCACCTTCTTGCTGCAAAAAGCTTCTTCAAAGCTTGGAAATAGTAGAGGATAATAGGTGTTGGCTGAATATGATTCAAGAAACACATGTCTTGCTGAAAATTCTCCCAATTGGGATACTTCTTCCAATGACATAAGCCCAACATATGGCTCCTTTCATAAGAAAACAAAGGATATGATGTAGCAGCCATACAATGTGCTATCCTCCTCTTGAAGCATGAATGAATATGGGAGATTTCATTCCCAAAGGACACACTCAACCAATGTGTCATCCCTCCTCTCATGTTCCCAACAAAGATTAGAACATCATCATCATCATCATATAAATAAGCTCTCTTATGCCACCTCATGCGAGAGTTACATTGTCTCCCAAACCCTAGTACATACATGGTCATGAAGTACATTCCAAACAAAAATACATGTACATACATGAGACTCATCCCAATCACAAGAAAATATATGGACATGAAATTTGACATGGGATGTCCAAACTCTCTTCTTTTCAACCAAAGCAACCATGCCTTCTTCTTATGCATCCTCTCATTGAGATACAAGGCATGAGACAAGAAAATATCAAACCTTGGGTAGTACCCATACTCACCCAATAGCAACCAGCGTAGGACATCTCCTACTTGCATAAAAGTCAGATGTGGTAAGTGGTTTCCCTACCACTTAATTGTTGCACATAACATATCTCCATGGCTGAAAGTGGAAGATATATTTGGTGCCTTAGGAAATCACCCATCATGATGCAAAATCTCCCTCGGTCCATCAAGGGAGTGGCCATGTTCAAAAATAGTTTTGGCCCAAAGTTGGCCATGAAGTTTATAAGATATGACACTCCTCCTTGGAGTCATGGCATGGATATATAATGTAAAAGAATGCATACAATCAGAAAATATAACATGATTTGCATAAGTATGCTCTTCACCAATAGTCCTCCTCCAACAAGTGGAGAGGTGCACAGATCTATCTCCTTCCTCATGAGGAGAAAGACAGGGCTGAACTAACTCTTCCATAGAGTTATATTGCTGCTCCATATTCATGTGATACATGCATCTTTGATAATGCTGATATAATTCTTCTTCAAATCCTTCCCACATGAATCCATTTGAGATAATATGGTGTGTTCTAATGAAAAAAGTGGGGGTAGAAAGCAAGATATCATAGGCAGCACCTAGTAGTTGGTCCTTAAGTCTTGACTCTTTAGTCAAATAGATCTGATCATGAAAGAAAATGACTCCATCAACCACCTTGTACCTCCTATATTTCCTTTGTCCATCAAGAACCTTACATGTGAAGAGGTTCTTGGAATACTCTACCAAGAGTTGGGATTCCCAATAGGAATCAAGGCTTCTCAACAAAGACAAAGTTGTAGAGTTATGAAATGAAGGAGCCATCATCTCATCTTCTTTATTTTTATGGAGAGATATCATTTTCTGCCCCAAATCTATGGAGTGGCCCTTTGACACCATGTTAATGTCCTCAGAGGTCTTTGACTTCTTCTTTATCAGCGCAAATAGATGAGTGAGAAATAGCAAAATAAATTTCAGGAAATTGTTTAGCTCTCCTTGAAATCTATCAATAGATCTTAGTGCAGTGGTAGCTCCCTTCAAGGCTCCCTCCTTAGCCAATTTTGTCATTAATGCACAAAGTTGAGAGAACACTTTATTCTTCTTCTCATCAGGGGGTCTCCCTGGTGAAATGCCTCCATGTAAAGAGACATCAAGATCTGAAGTAGACTGCATAAATGGTTGGACTGATGTGTCCCTTTCCTTGCTACATAGTGCAGTCTCCTCCTCATGAATAGAAACCCCTTGAAATAAACAAGGGTGCATGCTCCTAATCATTGGATACTGGTCCATCCTTCCTCCTCTTGCTTGGAGTAAGGTATCACTGCTCAATAAGGCTCTCACATAATGTTCCTTGGGAATCACTTGCAAAGATACACAAGCTCTTTCCCTTGAAACAATAACTTCATCTCCATCCCCATGTGGTAATGGGTCTTCTTTTGAAGTGACAGCGTTGCTATTGCCTTTCGGCTCTTCCTTCTCATCAATATTTGAGAACACCTCACTATCAACAAGAGACCTTGGATCTTGGTCTTCTTTTGAAGGAGGAATCTCCATTACTTCTTTTTGAGAAGAAATCTCTTCATGCAATGGGGATCTTGCCCTTGGCAAGGTATCACACAATTTTTCATCCCCTCCAACAGAAATCTGAAGTGGAGTTTTCATATGAGGTCTTTCCAACTCATGCAAGGGTTTTGCATGCTCATGCTTTGCTAACTCTTTCATAGATGTTTTAGCTTGCCTCTCATCAAATCTCTTCACCATTCTCCCAATGAACTTAGAATAAGTGGAAATATTTGAATTCTTCAAAGAAATAGTTTCAAATAACCACCAAGCATAAGATTTACCTTTAAGATGCAGCCCTGCTACCTTAAGGGCTTCTTCTTCTTAAACTTGATGTAGATCCAGATATGAGTCTAGCTGATCTATCCATTCTTCAGCTGTGCATGTGGAGGATCCATCAAAGTTAAGCAGAAAGAATATACCTCTTCTTATTCTATTGCTGGCTCTTCTCTCCTCCTTGAGCTGGCAAAACTCTTGGAAGCTCAAGTGCTCCTTGATTTCCCAAGATTTAGATTCATACTCCTGAAGATAATCACTCAAAATCTCCTCCTTTGGTGCATCTTCCTCCTTCATCTTCCTTGTAGTCTTCTTGACCTCCTTAGAGAGGTTCTCTCTAGATATAAATTTTGATGAGAGTAATCTCATATTCTTCATCATTCTGATCTCTTGGGCTTAGACTCACAGGTTGAGCCAAGACTATGCTTCGATAACACTGTAATGTTCCAAAACTGGAATTTCTACAACAATGAGAATACCCTAAGGTATTCCAGAGTTGGAGATGCAGAAATATGCCTCATAAAAGATGTCCAATGATAGATCCTTTAATTAAATGGTTATGCAACATCTTATAACTCACTTTGGACTCAAAAGGGTGGGGAAAAGAGGTGATTTTGGACCTAAAATGAGTGTATTCAGGTATCTGCATAAAAATAAGTTGGGATGATGGTTGGATCTGATATATTAGGTCATGAGGGACCTATGCTCCGAATTTCAGCTCAAAAAAAAAATTCTAGCTATGTTAAATAGTTCCTCCTTCCCCAACTAGGCTTAAAAACCCTGATTTCCCATGGCTTAGATTATGCAGAAATTTGCTGAAGCATGGATAGCATATTTTCTTAGGGTATTAAATGAAATAATGTTGGAACATCAGTATGGAAACTTGGATATGACTCAAATGATTTACTTTAGGAAAAACAGAGATTTACATAAAGAAAGGCCTCAAATGAGGTGTTGCAACCATGGAATAAGACATAAGAGCTGAACAACGTGATTTTTAGGAGGCTGAAGCTTCTTATTATTTAGTTACAGATCTGCAACAAATTTGTACATGAAAACATAGATATATAATAGATCAGAAAGCCAAATAGGCTCTTTATTACACTCCCCTTGGGGATCTCAGCAATTGATCAACAAAAGTGAGTAGATTTGAGATCTAAGTCACAGTTCTACAGCAGTATTCAAAAATTTTACAGTAAATAAATCAGAAAATGAATTAGATCTGAAGGGTACATGGATTGGTTGGCCAATCCATGGATCACCAAAGTGGAAGGAAGGATCCTTTCCACTAAAGAGCTCTCCTCCAGGAGAACTCCAAAACCCCCTATGCTCCTCAAGAATTACGCAGTTCAGGGAGAGAGACTACGTTTTTTATGATAACATACACTTTGGCCTGATGCTAAGATCTGATACTGAAGCACAAGCTGTGGATGCACTCTTCCAGGAGGTTAAAAGACACACTCACTGAGAAGATGTTCCAATATAAGCTAGATCTTTGCAGATCTATAATTCCACTTGCTGCAGCTCACTTAGACAATGAAACCCTCACTGGATTTACACTGCCAAAGAGAGATGGAGCTTGGCCATATGCCAGATAGTGGAGAAGAAGCATAAAACCCTCCAAGAGCTACTCAATGGAAGGATGGAGAACCCCATAGGAGATCCTCTCTAGTCTCTTGCTAAAAATCCTAGAGAACTAGAATTTTTCTAAGCAGAAAAATTCTCCAAAATCATAATACATTCAACAACCTTTCTCTTGAGCCTTCTCCTTCCTTTTATAAGATGAGGATGTGCAAAGCCCTAAACCACCTTGAATCACTTAACCCCTTTCACATGAGGTCCTCCTTCTAGAACTGCGTTGTCCCTTTATGAGATACATTGAATCTAGACAACGATGTAGATTTGGTCAAGGTTGACCAAGTCTCACAGCTTAATCCCTTTCACACCTGCAAGTGGATTTTATGTAAATGGCTCAGATATAGCTTTGTTTACATTGAGCATTGATTTATTCACTGATCTAAGGAGTTTTACATGTGCTCCATTAGTCATTTATTCATAAATTGAAAATAAAACAAAATTTAAATATTCCTATTAGCTTGGGCTAATTAGGAACATTACATAGGATAGTTGCTACAAATTTAAATTGATCCTATTTGGGCTTTTAAATCATGTAATATTAGGTTTTTGGTCAAAAGGTTCCTCCATCAGGCCATCTCCTTCAAAGGTCAACATCCTTGACATAATCTACTCCAAAGATAGCCCTCAAGTCAAATAATTTAAGACATCAAACAACCTTCTCAAGTCGGCCTCAAACAATAAAATACAAGTCGGTATTTTCATGTTGGCTTACATATATTTGGTGACACATCTATTCAAACTACACATGTCGGCTTATTAATGTGGACAACCACTATATATACCCAACCGAGCTCTTCACATTATAAAACACAAAAAATTAGATTCCTCTTTGCAGTTTAGTTCGGATCTCATTACAGGGTTCGGTGAATTCATAGTGATACAGTAGCTTGGTCCTAGTGCAATATTACAGTGATGTAATGGCTCGGTGTTGGTTCAAATACAAGTTTATAGTGTGACAGAGGTTCGGTGAAATCACAATGGTGTAGCAATTCAGTGACAAGTACTATGTGACTTGGTATGCTACCTATAATAGTTGCTCGGTGTGACATCTATGTCCATGGCTCTGTCTGAAATCTATGATAGTGGCTCAGTGATGGGACAAGAAAGAAAGATCGAACAGTAAGACAGTGACTTAGTGACATGACACTCTATGGATTTCACAAAGTTGAATTTTTGAGGGAAGAAGGATGAAGGTTCAACTGTAAGCAAGGGAGGTCTCAGTGCAAAAGGATCTTGGTGCTAACACAATGAAGGAATGACCTGATATCTGGAGGAAAACTATAGTCTAAGAGTCTTGGTTGTCTCATCTTGAAACTATTGAAGGAATAATTTTGACCGGGTTTTCCCCAAAGAGTGGGGTTTTTCCTTGGCATGTGCCTACATCTTGTGCCCTCCTCTATTTAATATTTGAAATCAGTCTTGATGATAAGAAATTATAAAACGAAAGAACGTATAATAATAACAAGAAAACATCACAAGATAATATCATGATTAGAGAAATTGATTAACTACCAACTCCTAAATTTCTCTAACACCATCATTGTCTCAATAGTTTGTAGGCAACACATGATGTCATTCTATTATTATTTTTCCTAATGATGATGCACCTTCCCTACTCAAGCTTATTCTTCCATAGTTATAGCCAAAAAAGAAAAGTAAAATAATGAATAACAAGAAGGATTATTTCAATAGAAAAAGACACGCATATTTAAATATTTTCAAGTGTTAACTAGAACAACTACATGGCATCCACTCTTATGAAACTCCATGCATGAATACCACAAGCAAGAAAAATTCTAAACAAGTATCATGTACTATTATAAGAAAAAGAAAAAGCGGATAAAATTCATCCATCCATGAAATGAACCTCCCAAACCCATTATTGCCTTCACTTCAATTTCTATAAATGATATTGGAAACCCTTCCAGCCTACAGGTGGATTAAGCAATGAATCAACTTCTTAGAGGAACAATTCATGTTTCTTTCATTGATGCACAACCTACAAATGCCTCCATAAGATCATTGGAAAAAATTAAAACAAAACACACACAACTTAAGAGGGTGACATATGTGACTATTAGATGGAATATTTTTTTCAGGCACATCGTGAAATCAAAATGTTTGATGGTGGCAAGTGTGAGGAAAATTTCATCAACCACATCATAAGATCAATCTGTTTCATGGTGGTAAGTGGGGGGATATTTTGTAAAATCAATAAAAAAGAAAGTTAATAAATGTAGCTACTAATCACTTCCAAGCATTGTAGTTGTTTAATTCATTGTAGTCACCAATCACATCCAATCATTGTAGTTGATTAATTGAGAGAAAAATGGCAAAATAAGCCAATCCAAAAAAGTTTATCTAGCTATTTGATGTTGGCTAGTTGTTACAGTGTTTGTTGTCATTTGCTATCCATGTACATCTTCTCTTCTCTTCTAGAGGTTGTCATGGAAGAGGTGAAAGACATAAAGTTGAAAGAAGTAAAAGAGGGTAGATTTGAAAAGCTCAAAAAGTGATATTCAAGGACTAGGAAATCAAAGTTGGGGTGCAATGATGAGGCGTTGTTGCACTTTTTATTTTATTTTTATATTAAGAGCAACAACATTGACCAGATCGAAACAATCTACTAAGAAAAAAAGATAACATAACAAAATATAGTCATTGTTAGTCACTAGTGAGTAGAACTATTTTCCTTAACCAAGTTGTAAAGTCAATCCATTTTCCATTGGCTAGTGGAAGGAATATTTTCTAACATCAATCACAACATGAGGAGGTCAATCCATTTTCCCTTGGCTAGTGGAAGGAATATTTTGTAACATCAATCACAACAACACTAATCCCTTTCAATTAGTGCCATTGTTTAACCAAGAGAAAATTATTCCAAAACTATATCCATCTATTTTATAATGTTTTTTTCTTTTGCGTGCCCACATGTTGCCAACATCCTCATCTCTCGCGATACCTTGTGAGTGTTTTTTATTCCTCTCTGATGTGTTTCTGAGTTCATTAAATTTAATCTTAGTCTCTGAGACCAACAAAAAATTTCTTAATTTATTTATTAAATAACATTTTTATTTTTAAAAATAAAGCATATTTAAATAAAAAAACTTAATTAAAAATGAAGTATATTTAAATAAAAAAAACTTAATTAAAAAAAAATAGTTGAATGATATAAAAAAAAATTATAATTTTATATAAAATTGCATTTATTCACTCGTTTAAAAAACTTTCAAAATTATTTTATGAGCTAATCTTCCAAACTTACTTTATTGTGGGTAGTTCATTCGCTTACAGGGCAGAATCTTTGTTGTGGAGAGTGAATTGTGCTAAGTGGATTGAGCCTCATGGAGCAGAAAGGCCCGTTTTGTTTTTTCCTCAAATTATATGATGGATATAGGCTCTGTTTCCGGATTTCCTTAATGATTTTTTTTTAGTGTACTCTGCTCTGTTTCTAAATTTATTTTCATAATACTTTCATAATTTTTATTATATTAGTATTTTTTTTAATTAATTTTAAATATAAGAAATAATTATAATGTAATGTAGAGCTGTTATTTCATAATTAAGTGTTTTGGAATAAATAAAATTATTTTGACAACTCATACATCCAAATAGTTTAGTTTTACTCACCAAACCTACCTACTACACCTTTTTAACTCTACATTACTTTGTTTTTAAATTTTTATGATTTGTTGGGAGAAGTTTTTGAAGATCGTCTTTGAATGTTATTCTAGGCTTAATTGACTATATATTGAAGAATTTTCTTTACTCATTTTATAACCACCTTAACTTTGAGAACACACAAAGATCTTGGGACAGAGAGCAGGGCTCAAGCAATGCTTATGAACACCAAGCTAGATTTGCAATTTCTTTTCTTTCTTTGTTTTTTTTTTTAATATTGCAAGTAAATGTTCATTGTTTATTATAACTTTTATTTTATTAAATATATGAAATAATATTTTAGATTTTATTTTTGTTATGGATAAATACTGATTTATATTCATGCATACATATTTTTAGATCTTAAACCATACTGTGTAAAAAGGATCTTAAACCCATAGCAGAATAGGACAGAACAAATAAATTATTTCTATTTTAAGTTGCGGTAATATCCTAATCATGTTAAGTTACCCAATTGTTGTTGCATTGTTCAGTTTCACCCATAAGCAGCAATGAGTATAGTGCAGGGTTGATTCTTATTGAAAATCTGGTTACATAAGTATATGTTTTTTTAAGTTGGGAGATGTTTATTAAGAGAACAATTCGAGTCCATATCGTCCAGATTATTATCCATATTTAAAATCAGATACCCCGAGAAAAATTTATACAAACATAATAAAATAGCTGTTATGTTTCAACTGATCCAACTAACATGAGAGATACAATCAAAAATTTGGTAAGAGTTTGAGGCATACTAAAAGAAAAGAAAAGAAAAGAGTATTGCAAATAAGAAACAAACATAAACTAGCAGACCTAAAAAGATGAGTAGTATGTAAAAAATTGAAGACTAGTAGCTCATAGATCAATTTCACCCTCTTCAACCTCCATGTCTTCAACACAAAACTTGCAGTGTAGAGAATCTGAAGCAGGCAACAATATTTTCTTTGATAATCCATCTACCAATGAATTTAATTCGCTCTACACATGCTTGAAAGGGATATCCATAAAATATTGTTTTAGTAACTCTATGTGAACCAACTAGTTAGCCAAATTGGAAATTGAAAATGTAGACTGCCCAGGGACTACTTCAATAATGGTTCTAGAGTACCCATAGGTAGTAATGCTCTCAAGTCGATTTCGTCTAGAAAAGTACATCAGTCCCCCAAGGGCTAAGAGTTCAGCTCTGGAATTCGTACCTTGCCCCCCATGCCAGAAAAGAAGATAATGTATCTATGGATCAGTTCTCAACCAAGCTCTACAACCACATCCACTAGACTCGGTTGTGTCATCAAAAAAATGCGTTGGGAAAGCCTTCTGCAAATGAAAATTCATCAACCTCGGAATCTTATCAGCGTGTTCAAATCTCCTCCCATTCTTGAGCCACGCATGAATGCATGAATAAATGCTAAACATTTTTAAAGGTTTGTCCACGAAGATCAAGGAATTTCTTGCACACCATATCTCCCATGATACATACAAAGGAAGGGTTTTGTATTTATCCCTCTCATTAAACCACCATTGGTAACAAGATTCAAGGGAGTCAAAAGGACAGATCTAGGGGAGTTGAACATATTCAATAACTCTCGACCACACCTCTTTAGTCTGGATGCACTGTATGAAAAAAATACACTTTCCCTATTCTGCCTACACAAAGAACACCAAACCGGTTCCTGGAATCCACTTTTACATATATTATCCCAAGTAAAAATTTCTTTTTCCAGGCGAGCCTGAAAAAAATGATAATCTTCAAGGGCACGTCCCAACTCCAAGCTTTCTTGTACCAACACAAATTAGTCAAAGGATTAATCCTACTTGAAATATATTTATATATATATATGAGACCATCACTAATCCACTACACATAACTCCATTCCAGGCTAATATGAAAATCCCTAAATTTACTTAACAAAATTTCTACTGCAAAAGCTAGTTTATTTCTCCTACTTCTGTTTTTACATTAACAAGTTATTTTCAGAAATATTCAGAAAACAACGACATAAACACATTGGAGATCTACACATACATACGTATCAAGTAATGAAGATTTAAGCACACATGACAAAGGACACACAATATTTTTGGACAAATGTCCTCGGAAAAACCCAATGTGGGAAAACAGGTGCAAAAACTCTTGAGGGTTTTATTATTATGCATAATTCTGAATACAAACAAGGGCACAAGTAGTGGTTTTCCCAATAGAGAAATCCCAACAGATGTACCTCAATCTCTAGAGACAGAAAATATGGTTGATCCAGCTGAGAATGAGGAACCCCGCAAGTGCCTATGAAGTCACTGCGTCACCCTTCAATGTGGTTGTGTCACTCTATCTGATCTGCTGAATACGAGCCCTTTCTGGCCCACTAAAACCCCAACATTGCAACATTTGGCTTTGCGTCAGCCCCTCCTAGCCTATGTCACCCTGCTATGACTGCGTGAGCCTCTGCGTTGGGTCTGCGTGAGCCTGGTTGGGTCTGCGTCACCCCTATTGGGCCTACACTACCTCTGCGTCACCCTTCTTGGACTGCGCTACCTCTCTGGTACAGATCTACCTCACTGCAATTGTATTCTCGGCCTCAGATTCAGAAATCCCTCTCTCGATCTACCCCTCACTGCACTCCAATCTCACTCGAAAATTCTCAGCAAACCACACCCCAAAATTTTTACTTAGCTCAAGTGCTACCACTGTGAGTGTCTCTGCCAACTGACCCCAAGTCTTCCTTTAATAATTTCTCGTTGAAGAATCAATGACCATGATCTAATCTCTAATTGACGGCTAAGATTAGAAAATACTTGATCCTCCTCACTTAGAACATTCTCACCCACATGTTTAAATTAATTCCTTTTAATTATTTAATTTCCCTTAGTTAGACTTAGGGTCTCCATTAAAAATAATTAATTATTGGAATAACTTAAGTTATGGGTGGAATTTCTCCAAACGATTTCTGGGTCTTGGAGATCTCATGTGTCCTAGCCCCTCCAAAAAGTTTCGAAGCTAGAGCACATCCGAAGCTACCAAAAAATCAACACTCCCTTGTAGCAAGGAACATGCTCTAGCAACACTTCACTCCAGAAGCGTTACTATGATCCATGGCATCGACCCCCTGCGCTGCTGATTCTCAACATGCTGCCCCTCATCCACTACACTTTGGCCTTCTATACTACTACCCATGACTCTGCCATAGTCACTGCCTCATTTGTACTGTCGCTCCCTCTCAAATGTTTCATCATGCTGCTCATAGCATTGCCACTACTAACTACTGCAGTGCAACTCAATTGTTGAGAAGTAAGCAACTGAAGGACATCACCCAAAATCCTGACAGACAAGTTAGTCTGGCTACATCTCGATACTAAAGCTTTATGTTGTTGCTGCTTTGCACTATGTAAGCACTGCCCCTTTGCGTTGCTGAAGTCCCATCAGCCTCTGCACTGTTTCTTCCTCGTTGTTGTTGTCTCTGCACTTCACTGCTCCAGTGTTTAACGTCCTCACTGCCATCGTGCCTCCATAATCCTCTGCATCAACTGACTCTAGTCATATTGTTGTTGTCTATAAGGGCTCGTGTAGCTCGTATGTGATCCAAGAGTTTGGGCACCTCAAGGATCCTGCGCATTTGCATCTGTAGCTCAATCTATAGATCTATGTTGCCCCGCCTCTTCTCTTGAGGTACATGAGAACTCATAGCCACATCATCATCACTGCCATCATCCCCCTTGGCTGCCACATCTTTATAATCTGAATCTTTCTTGCCCTTCTTCTTCCAAGGACAAGTATTGGCGAAATTTCCTAATTCGCAACATCAGAAGTACCAGACCTTGGAGATGTCTTTTTTCTTCTTCCCTTGTTGTTGTTGTTGTCCCTTAGATGTGAGAGCCACATCTTCCTCCTCCTCCTTCTTGATCTTCGCTCCTCCATTGTTGTTGCCCATCTTGGAAATTCTCTTAATCTCCTCTTGATGAAGAGTTGCCAACATGTCCTCCCAATTTGGAAGTTTTTCTCTACCCAAAATACTTTGGACAAAGGTCTCCCAATCATCGGTGACTGCATTCAGGGCAGTCCTTACCATGAGACCACCATGAAGATTTTCCCCCATAGCAACTAGCTAATATTGAATTGCATTCAATCTAATGAGGAAGGGGTCAATTTCCTCTCCCTTGTGCATTTGAAATAGTCGTATTTGATTCTCCAGAAGCATATTCCTCTAGACAGAGGTGCCTTGTTATAACTTAATCAATGTTTTCCACATGTCATTTTCCGTGTTCTTCTCGACAATATGTGGGACCATATGATCCTTCCCTCTGTCCATAATCAAGCACTTAGCCTATGCTTGATTTTCCTCATACGTATTTAATGGATCAACATCGATCAAAACGATTACAATCCTCTCGACATGATATTTGATGTGATACTCATCCAGGACATATAGGATCATGGCATTCCAAATGGAAAAGTTAGATGCACCATCTAACCTGTCCTCAATCCATGCATGAGAACCTCTAGAGAATATGCTCCCTCTGACTAGTGATTTCCTTACCGGAAATCCTCAACCAATTATGTTGAATTAGCCCTCTTAAATCACTCTGCTGATCAGATCTTAGACTTCTTGGCTCAAAAGTCTGTTGAGGAATGATTTCCACTTACTTTTTCAACCCTGCTAGACATTATTCTACACCGGTAGAAACAATGCCCCACCAGCAACTTCGAAGAACTTGCACCTCCAGCCACAGCAACTGGCACAAAATCACCCCCTATCAGACTGTGTCACCCTCTTGAGCCTAATTTAGCCTCTGCGTCATCTCTACGTGAGCTAGATAGGATTTGTGTCACCCTTATGGACCTACGTCGGCCTCTGCGTCAGCTCCGCATGAGTTAGACAGGCTCTGCATCACCCATGTTGGGTCAACACTATCCCTCTAGTGTTGCACTACCTCTTTCTGGTTCTGTGTTGTCTCAGCCACCTTCCTACAACAAAAATATTCGTCACTTTGTTGATGGCTTCAGCTCCCTCTGATCTGCAATAGCTCTTATACCTTGTGAAAATTCTTGAATCTTCTTAACATAAATTTCTACTGTAGAAATCTGGTTTACTTCTCCTACTTACATTTTTACATTAACAAGTTATTTTCAGAAATATTTAGAAAACAACGAATTAAACACACTGCAGATCTACACATACATAAAGATCAAGTACTGTAGAATTAAGAACAAATGACAAAGGACACACAATATTTTTTGGACAAATGTCCCCGGAAAAACCCAATGCGGGAAAACTGGTGCAACAACTCTTGAGGGTTTTATTATGATGCAGAATTATGAATACAAACAAGGGCACCAGTAGTGGTTTTCCCAACAGAGAAATTCTTGCAGATGTACCTCTATCTCCAGAGACAGAAAATATGGTTGATCCCGCTGAGAATGCTGAACCCCACAGGTGCCTACGCAGTCACTATGTCACCCTTCAGTGTGGCTGCATCACTCTATCTGATTTTATGAATACGAGCCCTTTCTGGCCCACTGAAACCCCAATGTTGCAGCCTCTGGCTCTGCATCAACCCCTCCTGGCCTGCGTCACCCTCCTGTGACTACGTCATCCTTTGCATTAGCTCTACGTGAGCCTAGCTGGGTCTGTGTCACCCCTACTAGGCCTACGCTGCCTCTGTGTCACCCTTCCTAGACTGTGTTACCTCTGTGGTATGGATTTGCCTCTCTGCAATTGTATTCTTGGTCTCAGATTTAGAAATTCCTCTGTCGATCTTCCCCTCACTACACTGCAAGATCACTTGAAAATTCTTAGGAAACCGCGCCCCAGAATTTCGACTTAAGTCAAGTGTTATCACTATGTGTGTCTCCTCCAACTAGCCCTAAGACTTCCTCTAATACTTTTCTCGTTGAAGAATCAACAACCGTGATATAATCTCTAATCGACGTCTGAGATTAGAAAATACTTGATCCTCGTCACTTAGAACATTCTCACCCACATGTTTAAATTAATTCCCTTTAATTATTTAATTTCCCTAAGTTAGACTTAGGGTCTCCATTAAAAATAATTAATTATTGTAATAACTTAAGTTCCGTGTGGAATTTCTCCAAACAATTTTTGGGTCTTGGAGATCCTATGTGTTCTAGCCCCTCCACATAGTTTTGGAGCTAGAGCACATCCGATGCTACTCAAAAATCAACAGCTAAAGTATCACCCATAGACTTTCTAATTAACCCATGTTGTGCAAGTAAATCCCCTCTGTGGACAGAGATGATCCCTCTAGCTTTAGGGTGGGTCTAGCAACTACAAGAACATACTAACATCTACCTTCCTAGATTGTAAATGAAATTCAGAGCAAGGAAGATGAACTGCCTTGTTCTGATGCTATGTTGTTGTCTTCCGTCGAAGCTTCTTGATCTGTCGCTCTTCTCAAACTCGATACACGCTACTACCAACGTTTGATTAACTGTACAGATAGTCAAGACACCACGATAAGTGTAAAATCAAGGCAAACATAAAACAATTACAACCTATATAACTAATCAAGGAATGCTAGAAATCTCATTATAAATGTAAAAAAGAATGGAAGATAAACATCAGTTGCATTTTATTATGATTAAGGCAAGGGGAGTTCACAACCAAGCCTTGACGTTGAGGCTCTCTTTTGGTAGGTCCGTATCCAAGCACATTTGCAACACCCTCATACACAAAGGTACAAGATCCCACTATGTTCCTAACACACAAAAACAATCATACACTGCTCTATTCTCCCAAGGCTATAATTGCTTCTCCTCTTTATCATTGTTGCTTCTAACCAACTAACTCTAACTCTCTCTAACTCTTACTAAAAATGCAGAGGTGAAAGAGGTCTCCTTATATAAGAATGGAGGAGGAGGATATGGGCCCTCAAATAATGGGAAAAGAGTTTATCCTTTGGATTAGTTCCTATTTTATGGCAACGAGAAGCCCAAAGGGTAATTCCTCGGCCATATCCTCAAAACAAACTTCCAGCTCTCCGCTTCGTGAAGCTTCTAGTCACAGAAGCTTCGCTTCTATTTTAAAAAAATTCCAAAAGAGGATCAACGCAGGTCAAATATTAAGACAGAGCGTCGATCGGTGTGGGCTCAATGCAAATATCTGCTATCATCGTGGGTAAAACACTGAGACAAGGCGCCGACCTTGAAAACCAAGTTTTTATAGGGATCTTCCAGAAAAGTTGTAAAGGGAGATGAATTGGCAGACAAAGTATGGTTCAGGGGTATGTATTCCATGCTTGGAAAGTACACATGGGTCACTATATGGGTCCTCCATGATCAAGGAATGGGGAGTATGAGGACAATGAAATTTTTTTGTGTAACAGATGCCCCCTAAAGTATGAAGTCCAAACACATGTGAGGGGTGAAATTATTTACAAGTACGTACAAGGAGCCATACGTTGCTGCCGGGAGACCTACAAATCAAGCATAGATATATATACATAATTGAAATCTCTAATGAAAATATATGAATCAAGATATGGATGCAACCATCCGTAAAAGAGACCATGGTATGGTCATAGTCATCCATCTAAGAAGGATCACATATAGACTCATGGTATGGTCGCAGCCATCCATCTAACAAAAACATGTATCCAATAATAGATAAATCATATTTCCTCGCAACCTGGACTCTAGAGAATAAAATCCAGGGTCTTGTGCGTACAATTTCAAGCATGCAAATAAATGATTTGAAGTCAAACATGCAAGAAAATCACCTGATTACCAATCAATGATGTAAATTGTTAATAGGCACGAGATAAACCACCAATAATGAAAATGGCTCTCAAGGTACTAACAGTACAATCCACGAGATGTGAATAAAGAACCAAAGTCGAACACCCGTGAAATCACCCGATCGAAGGCCAATAATGTGAACCTGTGGTTGATTGCGAAGAACTTGCCATTAGAGCATGCAAGCTCTAAGGTACCAGAAAGGAGTCTCTAGATCAACGTCTCGGATAATGAGCTAAAGTCGATAGGAAGTGATCTGTCGAAGGAGGGTCATAATGAATCCCACATCATCAACATGAAATAGAGAATGGAATACGAGTGTAAATCAAGACTGGAACAGAGGATCATGGAATGTAGAAATTGCAGAAGGATTTTCTCTTGAACATATCGGTGACACAACTCTAGAATTTGGCAGCATTTGACTCAAATAGGATCAGAGGTCATGTTGACAAAATTGGTAATCAAATGAGAGGCAAACAGATTTCCCAAACCCATGGAGGCAAAGTGACAGAGTGAAGATATCCCAACCCGACACGAAATGCAGATAAGTGTCATGTTCAAGAGTGACATACTGCCAACACAACTGACGAATAACTCCAATTTCCCCCACCATTTCTGGTGAGTGCCTCTTTATTTTTACGCAATCTTGAAGAGGATAGCATATGCTTGTCTTATAAGTCCGTCCTTCGAAAAAATCCATCCTAGTACATTTTACAAGTCCTAGGAAGGAGGAACTCAGTGATCGTCATGATAAAGGACCCAATGTCATAAAATTTTAATGAGCCTGACAAATGTGAAACTCAACATCTTTTCATATTTATAGAGGTTGAAAAGAGGTAAAAAGAAAACTCCAAAAGGCCCTTCTCGTAAATAGTCCCTCATACTCGAAAAGGTAGAAAAAAAATTATGAGAGAACCTATTAGTCACAATTGGCTAAGGTATTCCTTTTTCGTAAATAAACTATCCCAGCCAAAAAAAGGGGTAAATGTATACTAGGCAGATGACATTTTGCAGCCTTTAATGAGTTCAAAACGACAAGAGTCTCGACAATATTTTCAATTTTTGAGAGTCGGAAAAGAGCTTAAAGTTGACTCCTCCTGGAGGAACGAGTGGTATTACGAGTAGCAACTAGTTCTGGTGATGGGGGAACTACTTAGGACAAGTAAAGGTCAAGAGGCTAGCTAACAAGACCACTCATTGCAATGGTTCCTCAGGAATAGGTAAAACAATCAAGTGAAGGCGTATGATGGGCCAAGAAAATGGTGATGATGGAATGAGAAAACCAAGGCTCATCTAGAAAAATCGGTTGATAAAATGGTAATCACGAGAGGTAAAATAAGAACTTTTTCATTTTTACACAAGCTTGAAATCAGTAAACTCTGCTTGAAGTTGGTTTCATTTTTACACAAGCTTGAAACAAAGATAAAATATGCATGAAGTTGGTTTTATTTTTACACAACCTTGAAACAAAGATAAACTATTCTTGAAAACATTTGTATGCCCCTAGCATGGTGACTCAATTTGAGGTACATGCCCCCCAAGCTTCAATGCATTCACCAGAGTAGACTGCTTCTTACTCACATGTGGATGGAATTAAGGTTCAATTACGAGATTAGGCAAAAGACTCAACTTGGATTTTATGAGATCTAATCAAAGACTCGAATTGAAAAGGGAACCTATTTCATTTGTTAATGAGTTTGACACAATAAAAGAACTATTCTCATGACCTAATTCATTTTTTAATGAGGTTGACATAGTAAACGAACTATCCTCATAAGAGCTCATTTAATTTTTTAAGGAGCTTGACACAAGAAAACGAACTCTGCTCCGACGAGCTTATTTCATTTTTTAAAGAGCTTGACACAAGAAAAGGAACTATGCTCCACTGACCTGATCATGATGAATAAGAAGTCATGGCTTCCAAGAGTTTTTCATCCGACAAGATAATAACACTCTAGAAATTAGGACCCAATGCCCCCAGTACATTGTGTACTACCTCACTGACTGAATCATCAGCTGATGCAAACATGGAACATGTGGCCACATAATTGACCTGTGGTGGGGAAGATATCACTGGTAGGTAAGGACCTGGAAGGGATGATTGTAGACCAGATGTAACATCAGGACCAAAGAATGAAAGCTGATCAATGGTCACGATTTGACTTTCATGTGGAAAACAAATCACACGAAAGAGAGAAGAGACAAGTGCTCCCATTACATAAGCATAGTCATGCCCCAGGATTAAATTAAAATCCAAGGGGCCTTGGACCACCATTACTTCTATATAGATGGTTTTCCCTCTCAAAGTAATAGGCAAATTCAGAAGGATCACTATTATCTGAATTGTTCCTATGTTAAAAGCCAACATATTATGAGTAATAGGCACAAGCTGTGGAGAACCCAAAGCTTGCCATGTAGTTGAGGATGTAATACTAACTGAGGTGCCTTCATCAATAATTATGCATGGTATGACCATATTGCAGACCTGTACAATGATCTCAAAGGGCATGTAAGAAGGAATCTAATATCCCGTGAATTGACTCCAATCAAAGGAAGCGACCAAACTACATGGAGGGGGTGCCATCGGAATAGGAGGATTATCCCCTTGCGTTACGAGATCAGAAAGACCATCCTCCTGAACTCTAGGAACAAGAGAAGGAGGATCAATTTCTAGGACTGTGGCGACGAGAGTCGAAGGATCACCCTCTTGGATGACGGAAATGAGAGGATCGCCCTCTGATCCCAGGGAATCAGAGGAAACAAAAAGAACCTGACTGGGATGAGACTCACTCTCGATGGAAAAGACCTGATGAACTGTAGATGGAACTAGGTCGACCTTTTTCTCAACCAATGATTGGTCGGGAATGGATTCAGGAGACTAACTTTCAGAGAGAGCGGAATCAACCGGAGATGAATCCTGAGCAATGGGTTGATCAACTATGGAAGGACTCGAAGAAAATTTTTGATAACCGACGGGAAGACAGGACTTAGAAGCCGAAAGGGTATCCAATACTTTAGAAGCTTTATCCATATAAGGACATAGGTGATTTGGATGGTTCCCTTCACACAACCTACAGGGAAATTTGATCTTACCCTATTTCTTACGAGTCTCATTATCTTTAGCTGAAGGCTCATCATCAGCATGATGTCTAGAGGTTGATGATGAAGGATGAATCGGGCCAACGGACCACACTTCTAGCACCTTAGGATTACCAGGGTAGTCATGAAGAAGGTGGTTACCCTCACATAGCTTGCAAGGGAATTTGACTGGGCAAGACGAAGTGGGAGGTTTCTCGACAGTAGCTACATGGGTAGCAATAGTTGTTGATTCCCCCCCTAGCTTATTTTACTTCTTCTTAGCCACCTGGTTACTGGAATCTAGAATTTCACCAGGTGAAGAGGAAGAACATGGTGGAGAAACAGGTGAAGAAGGTGAGGGGTAAATCTTAAGATCAACATGGGGTTGACATGATTCATGCAGAGGAGAACCTGGTTGGACAGAGGTTGGAACACTCAGGACCACTGAGGTTGAAAATAACCAAATGGGTAAACCAATTGTTAACCCAGGCAGGGACAATGTCGCCATATAACGGGAGTCAGCATTTCCAAAAGAAGGAAAAGGACCAGGAATCCCATCGGATGGGGATCATTGACCGGTAAACCCAGGAAACGTTTCCATTTACCTCACTCTAAAAATCACTAAGGAATAAAAAATTAACTAGGAATATTTTGTGGGCAGTTAATTTTAAGACATTGAAACAAAACTTGTCCTTTTCATGTTTTAAGATCCGAGAAAATGACAAAAGGTGACTCTAGTCGCTTTCAATTTGGATGAGCTGGAAAGGAAAAGTTCTTGATGATCTTTTCAAATTTTAAAGCATCACGGAAAGATCAAAATGTCTACTCAGGAAATCTAAGCAAGAGGGTGTACCAAGCTCCTCTGAACTATTGGGTATGTGTTATATTATTTCCACGATTAGTCGCAGACGTGGGGGGCGCGATGCCACCCTGTACGTTGTGTCAGGCACAACAAGGGGGTCACAGGGGGTGCAGAAGCCCCCCTTGTTCAGGGTCAAGGGTAGTGCCCCGGGATTATTTTTTTTTGGACCCTATTTTTCGGTGGGCGGACCCACCCATGGTTTTGTGCATGGGTTTGCACATGGTTTTGGTGCATGATTGTTTTTGACCAGTGGTATTTTGTAGATCCAATCAAGGGAACTACGGTTATGTTCTAATCTAGGGTTAATGGATTGGGGTTTAGGTATTCTTCGACATGTATATATATGTGTTGTAACAGTAAAAGGAATATAATGAAAAATCAAGCTGTTTGTCCCGATTTGGGATCTAGGGGAAAATCTTTGTATATATGTTTTATGTTTTATGCTCTCGCTATTTTTTATTTTCTTTTTTTAAGATTCATTTATAGATAATTTATGTACAGGGTTAAAACCTACATTTGGTATCAAAGTTGTTTCGGCTTCAAGGGGACGCCTTTGCTGCTGAGGGTTTTTTTTCTCAGGCCTATGGTAGACCCTATTCAGTGCGAGATCTACAGGATCGATTCTTGTGGTGAAAGAAGATGGCGAGCAGTGGAAAGATAGAGATTGAGAAATTTAATGGTCAAATTTTTGAGTTGTGGAAGCTGAATATGGAGGATCCGCTGGTGGATAAAGATCAGTGGATCACGGTAGATCCAGGTACTAAACCAACGATGATGTCAGATGAAGACTGGAAGAAATTGGATTGGAAGGCGAAGAGCACAATGCGGTTGTGTGTCTCAGATTTGGTATTGTTGAATGTATCTGGGAAAGCTACAACAAATAATTAGTGGGACAAACTTGGGAATTTGTACCAATCTAAGTCTCTGGTGAACAAATTGTTCCTCCGGAAAAAGTTGTATAACCTGAGGATGAATGATGGAGACTTGGTGACAGAGCATCTAAATGCCTTCAATACTATGGTAAGCCAGTTGTCATCTGTCGATATTTAGATCTCAGATGAAGATAAGTGCATTAGTTTGTTGTGTTATCTACCAGATTCGTGGGACATTCTGGTTATTGCAATAGGTAGCAATACAACTACCTTGAATTCTGATGAAATTGTCTCAGCCTTGCTGTCGGAGGAAATGAGACAGAGAAATATAGAGGGCCAAAATGGAGATGCCTTATCTATATGAGGAAGGTCCCATATTAGAAACAAAAGCAATTTTTCGAGAGGGAGATCTAAATCTCTAGGAAAGTTTGTAAATTTGTGATGGAAATGCGAAAAGGAAGAGCACTACAAAAAGGATTGCAGATCTAAATCTCCTGAGAAAGGAAATGGGTCTGATGATGCTCCTTCTGCAGAGGCAAAAACCACCTTAGATGAAGGTGGGGATGTGTATTTGGCTCCTTCTTCAAATAAAACTGTAGATCATGAGGCATGGTTGATTGACTCAAGTGCATCCTTTCACTTCACTCCCCATAGGGAGTGGTTCTGCAAGTATGAGAAGTATGATGGTGGTGATGTCTTCTTAGGGGATGATAGGAAGGCTAGAATCGTTGGACGTGGAAAAGTCAAGTTGAAGTTACAAGGTGGAAGGATTAGAACACTTCCAGGTGTTCTACATATTCCTGCATTGGCCAGAAATCTGATTTCTGTAAGCAAGATGGATGATGAAGGTGCAAAAATAGTGTTCGAGAAAGATACCTGCAAGATGGTTCGGGGAGCATTGGTATTAATGTGGGGAGTTCAAATTGGAACTCTGTACAAGATTCAGGGTAGCACTATTATTAATGGGTGCAACAGATCTGTGGTTCCTGAAAGTGGAGCGAAAAGTTTAGCAGTCTATGGAGAAAAGACCATGCTATGGCATCAAAAGATTAGACATATTCGAGAGAAGGGCCTTCAGATACTGCATGGAAATGGTATGGTATAAGTTATGTCTAATTTCTCTCTGGATTTCGATTTCTATGAACATTGTGTATATGGGAACCAGAATCGGGTGAGTTTTCATTCTGGTGCTAAGAGGGCGAACAAGATATTAGAGCTTGTGCACAGTGATGTGTTTGGACCTATGTCAGTTCCATCACTGGGAAAGTCTGTGTACTATGTTTCATTCATTTTGACTTCTCAAGGAATACATGGATATATTTATTGAGGAATAAATCTGAAGTATTTGATAGATTCAAAGAATTTAAGGCTTTGGTGGAAAACCAGACAGAGAAGAAGAAGGTGTTGAGGACAGATAATGGTGGAGAATTCTACAAGAAGGAATTTGAAGAGTTCTGTAAGAAGTGTGGTATAGCACGACAGAAGAATAATCCATACACACCTCAGAAAAATGGAGTTGCAGAAAGAATGAACAGAATAGTGATGGAAAAGGCAAGAAGCATGCTCAGTGGTACCGGGTTAGGACAAGAATTTTGGGCAAAGGCAGTGGAGACTGCATGTTACTTGGTTAACAGATCACCTTCATCAGCGTTGGAGGATAAGAATCCACATGAGGTATGAACTGGTAAGAAACCCTCTCTTTCACATCTGAGGGTATTTGGATGTGATGCATATGTACATGTTCCAAAGGAGAAAAGGACCAAGTTGGATAATAAATCTGAAAGGTGCATCTTTATTGGGTATAAGGATGGTTTAAAGGGTTACAAGCTTTGGAACCCATAAACAAGGAAGGTTGTGTACAGTCGAGATGTGGTGTTTAGAGAAGTGAAAGATGTTGTTAAACATGAATTCCTACCAAAGGAACCTGAGAAGATAGAGTTTGATCTAAAGGAGGATGAATCAGACTCTACAATAGAAAGAATATTCGGAAGAGGAAGAGACACAAACTCCGATTGTGAAGGCAGTTCGGAAAGAGAGCGACGAAGGTATAGTCCATACGCTTTTTGTTCAAATTTTTCTTTAACTATACGGCGATGATCCTAGAATTGTTAGGGCTATTTGCATTCGAGGGATATGTTGTGGACAATTTTGTCACCCCCTAGAGACAACCTAGAGTTTCTATAGACCAGTGCCTAGGACATCTTAATATAACAGAGAGCACATAATATAGCTTGGTTTTTCAATCCAAATGCTATCCTGTTAGCTCCTGCTAAAGCAAAGAGATAGATTTGAGTGGGACCAGCGTTCCACAAAAACTGTCACAAGGAAAAGATATTGCAGAAGCAAAGTGCAAACCTCCAATAGAAAAGCATCAGACAGTTAAGAGACAATTTACTGTAAGAGGGCCGGTTCAACTAATATACCACAGAAATTAGATATCAGAAATGGATGCAGTGAGAGAAATAATAAGAAAATACCAGTTGCCGTTAGACTGATACCCAGATATACAACAAAACCATGTATGGGCTTTCCAATTCAAGAATTCATACACAATCCTGGCATTTTAAAATCACCCTCCTAAAACAACTGATATAGCAGAAAATATGGATGAAGTGAACATGGAACAATATATCATGACTAGGCCTATTTAAAGCGCTTGACTAATCCCAGAAAGGGCATCAACTAGGATGAATCCTTACTGCAAACTAGTGATCCACTCGCATTCTAGAACATGATATAAGAAGATAAATAGCATGTAATGGGATACTGTATTAACACATAAGAGGAAATTACATACTGTGGGATACCAAAGACCAGAATACTCATTATAGTTACAAATCCTCCTCACTGAAGCCCTACGGGCTCTGAGCTCTCATTCAGAAGTTTTACAAAATGAATTGCAATAGCTCTCACACTGCACAAGCTCTCTCATAAAAGACTGGAACCCTTCTAATGTCTTATTTCTGGGCTTTTATAGAAAAGAAAGAGAATTCTCAAGAAGGAGGTAGGTGGAGCACACTTAATGACTAAATTTGAACAAAATGGCGGAAAACATTCGCGCCCACACTATGAATGACTAACTTATAAATGACTGTACTTTTCAATTTACAATTAACCTCTAGAAATCAATGCTGAGGATGAAAATCTCCTCATAAATAGGACACAAATAATAAAATATACAAATTCTATGTACTTGGCTGGAGGGGGAAAATCTACTGCGATAAAGCCTTGAGGTTGCTTGTGTTCGTGCACGGTACTCTCGGCCCCTTGAGCCCGGAGCCGGAATTTATATTCTTCAGTGCCGGACACTGAACTCCTTGATCTTCTGTTGATATTCTTTGTAACCTCATTTATGTTTTCAGCTACCAGCGCCCGCCCCTTTTGAATTTCCCTGGGAATTTAATAAATTTTCATTTAGCTTCCATAAATGATGGTCTTATTTGTATATCTCTCCATATATTTGCTCCATTATTCTACATCTGTTGAATGGTCCTTTGAAATGCATTCAGTCTCTGTTAATGGAAATGGAAATTAATGGAGGCTCCCTATTGCTGCAACCTGCAAAAATCCACAAACATTTTAAGGAAAACAGGCACTGGGACAATGGCGTGATGAGTTACATGTGTGTGAAGGTGAAGATGTGCGGAAATGGTGAACAATGGGGAACAGTGGAAAACACAAGAGAATGGTGGAGACGTGAAAGGCAGCAGTAGGATTTACAATGGAATGGTACTGAATAAACGAGGAAGAGGTACATAACATGCGTCAATGGAGAACAAAAATGGCGGGGGTGGATGTAGATGACACGCGGGTGTACGGGAGGATTAGCGGAAGAGATGACGTGGATATTATGGAGTGGGACCCAGGGGTCTAATCGCAATCGGAAATCAGAAGAGGGAGAGGGAAGGGATGACACACAGATAATTTCTGATGCAATTGGGGTGAATCCTTTTAAAACTAAAATCCCAATGAATTTCCGATTTACCAAGAAAAGGGCCTTTTATACGAATAGGCGGAAGTATCATATGGTGGGGCCCAGTAGGTCAATCGCGATCAGAGATCGGGGCATGGAGGTGATTGCAATCGCAACTGGGGGGAAGTGCAACGCGATCGATCGGGGAGGATGGAGCAATCAGGGCAATGGGGTAATCGGCGAGATGTGATGGCCCGATCAATCGCATCACAAATATTTGCGATGGATTAATCAGAACAGTTGTAACACAACTCGTGATTGGAACGAACATTGCGATTGCGATTAATAAACGGTGTTTTATATACATAAAAATTTATAATAAAGTTTCATAATGATGCATGGCGGGGAAGTGGTTTGAGCTTGCGGCAAAAGGGGCCAGGCCTTAATTTAGTGTTTGAATATGGCATTTCGGCCCATTTGAATGAGGCTTGAAGGCGGAAAAAGTTGGTAACGATAGATATAAAATTGAAAACCACAAACCAAGGAAAAAGATCAGGATTATTTAAGTAGACTACCCATGAATGATTAGATGAAGATATGGTTGGGTACAACATTTGGCTCCACCTGGGGACGACGTGTTCATACTTGAATGCGTCGAGAACCTGCAGACCACTGATCTTCCGCTTTTCAGCACTTTTCTTCAAAATTTATCAGCGCACTCATCAAACCAAAACTGAAGTGAAAAATATATATACAATATATTACAATCCAGCTTGCTCTACCTGGATCAACATTGAAAATAGGGCTTGAGAAATTGTCCATTTACAGGGGCATCCAACACATCGCCTTGTAAATTTTCCAGCATAAAAGTATTATTCCCTCCCTGCTTTACAATTTTGAATGGACCAAACTAGAGGGGATCAAACTTGGCATGCTTTCCTTTTTCAGCCCTCCGGACATCCCATTTGAGCACTAGATCTCCAATTTGGAACTTCCTATTTCTTGCATGCTGATCGAATATATGTTTCATTTTGTCTTGGTATTCTATCAATCTCTGATCCACCTGGTTTCGTATTTCCTCTAATTCGACCAACTGACTGATTCTTCTGACCATATCATCTGGTTCTTCCTGGCTTTCTTGCATAAAACGTGCTACTGGCAGCGCCAATTGCACAAAAAACACAGCTGCTCGCCCATACATCAACTCATAGGGAGATTTCCCTATTGCTCTCTTGCTGGTTATCCTATTTGCCCATAGAGAAAATTTTAATTGGGAGTCCCAATTCTTCTGATTATCATTTATTGTTTTCTTCAAGGCCCTCACCAAGGTTTTGTTAGAAGACTCTGCTAAGCCATTTCCCTGTGGATAGTAAGCTGTGGAGTGAGTCAATATGATGTTATACTGTTGGCAGAAATTTACAAATCTGGCTGACTTGAAAGCCTGTGCATTGTCAGTTACAATCCTAGCAGGACAACCAAACCTGGATATGATATTTTCTTCCATAAACTTGATTATCACAGCATCTGTATCATTTCTTGTAGGTATTATCCATTTATGTTGGCCACTTGATGGGGGGTTTATTTCTCCTATAAAATCTAATCCCCATTTCTGAAATGGTTCATTCACATGAACAGGAATCAAAGGCAAAGCTGCTAATTTCTGTCTTTCTGCAAATCTTTGACACTTGTCACAGGCTCTGACCCAAGCAAAAGCTTCTGTAAATAATTTCGGCCAGTAGAAGCCAGCCTTCAGGATCTTATGAGCTATAGCCCTCCAGTTGTAATGCCCTCCACATATTCCCTCATGAAATTCTGTCACTATGGTCTCCACTTCATTTTCTGTGAGGCATAACAGTGATATACCTGAAGGGTCTCTCCAGTATAGTTGTCCATTAGCAATTATATACTTCTGGGATTTCATTCTTATAGCTCTGTATTTTATCTTATCACAACTTGGAGGACAGCTAAGTGTGAAAAGATATTCAACTATTTCTTTATACCAAGGACTAGTGAGATATTTCATGTGTATCTTTTGAGTGACAATCTCTAGCCCTTGCTATTCTTCTCCTTTCTCGGATTCTTCATTTGCTATCACGGATAAATTAATGCCCAAATCTTGATGATTTGATTCAGAAAACATCTTGGCAAGTCCCTGTCCCTTAATCAGCTTGGTAGGCCTTATGTCCAGATCGTACTCCTGTATTTTTTCAATCCATCTTCCTCTTTTTCCTTCGCTATCCCCCTAAACAAGAATATCGTTAATGGCTGCTGTGGGAACATATGCAGTAATGTGAGATTGCAAAACATAGGTTCTAAAGGCTTTAAGGGACTTTACCAGGGCATATGCCTGCTTCTCCAATATATTATATTTTAATTTAGCATCATGTAACACTTGACTGAAGAAAGCTATAGGTTACTCATATCCATCTTCATTTCTCTGCAACAATACTCCAGCAATTGTATGAGGCGAAGCAAATGAAAAAATCATAAATGGTTTTGCATAATCTGGCCCAGCTAGCATGGGAGCTTCAGCAAATGCTTGTTTTATCCTGGTGAATGCATCTCTAGACTCCTGGGACCATCTTACTTCATTATCCTTTTTCAACATATCAGTTATATGCCTAACTATCTCAGCATAGTTAGGAATAAATCTTCTCAGAAAATTAATTCGGCCTAAAAACACCTGCACTTCCTTCTTATTCCTGGGTAAAGAAATATTGTTTATTACTTCAACTCTCTTAGGGTCTATTTTCACACCATCTTTAGTTACAATATGCCCTAAGAGTTTTCCCTCATCTAATGCAAATAAAGATTTTTGAGGATTGAGGGATAGGCCATACCTTCTGCATTTTTCAAAAGTTCTTCTTAAATGCTCAATATGCTCATCATCATTCTTTGAAAACACTGTGATATCATCAAGATATACCACCAAAAACTTGTCCTGTTCTCCAACAAAGGCTATGTCCATTGCCCTCTGAAAAGTAGCTCCTGCATTAATTAATCCAAATGGCATCCTGGCATACATAAATGTTCCCCATGGTGTGGTAAAAGCAGTCTTCTTTTGATCTTCTGGAAACACAGCTACCTGATTATAACCAGAAAATCCATCCATCATTGACATTCTGGATGCTCCCACCACTTTTTGCAGGATGTGGTCCATCTTAGGCAGTGGATAATTATCCTTGAGAGATGCTCTATTTAAATTCCTGAAATCCACACACAACCTTATTTCCCCGTTTTTCTTCCGAACAGGAACAAGGTTTTCTATCCATTCTGAGTATCTTAATGGCACAATTATTTTGGCCTTTAGTAGCTTCTTGATTTCTTTTTCAATGGAGGGAAGCAGCAGAGGATTTATCTACCTAAGCTTCTGCTTATGAGGCTTTGCATCTTCCCTCAAAGGAATTTTATGTTGTATTATATTAACATCAAAAGTTTTTAGGTCCTGATAGGACCAAGAAAATACATCTTTGTAAGATTGAAACAACTTCAAATATTTTTCTTTATATTCTTCTGGGACCCTTTTAGATAATTTCACAATTATGGGATCAGCACAAGTACCCAGATTTAAATCTCCCACTTGATCTTCTTCTGTCACTTTGTTTGGCTGCAATGGAATATCATCTTTATTAAATAATATTTCTAGAGGCACTAGACCTCTAGGTATAACATTTCCTTTCAGCTGCAGCACTTTATTACCTGCTATCTTCTCTTCCCATTTGTTTTCAGCAATGTTTTCAGCTTCCTCTTCTTCATTATCATCAATATCCATATTGGAGAATTCTCCCACTGTCTCCATGAATCTCTTCATCTGTTCATCATCTTTAAATACCTGCCCGTACTTAATATTATCTGGGATAGATGGCCTGTAACGTACCTCCACTTCATATCTTAGAAGCGGGTTCTGAGGAGGATGGAATGTACTGGCAGCTACAACAAGAGAATCTGCTATCCTGTTTTGCTCCCGGGGCATGAACTATATGTTAAATGCCGAGAAGAAATTCTCTATCATGTCCCATACTTCATTTCTGTAAGCTTTCAGCCGTGGGTGCTTTGTTTGACATTGATTTCTGATCTGCCTTACCACCAGCTCAGAGTCTCCCATGACTTTTAGACCTTGGATGCCCATGTTTCTAGCTGTCTGTAGTCCCAATAAAAGTGCTTCATATTCCGCTACATTATTGGTAGCCTCATATTCCAATTTAAAGGACAGTGGCACCCATTTTTCTGTAGGAGAGATTAATAATACCCCGGCTCCATTGCCTTCCTTTGAATTTGCCCCATCAAAATGCAAAGTCCAAATTTCTGATTCTTGATCTTCTTTAGGCTGCTCAACTTGATTTTGACCAAAAAGGGGCTCATGAGCATAATTTTGATTTTCTTCTAACATTAAACATGAGAAGTCTCCCTCTTTGCTATACACTGGGGAATTCTCTGAGCAGTCAGCCTTAGTTACCATTTTAACAAATCTAGTCTCCCTGTATAACCTCCTTTCCTGGCCTCCAAAGACTAGGACAGTAGCATATGTTAAATCCAATTTGATTGACCCACCAATTTTTGTACCCCAGGACCATGACAGCAGCATGCCAAAGCAGGCTGGGATATCAGCAACCACAATGTCCATGACCACACTCTTTGCTGGAATTTGGGCCAAATTGACCACTAGATCTTTAATCATTCCCAAGCATTTAACTCTTTTAGAATCAAATGAATATAGTTCTTTGTATGGTCTTGTAATTTGCAGTCCTAGTTGTTCCATGACAGACAGAGGCATAAGATTATGGGAAGCCCCAGAATCTAACATACAATTATGTAACAGTAGGTCATGAATGACTAGAGACACATAAAAAAGAGGAGTAGAAGGGTCTATCTCCTCGACGTGTGGACCAAAGACTACCATGGGTCTTTCTTCTTGCAGGTTTAAACTATCAGGCACAATCGGTATTTCGGGAGGGAGTATGAAGGAAGTAACTTGAGAATGATATACAGGTTGTTTTAATAATTTTTTTAAGGGGACTAGAATCTTAATCTTCTCAAGTTCTTTTTGCAAATTGAAAGCAGAAGGAGGCTTCTCTATCAGAACTTCTTTTGACTCTTTATTTTCAGCCGAAGATTTAATTCCATTTGACACAGGTTCAGCATTAGGAGGACCGCCTACTTTTGAAGAAGAAGGAATCTGATCATTAGATTGCAAGGGAGCATTTAGAGGGCGCTTACCTTTTTCTATGTTTCCCTTTGTTGTTGATTCCTTCTGAGCAGATGCTTCTTTCTGAGTTGGCTCCTCATCTTGATCTTGAGTTCGGGTCCTTTTTCTTGAAGACCTAAGATCATATTTTACATTGAATTGTGCTTGCAAGAAATCAACGAATTGCTTACAATAATGGTCAATCTCTGCTTCTTCCTCTTCATCTTGCAATGGGCATTCTATATCATCATTATTTGAAAAAGCCAGATTTGAATCTTCTAACTAATAAGTAGCATCTTCAGTGGAGTCTTCTATTGGACCTTCCAAGTACAATGGACGTGGTACCTGGTCTTTTTGTTCCTTTGCTTCCCTCGGCAATATCTGCAACGGTGGTCTTCTATACTGGGGATTGTATCCTCTGTTTGGAGCATTATAGAAATTCTTGGGATCTGCATTTTTAGCCTCGAACTCAAGCTTGACCATCTTCTTAATCATGTTGCTTATTTCATCCATCTTGTCTGAATCCTTATCTTGATTAGAGGTGGAAACCTCCTCTTTGCCTCTCCTCCTAGTATCTTGTTCAATTTTTCCCTTTAATTTCCCAGTGGAGGCAAAGTTTGCTTCTAATTCGAGAGCATCTGACTGAGCATCATCCAAAGTGGCGGGTTTTCTTTCCCTCAATGAGAATCCAAAATCAAAATCAAAGGCTGCTATAAAAACTATCTTAGCAGCTGTTTCATGGGGCTTCATTTCAGGAGGCAGGCTCAAATATAACTTGTTAACTCTTTTAATAAACTCTGCCACTCCTTCATTATGCTTCTTCTTCATAGTATTAAACTTAGTAAGACACTGACCATGATCTTTCTTTTCCCCCCATTTTCTGAGAAAAGTGCTCTCCATGACATCCCAAGTGGTTATCGAACGGTTCCCCAATGTCTTGAACCATTTTCTAGCTTCACCCTCCAAAGATTGTACAAACAATCTCAAGACCACATCCAGATGTTCAACATTTAGGTTTTCTGCAAAAGAGCAGAAGGTCTCAAGATGTTTTTTAGCATCAATTTCGTTTTCACCATTAAATCTCGGCAGAATCTTCAAATAATCCTGTGGCATATCATTTAGCACTTGAGGTAAGGCCAGTGGAGCATATTTGTTCAATAGAAAAGCAGGAACGTTAGCCATTGGAGGAGGTGGGGGTTGTGCAACAGTTTGAGATACAAATGGAGGAAGAGGGGTAGGAGGAAGTGGAGTATGTATAACAATGGGAACAAATTGCACAAAAGCCTGAGGGGTAGATGGGAATAGTTCACGATTAACAGGAGATACTTCTGTAACTTCTTTAATTTCCTCAGCCTCAGGAGTAGGATGGAAATCTTCTTCAATCCAAACACTTCCTCTTCGTAGATTTTCTGAGTAAAACTCAGTATTTTCTGTTCTGATCTCTTCAGAAGAAGAAGGCGGATAATCTTCAACGGAATATTCAGGGTTTTCAACACGAATTGATTTTCTCTCCTTCCAAACTCTTTTATTAATGATCTTCTCTGGGTCAGACATGTAAGGTGTCTTTGATTGAGATGTATCTGACCTCAAATGTGGCTTACGAGGAGCCAGGACTACCAATAAATTTATCAAACAAAGAACAGTGGAGTCACCAAGGTGAGGGATACGCAATTCTTCAACTCTCTATGCTCACCTGATTAGAGAGTGAAAACAATTTTTCGAGGCCCAGGGAAGCTAATATTCTTAAATTCCTTCCCCAGCAACGACGCCAGAAAGATGTTGTGGACAATTTTGTCACCCCCTAGAGACAGCCTAGAGTTGCTATAGACCAGTGCCTAGGACATCTTAATATAACAGAGAGCACATAATATAGCTTGGGTTGTCAATCCAAATGCTCTCCTGTTAGCTCCTGCTAAAGCAAAGAGATAGATTTGAATGGGACCAACGTTCCACATAAACTGTCACAAGGAAAAGATATTGCAGAAGCAAAGTGCAAACCTCCAATAGAAAAGCATCAGACAGTTAAGAGACAATTTATTGTAAGAGGGCCGGTTCAACTAATATACCACAGAAATTAGATATCAGAAATGGATGCAGTGAGAGAAATAATAAGAAAATACCAGTTGTCGTTAGACTGATACCCAGATATACAACAAAACCATGTATGGGCTTGCCAATTCAAGAATTCATACACAATCCTGGCATTTTAAAAGCACCCTCCTAAAACAACTGATATAGCAGAAAATATGGATGAAGTGAACATGGAACAGTATATCATGACTAGGCCTATTTAAAGCACTTGACTAATCCCGGGGAACTATTTAAAGGGCATCAACTAGGATGAATCCTTACTGCAAACTAGTGAGCCACTCGCATTCTAGAACATGATATAAGAAGATAAATAGCATGTAATGGGATACTGTATTAACACATAAGAGGAAATTACATACTGTGGGATACCAAAGACCAGAATCCTCATTACAGTTACAACTCCTCCTCACTGAAGCCCTACGGGCTCTGAGCTCTCATTCAGAAGTTTTACAAAATGAATTTCAATAGCTCTCACACTGCACAAGCTCTCTCATAAAAGACTAGAACCCTTCTAATGTCTTATTTCTGGGCTTTTATAGAAAAGAAAGAGAATTCTTGAGAAGGAGGTAGGTGGAGCACACTTAATGACTAAATTTGAACAAAATGGCGGAAAACATTCGCGCCCACACTATGAATGACTAACTTATAAATGAATGTACTTTTCAATTTACAATTAACCTCCATAAATTAATGCTGAGGATGAAAATCTCCTCATAAACAGTACACAAATAATAAAATATACAAATGCTATGTACTTGGATGGAGGGGGAAAATCTATTGCGATAAAGCCTTGAGGTTTCTTGTGTTCGTGCATGGTACTCTCGGCCCCTTGAGCCCGGAGCCGGAATTTATATTCTTCAGTGCCGGACACTGAACTCCTTGATCTTCTGTTGATATTCTTTGTAACCTCATTTATGTTTTCAGCTACCAGCGCCTGCCCCTTTTGAATTGCCCTGGGAATTTAATAAATGTTCATTTAGCTTCCATAAATGATGGTCTTATCTGTATATCTCTCTAGATCTTTGCTCCATTATTATGCATCTGTTGAATGGTCATTTGAAATGCATTCGGTCTCTGTTAATGGGAATGGAAATTAATGGAGGCTCCCTGTTGCTGCAACCTACAAAAATCCAAAAACATTTTAAGGAAAACAGGCACTGGGACAATGGCGTGATGAGTTACATGTGTGTGAAGGTGAAGACGCGCGGAAATGGTGAACAATGGGGAACAGTGGAAAACACAAGAGAATGGCGGAGACGTGAAAGGCAGCGGTAGGATTTACAATGGAATGGTACTGAATAAATGAGGAAGAGGTACATAACATGAATTTTGTGATAATATGCGTCAACGAAGAACACAAATGGCGGGGGTGGATGTAGATGACACGCGGGTGTACGGGAGGATTAGCGGAAGAGATGACGTGGATATTATGGAGTGGGACCCGGGGGTCTAATCGCAATCGGAAATCAGAAGAGGGAGAGGGAAGGGATGACACACAGATAATTTCCAATGTGATTGGGGTGAACCCCCTTTTAAAACTGAAATCCCAATGAATTTCCGATTTACCCAGAAAAGGGCCTTTTATATGGACAGGCGGAAGTATCATATGGTGGGGCCCAGCAGGTCAATCGCGATCGAATCGGAGAGCATGGAAATGTATGCAATGGCGGGAGGAGGTGAAGCGCGATCGTCGGGGAGAGATGGACGATCGGGCGATGGGGTAATCGGCGGCGTGATGACCCGATCAATCGCATCGCAAATATTTGCGATGGATGTCGAAATAGTTGTAAACCGACTCGCGATTGGAGCAGGCATTGTGATTTCAATTAATAAGCAGCTTTATATACATAAACTTTATAATAAAGTTTCATAAGGATACATGGCGGAAATGGTTTGCTAGCGGCAAAGGGGCCAGGCCTTAATGTAGTGTTTGAATATGGCATTTCGGCCCATTTGAATGAGGTTTGAAGGCGAAAATAATGATAGCATTAGATATAAAATTGAAAACCCAGGCCAAGAAAAAGATCAAGATTATTTAAGTAGACTTCCCATGAATGATTAGATGAAGGAATTTTGTAAGGATGTAAACTACTTTAACTACGGAAGGAGGCCATGGTTGATGAAATGGAATCCTTGCACAAAAATGAGGCATGGGATCTGGTGGAGTTGCCAGCTGAAAGGAAACCCATTTGGAGCAAATTAGTATTTAAGAAGAAGATAAATGTAGAAGGCAAGGTGGAGAAATACAAAGCTCGGTTGGTAGAAAAAGGTTATTCCCATGTGTCGGGAATTGATTTTGGTGATATTTTTACTGCTGTTTCCAAGGTTACTTCTATTAGATTACTTTTATTTTTTGTTGCTGCATTTTATTTTGAGGTAGAAGAGATGGATGTGAAGACAACATTTACTCACGGGGATCTGGAAGAGGATATCTACATGAAGCAACCTGAAGGCTTTATGGTGAAGGGTAAGAAAGAACTGGTATGCAGGTTAAAAAAATTTCTGTATGGGTTAAAACTATCACCAAGGATGTGGTATCAGAAATTTGATACCTATATACGGGGATGATCAAGTGATCATGTCCAAGTTGAAAAAATGCTCAAAAATGGAACTGCTCAAAATTGGTTGAAATTTGAACGACCAAAAGGCCTCGTCGCTGTGATTATGGTGCCACAAACGGGACTCAAATCCGACGTTGTATGTTAAAGTCATGCAGGTTTGAAATTTTCGGTAGCCTTCAAAAAAATTAGTTGACCAAAGTTGACTTTTGAATTTGGAAAAATTTAAAAGAGAGTATTCCAAAGAATATTCCAAGAATATTCCAAAGAATATTCCCTAGAATATTCCATACATCACAATGGTTTATCGACAATTTTCAGAGGCTCATTTGTGGTTTGGTTGACTTTTGTTTGGGCGGACCAATCAAGAGCGCACGTGGTATGAGCCGGAGGCTGCCATGTGGCCCCAGGCCATGGAGAAATTGGCGTTACAAAATTGTTACTCGACGAGTTTCGATACCGCGGGTGAGTACGGTACGGTAACCCACGAGCACAGCGCCTAGGCTACGTGGAAGTACTTACCATGTTAATGTTCAAAGTTGTATTTAAGGTTTGAATGTGATTCGGGTAGAGGAAAATGGGGGCTAGCCCCCCACATAACATACGACTATGTGCTTGGAACCCTGGCCTTAAGGCCCTTCACCATAGAGGAACTAGTTACAGGAACCATTGCCACATGTGCCCAAAGGGACGTTACACCATTTAATGCCACGGTTTCAAAACCATTAGACCACAGTTAATTCGGCGGTCCCGAAGGAAACAAAATGTGACCGCACCATATCACATTTAATGTAACTGTTAGTGGTTCTACCATGCCTAGAGCATGTTCCACCAAATCTGGATATTTCCCCATTTTTAGCACGGTTAACTGCAGTTAGCCCACATTTAGTGGGGTTTTCAAGGGACATTGGGCAGAAATTTGTGGAGGTCATAACTTTCACAATTTTGAACGAATTTGGATGAAATTGTAGTCAATTTTGGGTTTGTTGAGCATTCAAGGGTTTGGGACGAGGTTTCGAGCACGAAAAACTTTAATGTTCTTTAGCCATTTTGCTTCAGGGGAAAGGCTTGGAGAGCCATCAGGGCCATCAGGGAAATGGAGCTCTATTGGGCTATACTTCACTGTTTGAGGTGAAAAAAAAGCCACTTTTAGCTTATTTCTATCTTTTGAATTCAATTTCACAGCTATTTTTTCCTGTTTAGGGATATTTCTCACTATATAACCAATTTGAGCAACTTAATAGAGAAAGGACATGCCCATTGGGAGCCTTCGACCCGGCAGATGTAGCCCAGGAGGGGTGAACCGCCTCATCATGTTGTTGTGTTATGTTATGGTGAAGTTTATATGTTGTGTATTTCTGATTTAATATGTTAAATAGTAAATTTAATTAACATTCCCTCACACATAAGACTCGGAAACCTTATCAAAAACACTTTGTTTAATTTGAAAGACATGGAGAATACTTTGCAAACATAATTAAATGGAAACTCATACTTTTCACATCATTTACAAATAGTTCCATTTTCATATCAGATGGTATCAGAGCTAAGGATTTGAGCCTTAGGAGCTATATTTTTACTCAGAATTTGTTTTGTGCAAAGATATAGTTGATTTTTTGCAAGTTTTGATGCTTACTAGGCTTAAACTCAAGAGAGGTGAAGGACACTTGGTTAGTGCTAAAAGTAATCCACAACCAAGAAGGGCCAGAGATCCACCTCCAAGAGCCATTGAAGAAGCCTCAAGCATTTCTTCAAGAGAAGGAGAAGCTCCTGAAGATATTGATCCCAAAGAAGAGGAATGGGTATTCTGAAAGGCTTTCCTAGACATGACAGAGATGGTGAGGATACTCTACCAAGAAAGGAATGATAGGCTTGTTGAAGAAGGTTATAGACACCAGAAAGAAGAAGAGGGTTCTTCAGGAGGAAATAAAAGTGATGAAAAGTCAAAGAAAGGACATGGAGGTAATGGTGATCCACCATCCCCATCTTCTTCCTCTTCCTCTACATCGTCATCCTCAACTTTGGTGAATCAATCTCGCAAGTCTAAAACCTCTGGTAAAATTCAATTTTTAAAGCTTGATGTTAAATTTGAGTTGCCTATATTTAATGGTGAGGTCAATGCAGAGAAACTTGAAAATTGGATAAGACAGTTAGAAGTTTACTTGAGGATACAAAAACTTCATGAAGACTACACCAAGGTTCAGTTGGCCTCTTTAAGAATGGAAGGATCAGCAGTGGTATGGTGGGAAGCCAAGACCAAATATGAAATTAAAAAACATGGTAAGATCACTTTATCATGGGCTGAATTTATTTCCACAATTAAGAAGAAATTTTATCCATTAGCTCATTTACAAAAGGCTATCATGAATTGGAAAAGTTTTAGACAACTTAAGGGACAAAGTGTTCAAGATTACACTCAAGAGTTTAGACGAAGGGCTTTATTACTTGGAATTGATTTTCATAGTAAAGATACTTTGTTGAAATATAAAGTTGGTTTACACAACTATCATATTAATACTATCCTTATGTTCATTCCTACTAGTCTAGACAAGGTTTGTGTCTAAGCCATGCATTTAGAGGCTAGAGGTAAACAATATTTTGATGGGAATGAGGGTAGTGAATTTAAAGACAAAGGGAGAAAAAGAAATGAAAACTCTAGGAAAGAAAAAGGGAAATTATTTTGTAAAAAATATTCCAAAACAAGCCACGATGAAGACCATTGCTGGAAACTTCATCCAGAGCTAAAACCAGAAAAAATTAAAACCAAAGATAAGGCCAAAGAAAAGGGGAAAATGGTTGCAACTGCTGAACAAGACTTAGGGTCTAAATCAGGTGATGAAACTAAAAGCATAGCCATGGTACTAAATAACATAAAGGGGAAAGAGATTTTAAATGAAACAAATACCAGTTCTAGCACTTTAAACTGTCACATAGAAGCTCCAAATGAAGAGAGGAGGATAGAGCTGTTTCATGTGAGGATACTAACCAAACACACAAATATAGACACACTATTTGACAGTGGGTCACAAGAGAATCTCATCCCAGAAGACTTAGTCAAGAAGCTGAAACTTGAGACCATTCCACATCCAAAGACATATCCACTTGGATGGATTTGCAAGGATGCTAATTTACAATTTTCAAGGAAGTGCATGTTGTGCTTCGCCATAACAGCTCATTATGTTGACTTGGTTGAACTAGATGTGGTATTGCTTGAAATTACATGTGTGGTGTTGGGTAGTCTGTATTTGTATGACAGAAAAGTGATCTTCCATTGTCATGAGAATAAGTATCATCTGTTCAAGGATGGAAAGGAGTTTATTGTGAGAGCACATTAGAAGAAGCTATAATCTTCTTTAGTCAACGTAGGGCAGTTGAAAAGGCTTGTAAATGCAAGTTAAAATTTGACTTTGTTGATGATTAAGAAAAAATATTTTGTACATAATCCTTTTCATGTTATTTCTGATGTAAATGATGATATGTTTCAGTCTGAAAGCAGGTCGTCTTTGGAAGAAGATGAAAAGATGTTGTAGAAAGTGCCTTTGGTGTCAATAAAACAAGTCAGCAAAGGTAGAATCCAGAGTGTGCAAGTAGGAGGCAAAGTCTATGAATATTATTATTAATGAAATGAAGGCAAGAAAACTTGGTCGAGAATCGACACAAGTACATGGCTCATTCGGCAAAAATTCGCCATGAGGACAGCTGGCAAGGTGAATCTTATTTCTAGTTTCCTTTTAAGGTAGACAATTGTAAAAGAAGTATGTATTCTGCAAATTATAGTTGTTTTTCTGCAAATTTCAAAAATTTGCATCGTGACTCAGTCAAGGTTAGCAATAGTCGGTCAGCAGATTCAAGGAAGAATTTATTTTTTTATGAGAAGCTCAATTTGATGAAGTCAGGAATATTTCAGTGGTTCAAGGTTGGAAAAATGGAGAATCAGTCTCCTCATCTTCAATTTCTGTAATTCAGAGATCTTTTGGGGTCCGAAAGCTTCCCATTTGGAAGGTGTGATCACGTGATCATGTCCAAGTTGAAAAAATGCTAAAAAATGGAACTACTCAGAATTGGTGGAAATCTGAACGACCGAAAAGGCCTCGTCGCTGTGATTTTGGAACCACAAACGGGACACAAATCCGACGTCGTATGTGGAAGTTATGCAGGTTTGAAGTTTTCAGCATCCTTCAAAAAAATCAGTTGACCAAAGTTGTCTTTTGACATTGGAAAAATTAAAAAAAGAATATTCCAAAGAATATTATGGGAATATTCCTTAGAATATTATGGGAATATTCCTTAGAATATTCCCTAGAATATTCCATCTAGATGAATGGTTTATCGACAAGTTTCAGAGGCTCATTTGTGGTTTGGTTGACTTTTGTTTGGGCGGACCAATCAGGAGCTGCCACGTGTAAGGCCCAAAGGCTGCCACGTAGCCCCAGGTCATGGAGAAATTGACGTTACAAAATTTTTGTTACTCTACAGGTTTCAATTGTGGGTGGTCTGACTGGCAGCCCCCAGACCTGACCGCCTGGGGTATGTGGAAGTACTTACCATGTTAAGGTTTAAATTTGTATTTAAGGTTTGAATGTGATTCGAGCAGAGGTAAATGGGGGCCAACCCCCACATAACATACAACGGTGCGCTCGAAACCCTGGCCTCAAGGACCTTCACCGTGGAGGCAATAGTTATGGGAATTGTTGCCACATGTGCCCAAAGGCACGTTACACCATTTAATGCGACGGTTTCAAAACCGTTAGACCGCGGTTAATCCGGTGGTCCCGAGGGAAACAGAATGTGACCGCACCATATCACATTTAATGTAACTGTTTGTGGTTCCACTAGGCCTAGAGCGCGTTCCACCAAATCTGGATATTTCCCCATTTTTAGCACGGTTAACTGCAGTTAGCCCACATTTGGTGGGGTTTTCAAGGGACATTGGGCAGAAATTTGTGGAGGTCATAACTTCCTCAATATTGAACCAATTTGGACGAAATTTGAGTCAATTTTGGCTATTCTGAGCATTCTAGAGAGTTTGGGATAGGTTTTAGAGAAAACAGAGGTGTTATTCAGCCATTTTTTCTTCAGGGAAGCTGGGATAGCCATCAGGGCCATCAGGGAAATGGAGTTGTATTGGGCTATACTTCACTGTTTGAGGTGAAACAAAAGCCATTTTTAGCTTATTTCTGTCTTCTGAAGTCAATTTCACAGTTTTTTTTTCATGTTTATCATTGTATAACCAATTTGAGAAACTTAATAAAGCAAGGACATGCCCATTAGGAGCCTTGGACCTGGTAGATGTAGCCCAAGAGGGGTGAACTGCTTCATCATGTTGTTGTATTATGTTATGGTGAAGTTTATATACTGTGTATTTCTGATTTCGGATGTTAGACGGTAATTTTAATTAACATTCCCTCACACATAAACTCGAAAATAGTTACCAAAAACACTTTGTTTAATTTGCAAGACATGGAGAAGACTTTGCACACTTATTTTAATGGAAATGGATACTTTGCATAACATTACAAATACTTCCATTTTTAGATCAGGTGACTTGGCTTCACTAGGAGAAAAGAGAATCACTGTGTTTATTTTAAATTAATTGGTGAATATGTTATTTATTTGGTCTTGTATGTGGATGATATGTTGCTGATTGGAAATGACAAATAAATTATCCAAGATTTGAATACCCAATTGTTCTCCAAATTCGACATGAAGGATCTTGGTGCTGCAAACTATATTTTGGGCATGGAAATTAAGAGAGATCAGGCAAAGAGGAAGCTCTGGTAAAACCAGAGGAAGTATGTTGAGACTATATTGCAGTAGGAACACATGCATGATAGTAAAACCAGTGAAGGTTCCTATTCCCTTGAAAAGTTTGCTCTGCCGAAATGTTGTCCCAAGACACAAGAAGAAGAGGGAGAGAACCATGTCCTATAGTGTAAGCAATGTAGTAGCCCGATGTGGCACGGTTTTTACTAGACTAAAAATAAAGGTGCAGAAAATAAGGGAAGGCTTCATGCCAAAATCGGGGGAAGGAGAATTAAAAGGCCCATGAGTTTGCTTCAGATATTTGCGTGGCACTAGTGATCATGGTTTGTGATACCAGGGAAGGCCAGGATTAGACAGAGTTTTGGACATCCGTGGTTTTGTTGATGTAGACTGGGTTGGAGATCTGGACCAAAGAATATCTATAAGTGGGTATGTGTTTAGCCTATTTGGAGGTATAGTCAGTTGGATGAATAAAATACAGTCTATAGTGGCTCTTTCAACTATAGAGGCAGAATACATGGAAGCCACTCACATAAGAAAGGAAGCAGTTTGGTTGCAGAGATTGTGTTCAAGTATGGAGTTGGTGCAATGGGCTATAAGGATAGAATGTGATAGAAAAAGAGCAATTTTCTTGGCTAAGAACAATGCTTATCATTCAAAGACAAAGCACATTTATGTTCAATATCCCTTTGTGAGAGATGTGGCTAAGGATAAAAGGGTGTTACTGGTAAAGGTGGACACTTTGAAGAATGTTACAAATGCATTGACGAAGTCTGTGAGCACTCATAAGTTCTCTTGGTGTAGAGAAACAATGGGTGTTGGAGATTTGGGCTAATTATTAGTCTTTCATGTGGAAAGAAAATAAAAAGTAGGAGAATGTTGGGTATATGTTATATTATTTCCACGATTATTCGCACATGTGAGGGGGTCACAGGGGGGGAGACAGGCTCACTTATACGTTGCACCGGGCGCAGCAGGGGGGGTGACAACCCCCCTTGTTCAAGGTCTAGGGCAGCTCCCCGGGAAAAAAAAATTGGACCCTATTTTTCATTGGGCAGACCAGCCCATGGTTTTGTGCATGGGTTTGCATATGGTTTTGGGGCATGATGGTTTTTGACCCCTGGTATTTTGTAGATCTGATCAAGGGAAATACGGTTATGTTCTAATCCAGGGTTAATGGATTAGGGTTTATAAATGCTTCGGCTTGTATATATATGTGTTGTAACACAAAAAGGAAAATAATGAAAAAAAATCAAGCTGGTAGTCCCGATTTGGGATCTAGGGGAAAATCTTTGTGTATATCTGTTTTATGTTTTATTCTCTCGCTATTGTTTATTTTCTGTTTTTAATATTCGCTTGTAGATAATTTTTGTACAGGGTAAAAACCTACATCAATGTCTCCTAATTGGTAGATTCTCTCAAGTGTTCAACTTCAACTCATTTATTCACACTTTTTAGATTGTATTGGGGCACCTTGACTCTCATCATCATTATCAGTGAGTTGTTTCACATTTGTTAACGGTATATATCAATGACCAGTAATCAAATTATTTCTCACATGGTCAACTTCAACTCATTTATTCCCATTGTGTAGAATTGTTCCATGGTGATCGGTGAAGACCTCAGATTTGCATCAGCATGTTTTGGTTCACTTTGAAAGCTCCTTCAGTTTTCTGCCAGTGACACCATCCACCCTTATATGTTGCAGTTCATTACAACAACATCTTATATGTTAGCACCCGAGTTGCGTGCAGTACCATTTGTTCCACCACTTATGATTTGATACTGGAAGATTCAATTATGACTGAAATGATCAAATTTCTTTGCAGCATCATTGATCAGTCTTTTATATGTGATACTTGGACATGATTTTGATATATATTTCTGGGCAGTGATAAGATGATTCACTATGTACTTTACGGTTCAGTTATACTTGTATACATATTGGATCCTCTCCATACTTGATATGCGAACATGCTTTTCTTTCACTGAGCATGGGTATTCCCACCTCAGACATGAGCTTTCTTTCTGATTTCTTTCACTGGTTTTTGGGAGACTGAAATATGGTAAAGTCCTCTCTAGCCCTTGCAAGATTCTTTCTTATGCACATAATATATTTTGGAAATTAAGTACCCCTTCTAACCTCATATATTAGGGGGCATATGTTATAACAAAATTTATCACCTCTATATACTTGATGACTTATGCATTGGCCTTGGGCAAGCCTTCCATTCATACTTGGTCAAACTTCTTAAAAAATTGTATTTTGAATTCCATACGCGACTCTGCCCAAATTTTTCCGCGTGCAGACATAGTTCCATCCAAATCTGACTCGTATATGTTATTTAAAATATTAAAAATATAAAAACTCCCTATTCATTGGGTGGGGTTTACGGGTTTTTCTTGTAACTTAACTATCCTAGCCCGTGATCAAACTCTTTCCCAACTGAAAAACTGATTCAAGGAAGCATAAATGCACATCAAGGGAATGGCCTGAGGGAGGAGAGAGAATTATATTGATATTATAGTCTGTTATTGCCCTGATTAAGTCTGATATTTCCTTGTGCCTCCTGCACTTCCCATGTTCAAGAAATCCTTGTTTCTTTGTGATTTTCACCCCCACTTTATGTGACATCCTTTGTGCACCCTTTATGGAAGAAGCTTTGTGACCCAATTTTTTGGACCCTATTTTTCGGTGAGTGGACCCACCCATGGTTTTGTGCATGGGTTTGGACATGGTTTTGGGGTATGATGGTTTTTAGCCCTTGGTATTTTGTAGATTTGGTCAAGGGAACTGCGGTTATGTTCTAATCAAGGGTTTATGTATTCTTCGACATGTATATATGTGTTTTAACACTAAAATGAATATAATGAAAAATCATTTTGGTCGTCTCGATTTGGGATCTAGGGGAAAATATCTGTGTATATCCGTTTTATGTTTTATGCTCTCGCTATTGTTTATTTTATGTTTTTAAGATTCGTTTGTAGATAATTTCTTGATAGGGTTAAAACCTACATGAACTGAAATATACACCTTCGTGATCAAATGAAAGAGAAATGACCAAGGACTTAACGTACATGCAGGCGGTCTCCCCGAATGTTGTGTTTGGTGTATCACGGTTACAGGGTGACAAATTCAGATTCCTATGGATAAAGTATTACAACCTATGAGGGTATCACTTTATATACATGATGGTACGGGGAGCACAAGTCCATGCTAGTACTATCTAATGCCAGATGGCGAACGACGACTACTAGGTTTAACGACACCAGAACACGTCACTAGCCTAGACCTCTAAGTATGAGAATTAAGTTTCAATGATTCCTTAGATTGATTGAGTTACTTTTATGGTTGATCTTGAATTATGTCTCAATTCCAAGGCCCTACCGCTGTCAGCTGAAAACTTCTATATGCAACTATATGATAAAATAACTCTTTCAATTTGATGAATGATATCTAGTTAAGGGAAGAGTCTTAAACAATGATGCAAAAAAAATATATATTGCAAACGAAAATTTTTCCTAACTAGATAACTTTCACTATCCCAAAGTAATCTAAAACATTCAAAGATGTGAATTATGCAATTTAATCTATGCAAAATTCTCTTTTTGAAAACTATGCACAATTTCCTTTTTCTTTTGAATGAATAAGAATGCACTCAAAGCAACTTTTAGTTTTCAATCATTAAACATGTAATCTAAGTTCAATGATAAATTTCAAACATTACTTTTCAATGTAGCTTGATCTAATGCATTTTAACAAAAAGAAAACTTTGAGACGAAAACTAAAAGAATGAAAATTTTCTTAATGCAAAAAGGATGCAACCAAACATTGAGAATACAATCTTGTTTTGAACACTTTGTAACGAAATTCCTCAAAAGGCTACAAGACATATGACTTCAAGCACAAAGAGTACTTCCAAAGCGTGATCTCAAAACAAGGCATTCATTCCATTTTACATCAAGAAAACATACAAAGAAGACTATTCAGCTAACAATGAACAATGTAATCTATGCTTACAAGTGAACAAGAAGACCAAATGAACTTGGACAGACACTTGAGACTTGATCACTCAATCAACCAAAAATCAAAAGGCGATCAGCTAGAGATGGCTCACCAAGCAAGGATACTGACTCAATCAGCAGGGCAGTGTCCCACAAAGCATGCAATCATGCAATTGATGCACAATCCTAGAAAAACCTAGGATGTATAGGATGCACATCCCAACAGAAAGGAAAAAGAAAAAACAACCAAAAACCAATCCAATGAGCTAATTAAACCAACTTGAGTGAAAGGGAGAAAATGTAAATCATATAGAGAAAATGACTGGAAGAGAAAGACACACTGGTGAAATACTTAGGGAAAAACCTTAATTTTTCACACACTAGAATTGGTGCGACTTTTGGGGTTGAAACTAGCGCTAACAACCCGATGGCACGACTTTATAATTGAAAACTAGCGTCAATCAGAGCGACTATCAGACAAATAAAAGTGTCAGTTACTAAAAAAAGAAAAAAAAAATTCTCCTAACCAAGACCAGACTCATCACTTCAAGAAAAAACTAAAATATTGTAATTGATGAAAAACATAGGAACAAACAGGGAAATGGTTGTTTGAATAAACTCATTGAATGACTAAGACCTCAAAGAGTTAAAAACTAAAATGAAACTCCCCAGCAGAGTCACCAAATTTTTGTGCAAGTAAATCCCCTCTGCAAACAGAGGCGATCCCTCTAGCCCTAGGGTTGGTCTAGCAACTACGGGAACATACTAACATCTACCTTCCTAGATTGTAAATGAAATTCAGAGCAAGGAATATGACCTACCTTGTTCTGATTCTATGTTTTCGTCTTCCATTGAAGCTTCTTGATCTGTCGCTCTTCTCAAACTTGATACACACTGCTACCAACGTTTGATTACCTGTATAGAAAGTCAAGACACCACGACAAGAATAAAATCATGACAAAAATAAAACAATCAAAACTATCTAACTGATCAAGGAATGCTATAAATATCATTATAAATGTAAACAAGAGTGGAAGATAAACATCAGTTGCATTTTATTATGATAAAGACAAGGGGATTTTACAACCAAGCCTTGATGTTGAGGCTCTCCTTCTTTAGGTCTGTATCCAAGCACGTTTGCAACACCCTCATACACAAAGTCCAAGATCTCACTAAGTTCCTAACACACAAAAACAATCACACTCTTCTCTATTCTCCTAAAGCTATAATTTCTTCTCCTCTGTATGATTGTTGCTTCTAACCAGCTAACTCTAACTATCTCTAAGTCTTACTAAAAATACAGAGGTGAAAGAGGTCTCCTTATATAAAAATGGAGGAGGAGGATATGGGCCCTCAAATAATGGGAAAATAGCTTATCCTTTGGAGTAGTTCTTATTTTTTGGAAACAGGAAGCCCAAAGGGGAATTCCTCAGCCATATCCTCAAAATAAACTTCCAGCTCTCTTCTTTGCAAAGCTTCTAGTCATGGAAGCTTCGCTTCTATTTAAAAAACTTTACAAAAGAGGATCGACATGGGTCAAACATTAAGATAGAGCATCGATCGACGCAAGCTCAATGCATATATATGCTATCGGCATGGGTCAAACACTAAGACAAAGCGTTGAACTTGAAAACCAGGTTTTTATAGGGATCTTCCAAAAAATTTGTAAAGGGAGATGAATTGGCACACAAAGTGTGGTTCAGGGGTATGTATTCCATGCTTGGAAATTACACACGGGTCACTGTATGGGTCCTCAAGGATCAAGGAACAAGGAGTGCGAGGGCAGTGAAATTTTTTTGTGTAATAACCCAGGAAACTAAATATCATATTCAAAGTGATTCCAAGACTCCACATATATGCCTCACAAGCCAATCATTGTGGCATTCTTCCACGACAGATACAGAAAAGCATCATGTCAATGTACAATTGCCTGATCCAGGAAGAAAAATCCTTTTTCATGTAAAGTGTTGATAATCCCAATGGAAAGGTTTTGTGAAATCCCAACTCCAAGAATCGAGTCAATGTCGATCAAGATTTTATCTCCCTTACCAAAATACCATTGTAGATTTTCAAAAGACCATCTACTAACTTTATATAAACTATGACATATGTAGGAACCATTCCTTTAACCAATCACACCCTTTCTGTGTTGGAAAATTAGGAGACTTATGTATTTAGATGAATTTCCTTTACTTGATAATTACTTGTGATATTTGTTGGTCTTTTATTACTTTATAAGATATTTTTTCATCAAGAAATTACCAAAACAATGAAGATCACAGTAAGAAAAGTACATAACATATAGGCTCCAAGCCAAGGCAAAACCCCTCAAAGGGAAAGCCTAGAAAATGCTTCTCTATTTAGAATATGCTTACAAAAGAGACTTCCAAGTCCCAAAGACCAAAGCCAACAAACCCTCCAAGCCCCAAGCCAACCCCCAACAAGATCTTCCTTGAGACAACTTCTAGAACTTCGATACTACAACTCTGCTACTGCAACTTCGGTCGCCACAACAAAATTTTAGCCCTTGCAATTTCGCACTCCTATAACTGCTTCAGAATTTTGGCGTCTTGCAAATAGCAGCTTCACAAACCCCAGTGAGACAAGAAAAGAGAATCTTTGACAAAAATTTACTTCTACTCCTCTTCTTCATCCTCCATGTTGATTTTTGTAGCATGAGATGGTGCTCTAAGTCTCAAATTTGGTGTGGAGGCTTACACATTTGTATTTAAAAGAACCCAGAAACCATTTGTGGAAATTCCACTCAGTTCATGTTTTATTAAAATAATTAATTATTTTAATGGGGACACTAAGTCTAAACTTAGGGAAATTAAATAATTAAAGGGTATTAATAAAACTGAGTGTGAATCTTCTAGAAAACGAAGATCAAGTCATGTTTTAATCTTAGTCATCAATTATACATCTAATCTAGGTCGTTGATTCATCAACAAGAATATTATAAAAGGAAGGCTTGATGATCATTTGAAAATGACACAGAGACACTGAATTGATCTAAGAGTTCGAAATTTCTGGGGTGTGGTTTGCTGAGAAATTCGAACTAGAGATTTGAGCAGTGAGGGGCAGAGATAACATTCAGAGAGAGATTTTCTCAGTCTGGTGGAGTGTCAGTCAGAGAGAGGTAGAGGTGATCTAGCCTAGCCAACACATAAGGAAGGGGCTGATGCAGTGACTGCATAAGCTCACACAGAGGCAACACAGAGGCAGAAAAAAGGGTTTTCAAAATTTTCTGGTGGATCAGTTTTAGAGGCTGGGATCTAAAAGTGGCATCGGGAGGCTATTCCTCAGCATCCACAGAGGTATAACGACTTGGAGGAGGGCTAAAATTGAGCCTAGAAGGGGGGTGATGGAGTGATTGGAAGTTCCAGTAGTGGATCTGTGCAGAGGCTGCACAGAGCCTATCTAGGGCAATTTTTCTCTCATCTGGATCAACCAAAGACTCACTGATTGGGTGAGGTATTTATCACATATTCTTATGCCATTATTTCTCTCTGTAACTGAATAACCTTTGAGGGTATTCAAAGATGTATTCAAACATTACTACTTATTAATAATAAAACCCTCAGATTTGCTGCACTGATTTTCTTGCATTGGGTTTTTCCAGGGACATTAGTCCAAAAATAACTGTCATATGTGTGAATGATTTCCTTGTCTAGTTTCCTTGTTTCTGAATCAATTTTAGTGTAGGATTATTTCGTAGTTTCTTCAATAATTTAGATCTGCATTAATTATGTACTGTAATATACTTAATAGGAAAAGTACACTTATTTGTTTCATTAGGATTCAGTAGATTGGGTTAGACCTTGGAATTTTCACATCGCATCAGAACACTCGTGTGAAACAGAAAGGAAGTGAAGGTCGTTTTTTTTGTAGTGTAACATAATGAATCCCCATCGGGATTGCGTAGATCTAGCCAGGAGGTCTGAAGCTTCGAGGTTGTATCTCTCTAAGTGAGTCGACAGAGAGGTAGGACTTCTAGTTCAAGTTTTTTTTGTTAAAAAGGGAGTTGCGTAAGTCCTCCACGTAGAAGACAAAGCAACGAGGTTTTCTGAAGTTGTTGCTGGGTAGAAAGCATCATAAGGAATCATAGGGACACATATTTTGGGAATTTATTCCTTAGTGATTTCTTAGCCGAGGAAATCAACATTTCTCATTAGTTGAGCAATATAGGAGCTGTAGAACTTACAAATCCACCAGGGACTGCGTAAGCGTACCACGGACTGCGCAGTGGGGAGAAATAGGGAGGAGATTCAACAGTTTTTTAGTTGAGATGGCATCTCACAGACTGTGTGATCAAGATCGGTTGGAGGGCCCTTGCAACTATATGATTTGGAAGGAACGAGTTATGTTTCTTCTAGATGAATATGATGATCTGAAGGGGTTCATGGAGAACGTGGCAGCTATACCTACAGATTCAGTTCAACTCAAAAAGTATAAGGCTGATATGGCGAAATACAAGAGGTTGCTCCTTGATGGTGTTAAGGACTACATTGTCTCACAGTTGGCTAGAAAGAATACTACCAGAGCTATGTGGGTAGCTTTTCATGACCTATATGAGGAAGCTTCCGAGCATCGGAAGTTGTACTTGGTGCAAAATATCTGTATGATCTAGATGTGGAAAGCGGAGCATGTGGCTTTATATCTTATGCGGTTTCAGGAGGTTTGTGATCAGATGTCAACAGTAGGTGCTACACCTACAACTGCAACCATGGTACGGATGGCCCTTAATGGTGTCACGGAGGAGTGAGAGGTGTTTGTCCAAAGCATACTCGTCTAGGAAGCGTTGCCTAGTTGGGAGCAGTTGTGGGTAGTTTTTGAGGAGGAAGAGCTAAGAAGAGACCTCATCAAGTGAAAACTCGATGGAAGCAGTGGAAGTGGATTGAAATCCATGGAGGAAGATGAGAACACATCCCTTGCATCGAAGGGACAACAAACGAAACAAAAACTGAAGCGCGATGATTCTAAGGTCAAGTGCTTCAGATGTGGCAAGATGAGCCACTATGCATCTCAGTGTCCTCTGAAGAAAACAGACAAAGATGAGAAGCATGAAATGAAGGTTGCAGCCATGAGAATCGAGGAGGATGAGGTGGCCATGAGTGCCCACGCTTCTCCCAGTGGGAAGTGGGTGATATTGAGTTGTTGTTCCTTGAGCTTCAATTGGGAAAGATCCTTGAGGAGCCCACCTCATGGATTGTACCTTGCTACGGGAGCCCATGATCAGCAATAGTGGGATAGAGGAGTTTCTTTGTAGCCAAAGAGTGATGGATACGATAGTGTAGTGGATAGCAGCATTCATTTCTGTAGCAGTGCAGAGCAAAGGCAACAACGACAACGCAGTGCATAGTGGTGCAACATAGTTCTTACGTAATGCATAGAAATGTTTACTCAGTGCAAAGCAGAAATATCATAGGGACAACATAGTAGCTATCAACAATCAAATTATTCATCACTGAGGTGCATCTGCTGAACACTTGTTCAATTTTGGGCGATTTTTTAGTTGTTTCTCTCGAACAGTTGATTTGCAGTACATATGTAGTGTTAGCAGTGACAGTGTTGGAAACATAGCAGATGCAACACTTGAGAGAGGGTTTTAGTACAAATGGAACAATGATAGTGGAAGTATCATGGGCAGTAGTAGTGCAGAGAATGTTGTACTTCAGCAGTGCGGAGGATGCTTCAGGGATAGAGCAGTATGCAACAGGCATTATTTCTAGAGCACTTTCCTTGCTAATAGGGAGTGTTTATTTTTTTAGCATCAGATAGTTCTCTAAGTCTCAAATTTCGTGTGGAGGCTTAGAAACTTGTATTTCAAAGAACCCAGAAACCGTTAGTGGAAATTCCACTCGATTTATGTTTTATTAAAATAATTAATTATTTTTAATGGGGACCCTAAGTCTAAACTTAGGGAAATTAAATAATTAAAGGGTATTAATAAAAGAGAGTGTGAATATTCTAGAAAATAGAGATTTAGTCATGTTTTAATATTAGCCATCAATTAGACATCTAATCCAAGTCATTTATTTGTCAACGAGAACATTATAAAATGAAGGCTTGAGGGTCATTTGAAAAGGACACAGAGACACTAAATTGATCTAGGAGTTCGAAATTTCTGGGGTGTGGTTTTCTGAGAAATTTGAGCTAGAGTGTAATATTCCTAAGTAGCATTTTTTCTAATTAGAATATTAATTTTTTATATTCTGCTAACTATTAAATTTTGACTATGAGGATGTGGGTTTGGGGGCCCAAAATTAGACTTAGGAAACTTTAGAGATCAAAACATTAGGCCAAGCCAAATATTGAGGCTGTAGTGGAGGATGTGGGCCCAATGAGGAGAGACTATGTCCCACATGTGACAGCGCAACTCATTGGTACAAGCTAGAGGCAGCGCAATTTGAGGTGGGGCCCAAGGGAACATTGGGAAGGATTAATTAAAAGGAAGCAAGATGCTCATTTTGGATCATTCATTCATTCAACTATTTACTTCTTGTCATTTTCACAGAGCACACTTGAGCCGGAGAGCCAAGTCTGTAGTGCTCTTTAACACATGAGATCTTCAAGTGGAGATCTCAACCTCTACCTCATGGGACTTCTAGTGCCCGCTCAGGAGAGGATTTCCACACCTTGTGAGGAGAATTTTCATCACTAGCATCAGGACAAAGCGTAGCCAGTTCTGGACTATGCAGAGGAGAAAGAGACTATGTAGGGGAGGACGTAGTGCAGAGAGGAGTTGGTTGTTACAGGAGGTGAGAAGAGAGGGAGTTGCAACTGAGATTTTGTGGGGAGGCTTGGAGCTTCCTAACAGAGATTTTTGTGTTATTTTGGAGACTTTTAGCAGCAAGATTTACAGGAGGATCGATTTACCCAACAACGCAGTGAGACAAGCCCAAGAGGGCCAATTTTCAGGGTCAAACTTCGGGCGAACCCTTTTTTGTTTTTTCTAGGTTTATTGAGGAGAAACCAAGATTCATTTGGCATAATTTTTTGGGCATATTTGAGGTGTCAAATTGAGATCCTAACTCGGCCAATAACTAGAGGAGCTAGGGGAAATTGGGCTGAAATTCTAGGTTCAACATTTGGCCAATTCCTTCGTGGGTTTTTATGGGTTTCTTGAGTAGATTCCAGGGTTAAAGTCCCGAAATTTTCTAAGCAGTGTAGCAGGACCTAGAGGCATTTATTTAGGAGAAACAACAACATTTCTAGTAGATTAGAGTGCAGGGCTATAGACATACAACGTACCATCATGGGGGATTTCGACATTGATTCAAATGGCTTCTCTAGCTTGCCTTGTGTAAGCCTAGGTTCCTTCATTCCAACACCTCCATTGTACCCATTTCTAGAAAATTAATAAAATGGCTCAACAGTATTTTATGGCTTTGTTGGTTTTTTGATATCAGTTTTTGATTTGTTGTCTCCTTAATATCTTTTAGCTTGTTATTACTATTATTTTCCCATTTGGGATATTACAGTGGTATCAAAGCTTCGTTATTTGCTCAGTCATGGGGATCTTTTCCTATGAATGAGGAGGGTAGGCAGAACATTACCCACCAAAGGGAATAGAGGTGGAAAATATGGGGGAGTCAAGGAGCAAAGGGGAAGCAGCATTTGGTAGCATCTTAAAGTCACTAAATGATCTAGCCGAAGGACATAAGGGAATGTTGGAAGGACTCAAGAAACAGAATAGGGATAAGAGCATCCATCATGCATTCTTATTTGGGGAGACTTCAGGGTTCTCACAACAGTGTGACCACCCTTTACAAGCCACTCACCCTCCAACCTTCAGTAGGCCAACTAGGACCATGATGCCTACATTTTTACCTTCAGTATAGAGTGAGAAAGGTAGGCGGCATGATCATATACCCATGGGAGATTATTTCCGAGAATGGGAGTCCATGGGGGGAAACTTCATATTAGCTTTGCCCTTCAAATATTACTGCCAACTCAAGCAGGATGAAAAAGGCAAGAATAGTGGGTGGTCAAGTACACAAAGCTCAGAGTTGCAACATACTATTGGGAGGATGCCTTTTCCCATGTATGATGGATCCACCAAGTGCATGGCTCAGGAGGGGGAATACATAAAAATGGCTACCTCACACTTGGAGGATGAGGGAAAATAGGATTATGGGGAGCTCGTAGATACGCCTAGTGTGACGCATGCTTCACCTCTGATAGAGTTCCCTTTGGTAGCCCCAATGGATAGATTGAAGGATGTAGTGGAGCACACAACCATTGATGAGGAATATCGGGCTATGACAGAGCTTCAAACTGACAACCATCTACAGTTGACCGATGATCACGTCTTACATGTTGGGTTGTCTAAGTAGTGGGAGGCTCATGTTGAGTCCATTTTGGAGGAGGATGTGCAGCCATCCATTGGGCTAGCCAGTGATGAGGGGAAACAAAGAGGTTGCGCATTGGGTTTCCCGCGTAGTTCGTCCCAGAGGTAGACTAACAGGAAATACAACATTATTAGCCCACCCTTACACATTGAATTGAGGGAGGTAGATTTGTCTAGACGTACCCAAGGGGATGGCCAGGTTAGCAAGACTGAGCAACATAAGCTGAGCATGGCACCACACCAGCATGGAGAGTTTGTTCCTTCCACAAAGGATTGCACATTCAATCCCTCTTTTCGGATTGGATGGCAAGAGGTACTGAGATGGTACCCCATGGATCAGGTTATGAAGTTGGATACATCCATGGCCACATTTCAGTAGAGTCCATGGATCACCATAGGGACACGAGGGTGAGATTGTTGTTGGGATCCCGGTGGGATTTCCCATCACATCATAGTGTCAGTAGGCGGTGGCAGTAGTTGCGCGATGGACCTGATGTTTGGGCGCACATAAAATTTTTAGATCTTTATCAGAGCCTCGAACAACCCTACTAACAAGATGGTTCGACAGGGGGGATTACGCTATTCATGAGTTATCTTAGCTTATTGATTGTGCGTGGAGTCACACGGTGATTAGCCTACTTTGGTAGGAGCCGATAGGAGGAGGTGGTATCAGTAGGCCACCATACAGGTAATTACATAGAGACGGTACTCTCTCATCGGTATATGGGACACTTGAGCTATGGAGGATAGGCACAGTGGTGTCATTTTCATTGGCATGTGAGGATTTGGGCCGCTCTCATCCTTAAGAGCAGATAAGGAGGTGTAGCCCACATCATGGAGATGCACGGAGGTGTGTTGTAGTATTTTGAACCGCGTTGGGGAGTAGGAGTGCCTCACATTGTGTTGGGTACATGTGGGGATTGCTACATTTAATTTGTCAATCCGGGATTCGTAAGCTGACGAAGTGTGGCGCACTATATGTGCAAGATAACCTATCTCTTACTTTTTTGTCTTTTTTGGATTTTTGTGAAATTCTAAAAGACAAGTATGGAGACAAATATTCAAGACAACAATGTCTTTCTAATGATTTTCCAAACTTCAAAAGAATTTTTAAAAACACACAATGACAAAATTAATTCTTCAAAGAAAATGAAATTGCATCACTACTCTAGTCAAACAAACAATGAACTACTGATCATGAAACTCATTATTCTTGCTGCTGTTCAAACACAAAAGAGACTATGCTTAAAGAAATTAAAAGTTGCAACAAAGTAAATCTAAATCAAATTACATCAACTTATCTTCTGATCCCTCATCATTAGTCCAGCTATGATTTTCGGAGGTAACCATAAAGAACTTGAGTAACCTGATATCTAACTTGCAGAAAGTAAACTAATATCAAACTACACATTCATAATTCAATCCCTCACCATCAGTCCAGCTGTGGCTTTCGGAGGTAACTGAAGATGTCATGAGCAATTTAATATTTCTAATTTGCAGAAAGTAAACTAATATCAAACTACACATTCATAATTCAATCCCTCACCATCAGTCTAGCTGTGGCTTTCGGAGGTAACTGAAGATGTCATGAGCAATTTAATATTTCTAACTTGCAGAAAGTAAACTAATATCAAACTATAAATTCATACTTCAATCCCTCACCATCAGTCCAGCTGTGGCTTTTGGAGGTAACTGAAAATGACATGAACAATTTGATATATCTAAATATAACTACTGAAACAAATGTGCAAGACTGAAATAAACAAAGCAGTACTGAAATTAAACAGAAACTAAGAAAAGTAAATTAGCAGCAGAACAATATTAATTCCATGTCATTAGTCAAAAAGTTATGCAAATGCCCGGGCTGCCTATATATAACCTGAAACAAGAACACTGATCAGTTAACAATAACATAAAACATGAAAGACAGAAGTAAAATGTAAAGCATGAAAGGTTATAAACAGAGATGAAGCATAAATACCATGAAAGATGCAATGTATAAAAACATGAATGACTTATGGCACAATGAGCTTAAAGAAATAAAACAAGAACTATACAATAATTCACAAAACCTCAGCGTGTGTAGGGGCCCTCTACACCAGCCTTGGCAACAGACTTCAAGTACGAATTACGCTTGGAAACAGAGTCTTCTTATATATTAAAATGCAGTCATAACAGAAAGGTGATATTACGGCACTGTGGCAACGTAATTACATTACAGAGCTATCTGGAAGCTAATGGAGACTAATCTAATATGCGTATGCAAACACATTATTTATAACAAAGGAAATATAACTAATTCCCTAAAGTTTGAGCTGATAGAGAACACGTAAACCATTACATCCAGAGATCTAGGAGCATGGCTGCGTTGAGGAGTAAATCTATGCAGAATGGATGTTGGATTCGGCTATGGATCCATGTACATGTGTTGATTTTTCTCCCGCAATTCAGAAACGGCCATATGAATCTTCACGTGACGAGAAAGAGAGTCCTGTCACCGTGGGACTCTACGGTTGACTTCCACTTGGCCACCTTTGACCGTAGCCTCCTTAGGTGAATTTGCTCGAGCCAATAGGACACGATCCATGTCCACATCATTTCTGACTTGCCCATGTGGCTCGTTTTTCCTAAAGACACCTGTAACATATACTTTCACAAAATGGCTGCGGAAAGTTGCAGCAGCTGCGGAAAGTGGCAAGATTCCGCAGCTAAATGAGTAAAAATCTAAATCAAACAGCAGACACAAAATATAGTTAAAAACCATTTTATATGCTCTTTTGCAATTAATATACAATGATATTGACAACTGGGAAGGTTCAGGTGAATGAAAAAGGTATAGAAAGGTGTATGGAAAAGATGCAGATTTGGGACTCAACATACCCCCACTGTGAAGGTGTTGCATGTCCTCATGCAACCAAAATTTTGATAATCCTTCTTCAGTTCATATGCCTTGACACTTCAGCCAGTACATCCAATCCTCTCCTCTTCTTCCTTGGTGCTGCTAACATCCCGGGCTTCTTCATTAAGCATCTAAATTTGATATTAACCAGTGCTCTGCTTAACTTCTGGCATTTCTTTTTCAATTTCTTGTTCTTCTTCTGCCATATTCCTAGATGTAGCATGGTATTATCATGAATGATTTTGTCCAATTTGCTTTGTTCCTTCAATGTCTCATTTTCATTTTTAATGTGTCTATTTAAAAGCTCTAGCTCAAAGACTTCATGTTTTAGTGATTGGACTAAATCATCTTGTACTGTGTGAGGCTGAATGGACGAAGTACTGGGACCTGTAGCTGATTTTTCTAAAGATTCTATATAATCATATACTTCCTGCTGCTTGGGGTCTATATCAGGTGTCATTTTTATTGGGTTGTCCCCAAAATGCCGTAAAGGAGAGTTATCTTCAAAATCTGGCTGAGAAGGGCTCACATCAACATCTTGCTGAGAATGGGATGGACTCTGTTCAATGTCTGACTGAGAATAAAATGAACCAGGTTCATTAACTGATTGAGAGTGAGATGGACTATGGTCAGCTGGGGATTGTTCAGATGTTTCTTCTCCCAAATCAATGAAATGGGGTCCTTTCATTTGCGTTTTCCTCAATTTCCCCTTAAGTCTGAAACTTCTTCTCACACGCTGTGGACCACTGTCCTTTTGCTTTTGTTTTCCTTTCTCTTTCTTCTTGGCTATAGATAACTTTTCTTGAAGATGAACCAATATTTTAGATAACACTTGATGATCTTCTTCTTCGGAAGAAGGGGTTTGATGTATAGCCTTAATACTTTTTCTCTCTTTTGGTGTTATTGGCTTTTTACCCTTGGTTTCTCTCTTCTTCCTTTTTGACAACCTCTCTTCCCTACTAGTTCTTTCAATTGTAGTAGTAGGAGTACTTTGAGTTTCATCATTTGTTCTTTTTCTCCTACTCCTTCTTGATGTGCTACCTTCAGGAATTTCCTGAGGTTCCTCAAAGAAATTTCTAATCAAAAATTGTTCCCATGTGTCTTTCTTATCCTTTAACTTTTTTTCAATCAAAATTTTTACAAGACTGTGGTGATATAGATGTGGTTCTACATCCCCTAAATGCTTCTAAACAGTGACAGAAATTTTCTTCAAACTATTTAATAGAAAATATGGGAGATTGAGAGTTTGATTATCTAGAAAATTCATCAGCAATCTGGTATGGTACATATACATGGACCCAAAACGGCCTTCACAGGTAATGAATTTTTGAACAACCAGCAGCAAAGTAGCCCATTCCTCTTTCAAAGCATGAACATGAATTCCTCTTTTAAAAATAGTTATGTTCATACCTTGGTTTCGTAAGATTATTCTCCAGGCTTCATCACTAATGCTTTTATTCTTAAACCATCGTTCACCCTCTTGAAGAAGTTCCGTGGCAGTAGCTATAGATGCCTCATTCACCGTGAACTTAAGGTCTCCAATCTCTACCTCCAGGCCATTGAACGACCTTGCAAATGCTTTTGTCACTTCTTTATGGTAACCTCTGAACTTTTGGATAAACCGCAGCCACTTTGCTTTCTTCAATATATCCGTTACTTGTGGATATCCTTCCATGAATTTAGGTCCTTCTGGTTCTGCTCTTAGCAATTTACCCATTCTTCTTTCTGCTCTTCAAAAATTTTCCTGCGTGAGGGTTTAATGGAAGTAGAACAGATGAATGCACGGAAATGAACACAATGACTGTATGTAGATATTAGAGAGTGGGTATACAGGTTGTAGCATAACAGAGAACGAAATGGAGTGAAATGGAATAGAGAGGGGTTTCGTGAGCACGGCAGAGATACGACTGTGAGATTAACAAAACAATAGGAGGAGTATAACACACCCGGCAGTGTTTTGAAATTTGGTGGCTGCAAAATAAATGTGAGCACGTTTAAACAACGGCTATGGATTTTATGCGGCTGTAAGAAGTCGTAGTCAAATCAACTACGTCTCATTGTCATAGGTGGAATATCGGAGTATGAGTGAAGATCGGAGGTTTAATTATGGGACCGTTTGAGAATGAATGTGGGAGGATCATATGGAGATCGTGAAAGGGTTACGGAGTTTGTCAATATAATCATTGCACATAATGGATGGATCTTATGGTTTAGAACTATATAAAAATGTGTTTTCAATGCTATTTGAAATGAATTTTTACTCATACCTTGGAATCTTTGCCTTTTTCCTTGGTCTTCAATTAGTTGCTCCTCATTGATATCTTGAATGCTCCATGTCTTCATTTTTGGTCCTCTCACCTGCATTTAATTTCATGATTATGGAAATAACATCTGGCTGTACATTCTTTTGAAAACAGAGTAGTAGCTGCGGAATCTTCTTCTGGCTGCGGAAACTGGAGTCAGCTGCGGAAACAGATGTCAGCCGCGGAAACTGACACAACTATTATTTGGGTGAATGAACATGAACGGATGACAAATGACTAGATGGAAATGGTCATGAAAAAGAATTTTGTTGGTGAAAATGGAATGAAATAGATAAAATGAAGTGGAATGGAGTGAAATGAAGTGGAATGAAGTGGAATGGGTGGTCACAAAACTTGTGAAATGAAAGAGAGATTTTTTTTTTTTGGAAAATATAGTGTCAGGTTTTCCTGATTTTCACCCTATATTTTCTGTATAAGACTGCCAATCAGTGATTGGTTTTCAGGCTTATACAAAATGTTTTTTTTTTTTAAATGAAAGAACAAAAACTAGGCTGGTGGAGAAGAAGAATTCTTCTGCACCAGCCTGATTGCAGAATTTTCTTGAAACATTTTGACAAATTCCTCTTTTGAGAGTGGCTTATGATAAAATTTCAATCTATGGCCATTCACAATAAGAGGAGTTTGAAACTCATCAATGGTCTTGATTCTTACCACTCCATTGCTAAAGATCTTGTCAATCTCATATGGCCCAAGCCAATGAGTCTGAAATTTTCCTTGAAAATACTTAAACTTGGAATCAAATAACAATGCCCAATCTCCTTCTTGAAACTTCTTCTCTTTGATGTACTTGTCATGCCATTTAGCTCTTTGATATTGAACTAGATCAGTTCTTAGAATTGCCTCTTGTCTGATCTCATTTAGCTCATTCAACTGCTCCATTCTATGCTTTTGGGCTTCTGATAAATTCATCCCCAATTGAACTGCTATCTTGAAGGTCTTGACTTGGAATTCAATGGGGATTAAGACTTCTTTCCCATAAACAAGTTCATAGGGAGAATGTCCTTTTGTATTTCTCCATGTAGTTCTGTAGGCCCACGAGGCTTTAGGAAGCCTTTCTGCCCAATCTCTTCTATGTAGATGAACAGTTTTGGTGATGATACTTTCAAAAACTTTGTTTGTGGACTCCACTTGACCATTTTCTTGCGGATGGTAAGGAGTAGATCTTCTGTGCTTGATTTTGTATTCTTCCATCAACTTCTCCACCAAGTTGGATGTGAATTGGCTTCCTTGATCTGTCACAATTTTTCTTGGAACACCAAAGTGAGTAAAAATATCCTCATAAAGAAAATGAACAACTGAATTTTCAGTAGCAGATACTAATGCTTTGGCTTCTACCCATTTAGTAACATAATCAGTACAAACCAATATATACTTTTTTTGTTTAGATGGTGGATTAATAGGTCCAATGAAATCTAAAGCCCATTTTTCAAAGGGTTCAATGAGTACCTGTGTTTGCAATGACATTTCATTTGAAAGGGTAGGTTTCCCTACTCTTTGGCAACTGTCACACCTTTTGACATATTGTTTTGCATCTTTGAAGAGGGAAGGCCAATAATATCCTAAAGAGAGGATTTTATAGGTCGTCCTTTTGTTTGCAAAGTGTCCGCTGCATGGTTCATCATGACATGCCTTAAGAATATCATGCATTTCATCTTCCCTGACACATCTTCTGATCACAAGATCTGGCCCTGTTTTAAACAATTCGTTAGAAATCCATGAATATTTTGAACTCTCCTGAATAATTTTTTGTTTTTCACTTGGAAATAAATGTGAAGGCAGTTTCCCTGTAACCAAATAGTTAGCAATATCTGCATACCAAGGAGTCTTAGTAGTTACTGCAAACAAGTATTCATCAGGAAACTTATCCTCTACAGGAGAATCTTCTTTAGTATTCTGAATCCTAGACAAGAAATCAGCTACTGTATTTTGTTTTCCTGGTCTATCCAACACAGTAATATTGAATTCTTGCAAAAGTAAGAGCCATCTTGTCACTCTGCCATTAGTAACAAGTTTGTTCATTAAATATCTAATTGCAGAATGGTCAGTATCAATAAAATTTTCATAGCCTGTTATGTAATGTCTAAACTTATTAATTGCATGAACACTAGCTAAAAACTCTTTTTCAGTCACAGTATAGTTCAGCTATGTGGGAGTCAAATTTTTACTTGTATAATAAATGGCATAAGGAACTAAATATTTTTGACCCAACATAGCTCCTAGAGCTGTATCTGAAGCATCTATAGAAATATGGAAAGGGAGTTTCCAATTTGTTCCTCTCAAGATAGGTGCTTCAGATATTCTTGTTTTCAAAGTTTCAAAGGCTGATTGACAATCAGGATCCCATTTAAATTCATAGTCTTTTGTAAGCAATTTGAAGAGTGGAGATGCTATTTTAGTGAATTTTTCTATAAATATTCTATAGTAACCAGTAAATCCTAGAAAACTTCTAACATCTCTTTGACAATTTGGAATAGGTAACTTGGAGATGACTTCAACTTTTGATCTATCAACCTTAATCCCTTCTCCTGAAATATGATGTCCTAAAACAATCCCTTCAGTAAACATCATAAAGGATTTTTCATGGCTTAATGAAAGGTTTGTTTCTTTACATATTATAAGGACTTTTTCCAAATTTTCTAATGCCTCTTCAAATGAATTACCATAAATTGTAAAATCATCCATATAAACCTCTACACAATCATGGATTAGATCAGAAAAAATTCCTAGTACTGCTCTTTGGAATGTTGTAGGTGCATTACATAACCCAAAAGGAAGCACTCGGTAGGCAAAAGTTCCCCATGGACAAGTAAATGTGGTCTTATCTTTATCTTCAGGTGCTACCTGAATTTGATTATAGCCACTAAAACCATCCAAAAATGAAAAGTACTTTTTACCTGCTAATGTATCTAATACTTGATCGATAAAAGGAAAAGGAAAGTGATCCTTCAAAGTTGCTTTGTTCAATTCCCTGTAATCAATGCACACCCTCCATTTACCATTCTTTTTAGGTACTATAACCAGAGGAGAAACCCATCGGCTATCTGAAATTGGATAAATGAAGTTTACATTGAGTAGTTTTTGGAGCTCTTCTTTCACTATCTCCCTAAGATTTGGATTCATCCTTCTTTGAGGTTGTCCGATTGGTCTACTGTTTTCCTCAATATAGATATGATGGATGCAAGTCTTAGGATCAATACCTTTCATGTCAGTATACTCCCATGCAAATGCAGTAGAATGTTTTTGCAATATTTTGGTTAGTTCTTCTTGTTGTGACTTTTCCAAATGTTTGTTGATATTCAATGTTTTTCCTGGAAAAATTTCAATGCTAGAACTACCAAACTCTTCCATAGAGTAAAGAGACATTTGGCTTGATGATAAATATTCTATGTCAGATTCCAACTGAAATTGCATGGGGTCATATTCTGAAGATGTCTCAAAATTTTCTAATGTGTTCAGAATTTGACTATCCTCACTGATTTCAGAAATGGTAAAGACAGGTTGTATAGTGTCCTCATCATCAACCCATTCGTTGTCTCCTACTTCTGTGATTGCTTTTGCTGGAGGATACAAATTGAATTTATTTGTCGAATTACCATTAGAAATGTACATATCCCCAGATCTACAACTAATAAAGCATCAGCTGTGGCTAGCCAAGGTCTTCCTAAGATAAGTGGGTGCCCTCCTAGATTACTCTTGGGAGTCAAAATCATAAAATCTACCGGATATTCCCAAGAATCTAAGGAGACTGAAATATCTTCTAACACACCATCTGGTTTAATAATTGATCGATCTGCAAGTTGCAGTAAAGTAGGTGTAAAAATAAGGTTAGGAAGTTTTAGCTGGTCCATAGTCTGTCTACTCATAATGTTGATAGCAGCCCCTAAGTCAATCAATGTGTTTGGAATTTCTATCCCATTTATATGTGTCTTGACAATTGGACTTCCTGGATCTACATACTTCGGCATGGTAATTTTTCCCATCATAATATCTGCAATTTTTCCTACCAGGTGGATTCTTCTTGTGTCTTTTAGTTTCCTTCCTGGTCTTTTGAAACTCAACTCCTTTATTGTTTTCGCTAGAATAGGAATCTCTCGAATGGCTTGTAGCAAGGGAATCTTGATACAAACATTCTTCAATTCATCTAGAAAATCATAGTTAGGCAACAAGATTTGTTTTTCCACCCCTTGTCAATTTGTAGTCTTTCAGGAAAAGGAGGTGTAGATGAAGATGCAGGTTGCTCAACTATAGGAGTTGTGGGTGTTAACTTTTCTTTTTCTTTTTGAATGCTTGAATTTTGAAGAGATGTTTCCTCAGAACCCTTATTGGTTTCAAGAGAGTCCTCCTTAGAGGTATCTTGCTCTTGAATATCTATAGAAGGTTTTTCTAAAACTCTACCAGATCTGAGTTGTACATCGTTGAGAGGAACAATCATATAGGTAGGAAATTGTTGTCCTTCTACCATGTAAGTATTCCGAGGATTTTTATTGTTAGGATTTGGCAATGGCTGAGCTGGAAGTTGATTTGTCTTTTGTTGGTATGGGAGCATGAGTTGAGGATTTGGATTTTGTTGAGAAGGTTGTTGTTGTGGAAATGGAAATGAAAGTTGTGGGTTTGGGTTTGGAAGTTGTGGAGCTTGTTGATTTTGAAAAGATGGAGGATATTGATAAAATTGAGCAAATATCCCATAAGGATTTTGCATCCCTTGTACCCATGGCTGATATGGATTTTGATGTTGGGGCCAAGGTTGTTGCCAAGGATTCCAATTTGGTGGGGTTTGAAAATTGATAGGGTTTTTAAACCCTTGAGTTTGTTGTCCCTGCCAAGGTCTTCTTGCAACAAAATAGAGAGATTCTACTGAATTTGGGTCTTCTTGAAAAACAAATTTGAGTCCAGGAATTGAAGGACAATCCTTGATCTCATGATTCTCTGAGCAAATCATACATGTTTCTACAACTTTTGCATCCAAGGGACATTCCCTTAAAGCATGTTTCTTCCTACATTTCGGACAAAAGATGGCTAAAGCATATGTTTCTGCTTTCTGTTTGTTTTGGATTTTAAGGGTGTCTAGTTGTTCACTAAGGCTCCCTAAGATATCAGTTTTGAACTCATCAAGCATATTACCAATCTCTGCCCTACTTACTGATCCAGTTGCAGATTTGTTAGCCCTAATAAGAGAAGGATCCCTAGGCCCTTTTCCTGTTTTAGATTTTCCTCTTGAGAGATGGACACATAGTTCTGTTATGTCACGAAGTAGAAGTTGAGAAATGTCTCCTTTCCCCATCATGTTTAAAATATCTATCCATTCATCTCTAATGGCTTTTAATATGAGGGCTTTCAAGGTTTCATCATCTAAGTTTCTCATCTTTGCTCTTTCAAGTTGTATTGAAATCTTTCAAGTAAGTCTTCCAAATTTTCATCTTCTTTTTGCATCATTTTGAATACCTCATCCTTGTGATTGGTAGGCATACAATAGTCCAAGTATCTATCCAAAAATGTTTGTTTCATATCATTCCAAGTCCTAATAGATTGAGTGGCTAATCCCATGAACCATTTCAAAGCATCTCCCTTCAATGTTGAAGGAAACAATTTGAGTTTTTGAGAGTCTTCCATATAGTCATAGGTTCGGCACACGACTTCAAACTCAAACAGAAATGTTTCAGGATCCTCACTTCGCAATCCATAAAATTTAGGAAGGACAGATGGTGAGATATTTTTCATTGTTGTATGAGTTTCCTCATCAACTATAGGGAATCCAAACAAGTTGTCTCCTTCCCTATTTCTTTCATTATTTCCTTCACCATTGTTGTCTCCATTGTTTCCTCCTCTTCTACCTCTACCTCCAAATCCATCTATTATTTCCTCTGCCATGATAGTTTCTTTAGAGTCCTTAAAGTCCTCTAGTTCTTCTATCAAGGAAGGATGAGAGGGAGTCTCTTCCTTTTCTAAATGAGATTTAGTAGGTGGTATAGGAGAATCCTCTAATTCAGCTGCTCCTTGAATTCCAAAAATCTTAAGGCTAGGGGTAGATGGTGGTGAATCTGGTCTATGCCTTGAAGAAGATGGAGTTGTAAAAATCAAACTCTTGGCTTTAGCTATAAACCTTCCCCTAGAATCTCTTGCTCTATGCATGTCATTTTTTAGTTTTTTTTTAATAAAAGTTGGGCTAATAATTCTCTTTCTGATCTTCCAGATCACACTAGGTGCAAGAAGAGAGCATACTTAAGAAATTACTAAACCAATAACTCTCTTTTCTGATCCTCCAGATCACATTAGGTGCAAGAGGAGAGCATACTTCAAGAAGTTATCAAGTTTTCCCTTCTTTTATGATTTTATGTGTTTTTTTTTTAAGAAATTGGCTACCTAGTTACACTTCCCCGGCAGCGGCGCCAAAATGTTTGGTCAATTTAGTGTGTCCTAAATTGCTGCATTTAATTTGTCAATCCGGGATTCGTAAGCTGACGAAGTGTGGTGCACTATATGTGCAAGATAACCTATCTCTTACTTTTTGGTCGTTTTTGGATTTTTTATGAAATTCTAAAATACAAGTATGGAGACAAATATTCAAGACAACAATGTCTTTCTAATGATTTTCCAAACTTCAAAATAATTTTAAAAACACACAATGACAAAATTAATTCTTCAAAGAAAATGAAATTAAAGAAAATGAAATTGCATCACTACTCTAGTCAAACAAACAATGAACTACTGATCATGAAACTCATTATTCTTGCTGCTGTTCAAACATAAAAGAAACTATGCTGAAAGAAATCCAAAAGTTGCAACAAAGTAAATGTAAATCAAATTACATCAACTTATCTTCCGATCCCTCATCATTAGTCCAGCTATGATTTTCGGAGGTAACCATAAACAACTTGAGTAACCTGATATCTAACTTGCAGAAAGTAAACTAATATCAAACTACACATTCATAATTCAATCCCTCACCATCAGTCCAGCTGTGGCTTTCGGAGGTAATTGAAGATGTCATGAGCAATTTAATATTTCTAACTTGCAGAAAGTAAACTAATATCAAACTACACATTCATAATTCAATCCCTCACCATCAGTCCAGCTGTGGCTTTCGGAGGTAACTGAAGATGTCATGAGAAATTTAATATATCTAACTTGCAGAAAGTAAACTAATATCAAACTACACATTCATAATTCAATCCCTCACCATCAGTCCAGTTGTGGCTTTCGGAGGTAACTGAAAATGACATGAGCAATTTAATATATCTAAATCTAACTAATGAAACAAATGTGCAAGACTGAATTAAACAAAGCAGTGATAGAATTAAACAAAAAGTAAATTAGCAGCAGAACAATATTAATTCCATGTCATTAGTCAAAAAGTTATGCAAATGCCCGGGCTGCCTATTTATAACCTGAAACAAGAACACTGATCAGTTAACAATAACATAAAACATGAAAGACAGAAGTAAAATGTAAAGCATGAAAGATTATAAACAGAGATGAAACATAAATACCATGAAAGATGCAATGTATAAACACATGAATGACTTATGGCACAATGAGCTTAAAGAAATAAAACAAGAACTATACAATAATGCACAAAACCTCAGCGTGTGCAGGGGCCCTCTACACCAGCCTTGGCAACAGACTTCAAGTACGAATTACGCTTGGAAACAGAGTCTTCTTATATATTAAAATGTAGTCATAACAGAAAGGTGATATTACGGCACTGTGGCAACGTAATTACATTACAGAGCTATCTGGAAGCTAATGGAGACTAATCTAATATGCGTATGAAAATGCATTATTTATAACAAAGGAAATATAACTAATTCCCTAAATTTTGAGTTGATAGAGAACACGTAAACCATTACGTCCAAAGATCTAGGAGCATGGCCGCGTTGAGGAGTAAATCTATGCAGAGTGGATGTTGGATTCGGCTATGGAGCCATGTACAGGTGTTGATTTGTCTCCCGCAATTCAGAAATGGCCATATGAATCTTCACGTGACGAGAAACAGAGTCCTGTCACCGTGGGACTCTACGGTTGACTTCCACTTGGCCACCTTTGACCGTAGCCTCCTTAGGTGAATTTTCTCGAGCCAATAGGACACGATCCATGTCCACATCATTTCTGACTTGCCCATGTGGCTCGTTTTTCCTGAAGACACTTGTAACATATACTTTCACAAAATGGCTGCGGAAAGTTGCAGCAGCTGCGGAAAGTGGCAAGATTCCGCAGCTAAATGAGAAAAAATCTAAATCAAACAACAGACACAAAATATAGTTAAAAATCATTTTAGATGCTCTTTTGCAATTAATATACAATGATATTGACAACTGGGAAGGTTCAGGTGAATGAAAAAGGTATAGAAAGGTGTATGGAAAAGATGCAGATTTGAGACTCAACAATCACCCATTATGAGTATGCTTCCCCTATTTTTTATGACTTCTACGTGTATCTTTTTGGGATGAACGATGGGTCAGAGACACTATTTTTTGTACTCAGACACATACATTTTGATATATATATGAGAGATATTTTTTTTCGGCTCTACATGGTGCGCCACTTGTTTCTGCTTATGGATTATGTTATGCTGATGGATATCTATGTTTTTTTTTTTTTTTTTTTTTTTTTAATGTATGATGGTTTATTCAAGATGCATTCCAGTTTAGAATATTGTTAGCTATGTGATCAGCTGTTTGGTTTTGACTCCTTGGTACATGTGTGAATGAAATGTAGTCAAATTGTCTGATTAGTCTTTTTGCACGCAAATATTTTCTAAATAGATGTGAATCTCATATCTAAAATTTTTGGTTTAATTGCGATACTACTAATTGGGAATCAAGGTACATATGCATATGGCGTATTCCCTGATGTAGGGTGTCTCACATAAGTCCAATAACGACACCATATTCTGCCTAATTGTTTGTTGCTGAACTGATGCACACACCATTGGTGTAGAGTGGTGATTGGTCAGGGTGATAGATAACCCAGGCGGCTGATGCTAAAATTTGAGACCATCTTGATGCTCCATCAACAAATCCAAAGTAAGGGTAAGGTTGGTAATCCATTGTGACACTCAAGCGCATTTTGTAAAAAGTATTTTGGTCAAAAATTCAAAGTGGTTGGGTTTGTGTATGTTGATTCTAGGGTAGGGCCTTATTGGCCCTTAGGGATAGAATTTCTTGAGGTAAAAGCTATTAACGGGGTTGCTTAGGCATGTCCCATCTGGTTCAGTTAAGATGTATGCCCCTGGCGAAGGAAATGTTTTATGATGTAGGGTCCTTTCCACAAGGTTTCAAACTTTCCTGGACCTAGGGCTTATTTTGCGAAATCGTATCGGAGGACTAGTTCTACCTCAGTGAATGAGCGAGGGTTGATGTGGCAGTGGAACGATGCTTTTACCCTTTTCTTGTGGGCCTCATTGTGTTGCAATGACTATCATCGACTTTTTTTGACGAGCTCTAGTTGTACTAGGCGTTGTTATAGAGGTTGGGTATCATCGAGGAGTTCGATGGCGGCTTGTAAATTCGGGATCTCGCGTTCTATGGGAATCACGGCTTCGACCTCGTATACCAAGTGGAAGGGAGTGAAACCAATGGATGTCTTCATAGCCGTGCGGTATGCCCATAGGGCGGAGAAGAGCATATGGTGCTAGTTGGTTTTATGGTTACTCACCATGTGTTGTAACATCGTTTTTAGGATTTTGTTTACAGATTCTACCTGTCCGATGGATTGGGGTTAGTATGGTGAAGTGAATTTGTGAGTGAATCCGAGGTGGTGAGATAGCTCCTTGAAAACTTCATTCTAGAAGAGTTTCCCATGGTCGGAAACTCTCTTTTAGAACGCCGAATCGGGCAATCACGTAGTTAAACAAAAATCGAGCAACGATTTCTACGGTGTTGTTGTATGTGGGCATGGCTTCTGCCCACTTGGTGAAATAATCGATAGCCACTATGATGTATTTATGATTGCCAATCGATGCAGGGATGCAAGTCATGAAGTCGATTCCCCATTTACAAAAGGGGTCGGCAGTGATGACAGGGTGCAGATGAGCGGGAGGGGATCTTGCCTTATGAGTGAAGCACTGGCATTGCTCGCATCTCTTGATTGCTGTAATGCAATCGTGAAATAGGGAGGGACAGAAATATCCTTTCTGTAGGACTTTTTGGGCAGTGGCCATCCCAGAGAGGTGGTCGCCGCAAGCTCCTTCGTGGCAGTCATTAAGGGCTTGTTCCGATTGGTCGCGAGTGAGGCATCGACATAAAATGGTGTCAATGCCTCGTCGATACAAAATATCGCCCATGAGGAGATATCGGGGGGCTTGATGGCATATGCGCTGACAACTGTCTTGAGTGAGATGAGGTTTGAACTTTTGAGTTTGTAGGAAGAGGAGAATTTCTCTGTACCAAGGGTCATTGGTTGCTACGAAGAAGAGATTCTCTTCTGGTAGCAAATCATTTACTGGTGATCCCTTGGTATCCCTTGGAAGTTCCATAATGAACTTTGCTAAGATAAGCGCCTTTTTTCTTTTAGGGGAGAAAAAATGTAAGTCGTATTCTTAGAGAATGACTATCCAGTGGGCGTATTTATGGTTCATCAGGCGACGTGTGAGTAGATATTTGATGGGGTTAATATCCGCGATGACTGTAGTGGTTTTTAAGATGATGTAGTGGCAAAGCTTCTGGACTGCATGTATTAATGCTAGGGATATTTTTTCTTTAGGCTCATATCTTAACGTTGGGCCCGCTAAGGTTTTATTTATGTAATAAATTATGTGCTCCTTCCCATCTGGGCCTTCCTAGATCAAAACTCTAGACAAGGTGGACTTGGAGGCTGATAGATACAGGATGTAATCTTTGTCATAGTCTAGGGGAATAATGAGTGGTTATGAAGACAATGTTTCTTTCACCGCACCAAACACTTGTTGGGCGTGATCATCCTATTTGAATGGGATGTCCTGGCAAAGGAGGTGCAAGAACCCTTGAGCGCAAGTGGAATAATATGGGATGAAGCGTCTCATGAAATTGGCCTTCCCTTGTAGGCTATGTAGTTTCCTAAGGGTTCCAGTTGGAGGTACCTATTTGATGGCTTGGACCTTGAGGACCTTGAGCGGGTCCACAAAAATCCCTTGTTGGGACACAATAAAACCTAAGAGTCTACCTACTGTGATGCAGAAGACACACTTGAGAGGGTTCAAGCATAGGTTGTATTGATGGAATTATTGGAATACCAATCGCATATCCTCAAGATGGTCTGAGTGCTTCTTGGAGTGAACGGTCAGATCTTCCAAGTAGGCGAGAATAAGGTGTGCCAAGTCATGAAATATATAGTTCATGGCCCTCTGGAAGGTGGCTCCAATGTTTTTTAGGTCAAATGGTATTACGTTGTATGAGAATTTTCCCTAGGGGGTGGTGAACGCGGTTTTGTACCGATCTGTATGGCAGATTTGAATTTGGTTGTACCCATAGAATCCATCCATAAAGGAGAGAGCCTCATGACCTGCACAAGCATCAATGACCTGGTCGATGAATGGGGTGGGATAATTGTCCTTAGGACAAGCTTTTTTCAAATCCCGAAAATAGGTGCAAATGCGTAGGTGCCCTGTTTTTTCATGATGGGAACAGGGTTGGAAGCCCAAGATGTGTAAGAAATGGTGTAGATAAACCTAGATTTGTGAAGCTTATCGATTTCTCATTTTATTGCTTCTACCTTTGATGGGTGCAGTTGAAACTTTTTCTGGTGCACTAGAGGTACGTCAGGCCAAGTGTCAATATGGTGCTCTACGATAATGGGACTAAGCCCCGACATTTCTGAGTAGTCCCACGTGAATATATCTTGATACTCTTGTATCAATTGGGTATAAGAGGCTATTTATTCTGGAGAGCATGCTGTCCCCAGTGAGATTTCTTCGACCTTTCCAGGATTTTGGGATATGTTCACCTTGATGGTAGGTGAGATGTTTGACATATTTCCTTCCTTGAATGCATCGGACGTCAGGATGGGGTTCTTGAACCAATCAAATTTTCCTGATCGGAGGAAATATTTTTATTTGATCGCATAGATCTATTTTTCTTTTGTCTTGTCAGGACTGAACGTATGCTTGGGGAGAAAAAGAAAACGGTGATGCATTGCATCCCATGGATAATCCGACTCTATCATTACCTCTAGGATTTCCTCATCTGAATGAAATAGGGATCCTAGGGGGGATTGATCCTATGCAAGGTTATGCTAAAGAGGTTCAATCCTCATGGAGCTAGTTGATAGACATGATAAGGATTCCATCGTCGATGTGGTGGAACCAGACGCGGTTGACAGAGTTTAGACAGATTGGGTTTGCTTATGCATTAGGAACAACACTATGATTATGGCCATTTCATTACCTATGTGATTGGCGAACAACTTGAGTCTTAAGTTTCGATATGATAGTATGAATGTATATGATATATTATTTGTGGAGTTTGAGTGGGGGAAACATCCTATTGTTCAGGGTTGGAGTGCAGTGGTGCTAGCTGGACCGTGGCTTGTTGGTGAAATTCTTTAAGAAAATGAAGTTTCAAGGTGTTTCATTTAATATTATATCAGTTGACAGTATAATGATATTAATATAGTGTCACATTTTGTTGGAGGGTGTGTGGAATCTTCTTATCTGAATGTGGAAAAACACAGTGAAGATTTTGTTATAAATTATTGTTTCAGTTTCAGTGACAGTTAGCTTGTGGGTGTGTCTGAGCTTCTTCGAGTGAACACTTGTGCTCTTGGCCTCTTAGCTGAGAGATATACATTACTTGTATGATGAAAGTGTGAAAAAATCTGGCAATAAGTACATGTCATCTTCTCTTGGTTAGAGAGAAGTTTTGTGGGAGAGAAGAGACTGTACGAAAACTGTTTGCAAGGTGCTTCAGTTATTTTCACTGATTGACCTTGTTATCACAAAATTGCACTTGATTGGCTTCTAATCTGACAACCCTGTTGGGGTCCCATGTTTTTATAGTTTGGCAAATCAAAAGACAAGTTAACATCAGAACCAATATTTAGAGTTACAGGATCCAGTCCTCCTGTTCTCAGAGAGGGATCTTTCAAATTATTTATTTTCGCAAAGGTTTATCTTGTGTGCTTTGAGTATAGGTTTTAGACTAGTTATTAAGTGCAGGTGTTTTTTGTTTGTTTGGTTGGATTGATACAGCAGAATATGAAAGGTCTAGGAAAGGTAGGTAGAAAGAGGAAGTATTAGCTTCATTGGGCAATGGAGTCAAAAATAGGTCACGACAAACTTATCAATGGATATGGGGTATCAAAGGGAAAATCTAACTTGTTCGCAGGATCCTTTGGTTTTGGAATGAGATGGACATCAATGATTTGGAAAGAGAAGTTTAATTCTCAACAAAGGGAATTTGAAAACACAATTTGAACAATAAAGAATAGTGATATAGACAGAGCTAAAAGATTTAACTGCTGGAATTCTATACAAATGCCTTCCAACTGGAGAAATAATGACTTATTCAGCATATAAAATGAAATCTAAGATTCAGGGAACACCCTATTTCCTCAAAGATTTTATTTCAAATGACTTAGAAAACATAAAAGATTCATTGATAATTACAATCATAGAAGAGGGAACACCTAAATACATCTATGATCACAATTATAAAGACCTTTAAGCCAACTGTTCAAGCAAGGACAAGTGGCAAGATCAGAACAGACCTCCTTGACTTACTGTAAACAAAGAAACTTCAAAGGGAGACTTCAATAACAGTCTTTAAGTGGTAGCAGACAAGCAGGGAGAACCATAAATCATGCTGAAACTGAATGTTCGAACTATTAAGGAAATAAACAAGCATGAGGACTAAAGAGAGAGATTAAAGACTCTAAAATACCTCAGCAGAAGAAAACATAAAAGAGAGAAGGATAAATAGGTCTAAGGTGCTTCCAAGAGTCATTTCTTAGCCTAAAACTTTCATCCTACTGTAGTAAGAATTTATGGAACAAAATGAAAATAGGGGAAAACATTAAACAATTCAGAATACTTCACCAACAACCAAGCTCATGGATCCAATGATAGAGCCTTCTCAAGAATAAGCATGCAACAACATCATCAGGGCCTCCAAGACTTCAATTTCTTCTTCAACTTCAACAGACTATGTATTATTTCAAAGAGTTTCAGAATTACAACTAGTAATCAAAACAACCAACTTCTCATCTTCTACAATAGTATTTATAGAAGAATGAGGAGGTGAGATCTGATGAAAGACCTCCCAAGATAATTAATACAGATTAATGACTTCTCGGCCTTTGAGGGGCTCGATGGAGAAGTTTACAGGTGTTTTTCTGTATTAATGTTTTACATTTAATGATTTAAGCTCAGTGGGAACCTTGTTTGACATTTGAGGCTCCGCGTCATGCTATAGTAACTATGTTGATATTTTTGTCATTAAATTCCATCAGCAGAATTAACTGTTTGGCTGCATTGAGGCAAATATCTGATTTTGATCCATAACTTCGGCCTCTGTTTGAATGCTTTGAGGCATAGGTGGCTTAGTGGTAGCTAAGAGGAATCAATTAGCCTCAGATGTGGTGGTGAAGGCATTTCTGTCTGATAAACACTTATGATTTTCTTTAATTGTGTTTCAATTTGGAGGATTAGGCTTTTGATAATCAATCTTAGCCATAATCCCCCAAATAGTCTTTGATCTTCTGTTCTGCTGTGTTCTGTCTTAGACACTGATACTCTTTTTAAATTTGATTAAATAACACTGTGTCTTGTTGATGTGCAGGCCACCCAGGGCTCATATGGCATCAGTGCCTCATGAAACATTGATGAGATGTGGAATTTTGAACCCATGCGAATGGTTTCCTTTGATGAATCAAAGGCATGGGAATCGTCATTCCCAGCCTTCAGCTTTTTCTTCAATATAATGGATAAACCATTAAACACCTGCAAAACACAAAACTAATTATGAAATCCTGCGTTGTTTGGGTTATAGTGCTTAGAAGGTTGCGGGGAGGAGCATGGTCGTTGGATGGCATTATCCAACGGTGGGGATTCATTTATAGGAGGTCAAAAGAAGAGTAGAGGGAAGAATAAGACATAACCGTCGATCGCGCAGAGATCAAGGGTTGGGACTACGTGTTAAAATCCTTTTGATGGAAAGCGGAAAGCGATGAAACCATGAGGGAAAAATCCAAGACCGACCGATCTAGACATGTGGATGATCCAGATCCAATCAGAGGATCACAATTGGTAGGGAAAAAAAAAACAACTGTTAAAAACGCACCTGATGAAAAGATCCAATGTGATCAAATGTAGACCATCACTCTGCAAATCAGATCGATGGTGGGAGATGCATTGGGAGATCGCAATCGACGGTTTTGAATAAAAAATTTTAAATGAGCCGAAGGAAAAACTCTGATGCGATGATTTTGGGGCCGTCGATCTGCAGAACAGATCGACGGTGGAGGATGGATTGGGGACCACTGATTGGAGGTGGCATGAGGGGTGCCGGGGCGATTGATTTTGGGTTGTCGATCTGCAGATCAGATCGATGATGGGGAGTGAATCAGAGGGATACCAATCGGGGTTCGGAATAGAAAGAGCCAAATAAAACTTGCCGATGCGATGATGTGTAGGCCGTTTGATCGGCCTTAGATTAACAGCGAAGATGGTTTGAGAAATGCGCCGAGGGAAAACTCTTAAAACCATATGAAAAAACCAAAAAAATTTAATATAAACAAAGGTTTTATGCGTCAGGATGGTTTTATATATATGAAGTGGATAGGCGCTCGACTGCGGGGCCTTGGTCTATATCGAATGATAATAGGCCTGGGGCTTATATAAGAGGGCAAATCAGCATCGTAGTTTTGTTTAAACACAAACAAATGCGCTTCGTGAGTTGCTCCAACGCAATAAGCATTCAGGACCCTAGCACTTGGTTCTAGCGTTGGGGCACATGGAGGGGAAGTGGTTTTAAGACTAAGCCCAAAGGGGCTTAAGCCTTTATACAAAAATATGTATTTTTTATGATTTTTTGTGGTTTTCAAAGGGTTTTGAGGGTTTGGACAGAGTTCAAAAGGAGTTTTAAACTCTATAAAGGGGATTTTATGAAAGGGGAACAGGGGAAAATGAAAAATAGAGGAAGTTTATAGGAATGAAAGGGGAGCAAAATGGAGGTTATTTTTTTCAAGTGGAAGTAGGGGAAAAAGGATGATTTTGCAGCAGTCTTTCGTCATGAAATCAACATAATTTCTGAGTATAAAAAAGGAACAGCAGTGAAGATTTGGACAGAGGCATGAGGTCTTCAAGAGTCTTCAAGAGATAACATTTTTTAGCAATAAAATTGTTTCTTGAAGGCTCCAAAAATGATTTAGCCAGCATTTGATATAAAAAATTTTGTAGCTGGCTAACAAACCCTACATAAATGTTTCAAACCAACTTTTTAATGAAGCTTAGCCTTTTCATTCCGAGAGGGCTCTCTCAAATGGATTTAATGATATTGGTTAATGATAGTGCTAGATGGCTAACTCTATAAGATTTGTATATTGTTTTTCATGATTGCAGGTTGAAAGAGTTCAGGCTTGCTACTATTGGGCTTATGGAGTCAAAAAATAGTATTTTCAATGGCAAGGTTTCTTGACATGGAAGCTGAGGCAAATAGGAGTCTTTAACAAAGGCAATTCACTCATAAAACATAGGAAAACACAGCCATTTCATTACTAAAGGAAGTCAGAGCATAGATTTATGAATTTTGAGTAATAGAAATGAAATCTACTGCAGGTGATAAAACATATGATGTAGATCAATAAGACATTAAAAACTCCATGAGAATCTCAGGTCTGTCAAGAATAAAATCCCTCTGTATTATTGATATAAGTCAAAATACATAAAGCAATAGTTTGGTGAAAAAATATCCAAACCTTTACTACTTCAATGATTTGCCTTTAAATAGGCATTCTTACAACAAGGATGATCTACTTGATGGCTAGATTCATCTAATTCTTCGTATGACACATCATATAATATAAAAACATGTCTTTAACAAGAAACCGATAGCTACACCTTAAAGAAGACCTTTCCTACTAGGAGTCTAACTCCTATTTATTACATATTCTACCTTATCTTTGTGAAACAGTTACATGTCAGTTAAAAATAATCATCACATGCTCGAATGATAGATGATAGGCTCATTACCACCTTTACATGTTAAAAACCCTCCTAAACATGTGGAACAAAACCCTATTTTTTAGGAATGCATGAACCTTATCTTCAATGAGAGCTTTAGTTGACGACCTGTCTCCACAACACTTCCTTCAAGTCATAAATTTTTGATGTTAAGGTCCCTAGACCTGTTGGAGGAGTCCAGCTGTCCAAAACTGCCATTAGGATGCTCCAAAAGTTTCAAAAGTAGCCCGCTATGAAAACATTATAGTTTCGTAGTGAGCTTTTGTAGCATTGAAAAAGAAGCTTCTACACCCGAAAATTATGCTCCTTTGCTGTTCCATGGTGTCAACCAAGACATGACACCTCACCACCATTAAACTACCTCCTTAAAAACTGCAAAAAGTGATTTTGGAAGAAAATAGGCTGCTACAGAAATTTTCGTAGCATTTTCCTGGCTTTAAGCCTAGGAAACGCTACGAAACTGTGAAAAACTGCAGAATTTCCAGATTTCAACACTCTCTCAAAAAAGTGACCTCCAGCTATAAAAACTTGGCCTTCAACATGACATGAACCTTCTAAAACATAATCAATCTCAACTTAAGACCCCTGTGTTGTTTCCTCTTCATTAATGATCAGTTGAGCTATGGGCTTCTCAACCAGAGTCATCTTTAAGCCCTTCTTCTCCAGCTCCTCATGAATTAGTTCCAGTTGTTCTTGTAAGTCTTTGACTTGGTCTTTTAGTGTTCTATTCTTAGACTGTAAGTACAGGTTAATTTTCCTGTTATGTTTCACCTCTCCTCTCAATGGATTAGTCCATTTGATCAGTTTTTATGTGTTGTACAAGGTCTTAGAGACACTTGTGACTTGATCCTCCCAAATTTCTTTCATTTTCTCAAACTGTAACTTCTGAACCTTGTGCTTCCTTGCCTCTTTATTTAAGACTGATATTTCATCACTTTCCAGCTTCAACTACACCTTAAGGACTTCAATCTCTGTTTTTTCAATGATTTTCTCTTTACCTTTCTTTTTCCTGATGACCAAATCTTCTTTTGCAGGTGATGAGAGGTCAATGATGCTTGGTGGTGGCTGGACAGTTTCAATGACCTTTTGAGCCTCTTTGTTGCTTTCTAAGACCTTTTTGGCATGTCTTGTCATTGGTTTTCTAGCTTGAAACATGAATCCTACATATTCACCTACAAACTCTAACTTTTTAGCTATTTTGGCTTTCTTGAGCTTCCTTCCTCCCTCATCTATGTATTCAGCTTGAACTATCGGAGTTTCTTCAATATCAATAGCATGAAAAATGTCCTCTAAGTTACCCTTAGCCACTGTTTGGCTTCTTGTAACCCTTTTGCTACCCTTTTGACTCACTGTTGGCTTTTGTTTTGCAGGTGTAACTTTGGGTGTGTCAGCTTTCTGCAATGGCCCTGTCTCCATGATCACTGGTTCAACTTGCTCTTCCACTCAAGGTGATGGGATATCTCTAAGTTTAGGAGTTCTTTTAGGAGTGATGGCATCTATTTCAAAATGAATGATGAACAAAAAATATGACCAGTCTCTGCCTAATCTCTTTAAGTCTTCTAATACTAGCAACTTGATTAAACCATGATGAAATAGTGAGGTTTCATTTCCTTCAGATTTAGCTTGAAATTTGTCTAACATTTTAGCTAAGATTCTGTATATGTAAAAAGGTAGATCAAGAGACCTCTTACCAACAAAATTTAGCAGAAGCCTAAGATGGTAGGAGTAAACCATATGATACCTCCCTTCATAGGTGAAGTACTTCTAAATGATTAGCAACAACTTTGAGAAGTTGTCTTTCATGTAGCTCCTTGGGATGGCATTTGTGAGATCAATATCACTATGATCTGGCTTGATAAATTATTTACAGTCCTACATGGTGAACTTGAAGGCTTTGAACCATTGTTCTCCTCCGCTAGGGATTCCTGTTGTTGCTGCAATAGTCTCTGGTGTTATATTGAGGTTCAACATTCCCACCTTTGAAGTTGTCCCATTGAAACTGATAGAAAACTCCTTAGAAACTTGCACATGGCACCCTTGCAATCTTTGGAAAAAATGCAAACACCCTGTTCTTCTGAAAACTTCTAAGGTAGTTGGGTATTCATTTAAAAAATTCATTTCTGATGGCTCATATCTGAGGCAGTGGCCACCTTTGTTGGTCTTCCTCTTTGTAGCCATGGTGTTTTTATACCTTCTCTGGCTCGCTTGATTAGTGACACCTACAACTTTTGAAACTGCCAGAAACCAGCTCGGCTTGGTGAAACAACTCTCCAAACCTCAATAGCATGAAAAGCTAAAGCGAAGAATGACAAAAGAATCAATTGGGTAATGTTTTAAAGGTTCGATGACAGCTCATGGCTTAATTGTGACTCATACATGCTGAAAACAATAATAATGACCTCAACCATGACCTTTGTACCTTGATTTAACCCTAACTGAGTCGAATGACATCCACCCTAACACTTCTAATCATTGATTGACACCTTGCATAGAATTTTAAAAGACAAATAGAAAAACCTCTTTTCATAGCGTAGTTAGTTCATTTCCAGACAATTTCGCTACGAAAATATTAGTAGTTTCGTAGCAAAAACTGCCTTTTTACTGTGTAATTCGCTACCAAAACAAGAAAAACTGGCTAAAGTGACCTTTTCAAATTCAAAATATTGGGAAATTAAATATGTAAGAAAATGATGACGGATGGGACATGAGATGACTTGAATGGGGGTGGGTTTGGACCTTAGGATAGGCTAATACGAAAATATTTAAATTTTCCTAATGAAGTCTATGACCATACCTTTGACAAATGAACTTCTAAGACTATGTCAAATGATGCTTCACTTTTTCTGAGTGATAATAGACCCAATGGTCAATCAAGTCGCATAGTTTGCATGATATCCTAGGTTGGGCCTGAGTTATGCTTGGTTGGTGCGCCATCCCAGTTTTCCCATCACGCTGATGTGGGTGTGGGGTTGCTAGTTTGGGGGTGATATAATTTCTATACCATTTAAGGAGATCGCGTTCTTTCTTCTCTAATGTATGAATCATATCAATGAGAGGACGAACTTGTAGAATAGAGGTACAATGTTTCCCACAGTGATTGCCTTGAAATACTAGGCAGAATAGCCTAAATAAGGGCAAGTGGTGACCACATGATTGGGAATTTTACATAACGCACATGTTGGTATTATATGTAGAGAGTGGTTGGGGGTAACTAAAGGTTACATAATTGGTCGCTTTTCAGATGACAGAAAGAGTATGGATCTACTCATCACATCTTCTTGGGTTGTCAAGCTGTTCATGGCTTTCAAGTCTATGCCATATTCTTAGGAGAGGCGGGCTATGGCTGAGTGAAAACTAGACAGCGCTAATCAAAATCGGGGGATAAAGTGGAAATTTTCTAGAATGTGGTTGTCAGCACATAAAGGACATGTGAATTGCGCTGACCGCAAACCAACATAATAAACTTGTTCTATAGGATATCATCTATGGATGAGTTCCAAGGCTGTGCATTATTCTATGAAGTGACCACGTTCATGACACAACGTGCAACGTATGATAGGAGGGGGAAATATGAATGAGCATATTTCTAGTGATTGTTGTTCCTCCTGCAGGTACAAGATGGTGCGTGGTTCATCTCTAGATGACCAGGTAGAGGGATCCTGTTGACAGGATCACTTGATGGCATGTAAGGCATCCCTATATCATGGTATTTCTGGGAAATGATGGGTATAGTGCCCATAATTGCTGCAGATAGTGCATGCGTGATTGGTACGCAATGCTTTGCCTTTAATTTTGGTGGCAGGTTCCTTTTTACGGGAATGTGGTGTCGCGATGTCTGCCTCAGAACTAAGGAGAGATTTTAATTCGTCCATCTCTAGGTAGATGTGGGTAGGGTGACCTACTACATCACATATGGCGCAACCTGGTGATTCCCATTGCATGGCAGGAGTCTCCACCCTATTTCCTCCTTGATTTTCTTAGCCAAAATCATCGGTTTTGCAATGGGAATTTCCTTTGCAGGGATGTTTGCGACAGTCTCCTGAACAACTGGGGGTAGTTCAGGATTGATGGGGATTAACCCTATAGAGGTGATGTGCGCGACTCCCATTGGAGTGGGTGGGACTAGGTATCAAATTGGTATCATGAATGATAAGTTTGGTAGGACCACCGTGGCCATGACTTGTTGTGACATGAAACCAACTGGAGGGAAGAGGAAAGGGGTCTCGGAAGTGGTGTAGGCTAGAGAGGTTGTCATGGATGAGGACTCAGTTTCATTACTTCTCGTGTCCATGTCCTAACTAGCTTTGGCACTTGATGTTGAAATCATGCACACTGTAGCCCCTGTGACATCAAGTGATGACTCAGGTGTAACCGAGGGATCTCCTAGGAATGATCCTAGGATGGACGATGGTTTGAACTGGTCGGGGTTGTATTCTTGGTACCATGAAAGTGCGTCCGCAAATGTGTCTACGTAGGGTAGAATGACATTGGTATTTGTTAGGGGCCGCTTTTCGCTATGCGTCAATTGGTCGACAGAACGATGCGGTCCTCATGGGGGAACATCATGTTCAGAAGACGGAGCAGGTGACGACTGACATGGCATACATATAACTCTGCCCAAGGAGTATATTTTATTCCAACTAGGCATCCAAGACTTCAATTTCTATAAGGATCGTCTTTCCAGCTAAGCAAACCGTGATGTTTTGATAGAGACTGACGGGGGCCGAAGGGCGACCATCATATTCTCTAAGCGAGATGTCTGATGGCTTTAGTTCAGGTTATCCTAACTTATGCCAAACGTTCTTTGACATGATGCATGTGGATGCACCTTCGCCAATGATACATCGTTGAATGGAAATGTTTTGGACCAATAGTGGTATTTGGAAGGCGACCATTGAAGGATGCCTAGGGGTGGCTTTATATAAATCAAAAGCCATTAGGTGTGTATCGGTAGGGTTGATAGCACCTAATGTAGAAAGCAAGGCTTTTCCCTGCTTTGGGCATGACTATAATACCTCCAAAGCTGACATAGCGGCGAGAGATTGAGCTAGATAATCCACAATGCTATAGTTATGGGCTGCTTTGGAATAGTTTCCTGTTTGCCTAGTTGGTCCCTTAGCCATCTTTGGAAAAGGTTCAATAGGCATATTTGATATGGTCAAAGGTGTTGTTGGTGCATTGGTACTAGACCTTGACGTGTTGGTGTTTGGTGGGGTATCATAATTTTGATTCCATGTTTGAAAAAACATTTCCTCGCCAGTCATGTAGATTTCATGGCTGTTCTTTACAGAGTCGTTGGGAGTTTGTTGCTGCATGCTAACAATCCCTTGATGCGGGAAAGGTTCCTGCATGACTGTTGGCTGCTAGGAGGATCCCCCTTGTCCACAGTTACTCTGTAGCTTCTTCAACTCAGGGAGGTTAGGACAATGGTGAGTGTAATGGTCATACTCACCACAGATCGAACAAGAGTGGTTTGTTCGAAAAGGTGGCCTTTTGTTCTGCCTTTGGGCGTTGCTTAGCTCCTGGTTTTGATTTCGGTTGGAGTTGCTTCTAGCCTGAGATCATGGAGGGCATTGTTTATTGTTCCCCTCTTGTCTAGGATTTCCTTTAGGCTTGTTTTTTCCTTTTTTCTTAACCACATTAGGAGGATATTTCTCCTAGTTATATGGTTGGCGCGGTTGGTTTTGGGAAGGTTGCACAAAGTTCACCTATGCATTATTATGCATGGGCGGGTCTTGTGCTGGGGACTGCGTATAATGTGATCCTTGTTTTTTAAATGGATTTTTGGGGGGATCTCTTCTGTCAGCATGTCTATCTGTGTACTGGGTCCCCTGAGTTGGAGGATAGGGTCCGCCATGCTGATGATGATATGCCAATGCCCTACTGGTCAAATTTTGCGGAGGCATGTGATGACTTTGGTAGCTAGGTTGTGGTACGTTCTGAGTAGAATCATACGTGTAACCGGGGTATTGAATGATGTTTCTTGGGTGACTTTGGGTCGGTGACCCAATTAAATCGTTTGCAGAGTTCGACGCGCCTGGAAATTCTTTGTAACTTTGCAGGTGCGGGGCGTTCGACAGGATATTGTAAATATACCCTGACTGCGTATAGATCAGCTCGAGCTGTTGGGCCATAATAATGGCATCCTCTTTGGATATGGGATTTTGTTGCACCACATCTTTTGAAATATCTGCAGTGAGAGTTTTCAGGAACATGTCTAAAAAAACTCGATCATCGAGTTTGGCTTTGCACAAACTACGACGCCGCCAACATTCGTGGAGATGGTCCGAGATATGGATGGCGGGTGTCTTCCTAAAGTGGGTCAGTAATTCCATTCCATAATCATGGTGGATGGGTAGCTGAAAATAGGTCAGGAATGCAGTGGCGAGGGCGCTAAAGGTTCCATGTGTAGCAAAGGGTTGCTCCACATACCATTTTGCTACCACTCTAGTTAGAGTGCGTTGAAACAGTCTTAGTCAAATTATATCATCAATGATGTTGTTCGACGAACACCACAGGTGGAAAAACATAACATGATTTTAGGGGTCTTCTGCTTACTTTCCTTCGAACTTTGGAATGTTCGAAGGGAGCTTCGTGGGCATGGGAGGCCATATGGGGTTGTGTGCAATGGGGTTGTTTTTTGACTTGGCTAAATCTGGTAGAATTAACGAAGCTAGAAAAGGTGTCTGTGAGGTTGTAGCCATTGCGACTTGTGAAAACAAAATGTTTAGGTTAGGAATAGGGTTTTCCTATGACATACCTTGTTGTTTGTTCAACTAGCTTCTCGAATGGGTAGCACTCCTCTGCCCTCTAGGGGTTGTGGGAGGAGGGGTGTGTGGTGACACTGTGGGAGTGTTCACTAGTGTGGCGTTAGGATACCAACTAGGGTCCCCAACTAAATATGCCCCAATAAAGGATGAGCCAAAAATGGTGGTCATGTTCCATCTTTGATGCCTAAATGGGGAAAGACCCGGAACCCCTCCTAATAATGGGGGGAGGTCCAAAAGACGTCTAGATAGACAAGGTCCCATTGGGTCCGTTCTGGCTTCGACTAGGTATGGCTTTAGAAATATTTGAGAGGATAGAGATTATAATCAATGAAAAAGTTCGATTGCATACAGAAAAAAAAGCGAAAATAAAATAAATTTTACCTTTAGATTAATCCTATGTGATCAGTCAATAAAAAAAATATGGTTTTTTGTTTGTTTGCGTATGATACTCAAATTCTAGAATACCTAATCATCCTCACACACTCAAATGTAACTTGGCATTGAGAAGATATCTTGCAAATTCCAGCACAATGTCTCGTAAGAGCTGGTGACACCCTCAGTCATCCGAAGAAAATCCACCAAGGTAAAGGTAGAGGATCTAGTGCTTGCCTACATCGTCACCTATAGGGAAAGGATGCCCTAATTTTGGCCACTAAGAACCACCATCCCACGTGATCGTTTGAGTCTTGGGCTTCTTGGTAGTTCAGCTAACAGTACCGAGTATCAGACAGGTCAGGTAGCCCCAACTGATACCACACGCACTGCGCCTAAGCCTAACCCCCTCTGAATCGGGTCTCTTTCGCGCTTGGGTTTTCTTTTTTGTGGAATGATAGGTGGATTTGAAAGTTCCCTAAACAATCAACTTCTATGTTTCAAGATGAAGAATGATCAAGGTGCCTTATTGGATGCCTACCCCCTTGATCCTAACTTAGACTATAAATTCTTTTGTGGTCCCTATGGGGAGAATTTAGTGAGTTTTGTTAATTTAGTTTTAGGTGTCTTTTCTTTGCTTAGTGTGTAGATGTGTGTGAGAAAAAAGTGAAAAAGCACATAGTTTAAACGTGTGGATATGCGATTATCCTTTTCAAAATCCCCTATTTAAACTACGTTCTATTGTTCCTTTCTCAAAATAAAAACATGCACGGATATGGGCCACTTTTAATTTTTCCTAGTTAATATATGTGATAAATTATAGGGAGATGGTGAGTTGTGAATAGAGAGTGTTCATATGCTTGCATAGGATCACCGGAGGGTGAAAAGGCAGCAGAGATTACTTGCTCTTCTATTGACAATTCTGTCCTGGTCACGAAATCCTAGTGCAAAAATTGAACTAAACTAATGACTTTTACACTAGAAAAAGAACTAGCTAAGCATGTGTGGACTTGGGCCACTTAATTTGGCTAATTACCTAGGTGTTTTGGTACCTAAATTTTCAAAACATAAATTATTTCGAAATGCAAGTTAATTTTCCTCCTATTTAAACTATGTGTTAACTTTGAAAAAATCAACTTGAAATAAAATTAACAACATGCCTACCAAAAGTAGCTAAGAGTGAGCTTTAGCAAGCTGCGGGGCACCTCAACCAGTGCTGGCAGATGTATTATGGGCTTCCAGTCACTCTTTACAAGCAGGAAAATATGGAATTGTTGGAGAAAGTTCTCATTATGTTTTTTGCGTGCAAAAGGCTAAAACAAGCGCGAGTTCTGTGCATAGGTAAGATTTGAACACGTGTCTTGGGGCGTGCTTGTCTGTGAGAAATGCACACAAATTCCTGCAATGTAATTTTTTGGGAGCTCTTCAGCTTTATCCTGTCACTTGGGGTGAACCAGGCAGTGAATGAGAGAAAGGGGGCAATTTCCAGCCCAACTCCACAACAAAGACGAAGGTCTCTGCAAAAAGGCAGAACCACATAAACTTGGAAATAAAAGTTAGTGGAGTCATAGGTAGGAAATATATGGAGTTAAGCAATTTAGTGGAACATGCTCAAACATAAACATACTAGATAAAGAAATATCATGCATATTCAAACATAAAATTAAACTAAAACTAAATATAAATAAAACAAAAGCTATAATAGATTCAAACAACTTCAATAATCCAAAGGGAGGCTCTTACGTCCCCTCTTATTGAGTGCTGGTAGGAATGAGGATGAAACTTTAACCCACTTGTCAAGGGGCACTTAGAACTAGGGGTTCTAAGTCTCTATGCAGGGATGCAGTCTTTACTTCCGAGCTCCCTTGGCGCAAAGTCTCCCTCTCTCTACTATGCTGGACTAGAGTTGTTGGATGGCCAACAACTGAGTCCCCTCTATCTCTACTCCAGATCACACACTTATGGTATTTATTGGGGAAATTATTGCCAACATAAAAATGTGGTCTCATGTTGTTCATCTCCTAGTGGCCTTTTATAAGATAATTCAAATCCTCCTTCCCTCTCTTGGTACAAAGTGGATAGTGACCCAAGATAGGAGGGTGATTCCATTGTGTGCCACATTTGTTCCATTGTGTGATCCCTTGATGTCCTAAGGAGTCTTGGGTGGTTGTCCTTAGGAAACTTCAAGTGTGGAATCAATGTCCTGGAGTGTGCCTTGTGGTCCAAGAAAGTGACTTCTGCGACTCCTAGGATTGCGCGCATTTTTGAGCAAAAGGCGTGCAAAGGCGCGTTTATCGAAGACTTTTGTGCGCAAAGGCACATTTTACTAGTCCTTCTTGTATGTAATTTTTTTTTTCCTCAAACCTTAGAGATTTTTAAATATTTTCATATTCTCTAATATCTCTCAGCCCGACATTAAATAATGTCACTTTTTCTTGTACGATTTTCCAGTGATAACAAAAACAATCACAAATGAATCCTGAGAGGTATGTTTTTGATACAACCTGAGCTGATGTCCATTCACTAGAAAGGATATTTGAGAATTATCAATGGTTTCCCATTTTAAAGTCTCATTGTCAAAGACTACTTCTACGTGATAAGGACCTAACCTCCTTGTTTGCATCATTCCTTTAAAATCCTTGAACCTTGAATCGTAGAGTAAAACCCAATCACCCTTATGAAACAAATACTTTTTAATAATCTTATCATGCCACCTTACTCATTTTTGCTAAATGATATATGTTCATTTCATGACAATTGTTATCACTTGGATTGAACCTCAGGCTGAGAAAGGCAATTTTGAGGTAACCTCAAACCATGCTTAGCCAAGATTCTAGCTCTACTAGGCCAAGAGAGGGCTCTCTCTGTATGGATCATAGTCAAAATGACTACAGAAAGAAGATATTAGGCTAGGTATAGTAGCTCAAAGTTTTTGATTGTGTAGGGTTTTGCTAGATCAAGAGGAGTCAAGCAGCTAGGGCAAGGAAATTACGTCAAAATTTGCAAGGTGTTCTATGGGGCAAGGTAGGTAAAATGTTTAGCACTGAAGATTTTTTATTATGGGATGATCAAGAAATGTGAGGAGCTAGAAAGAGCATTATGAATTCATGGTTTCTTCATAAACTGAAGAAATTACAAAATTATGAATGTTTACCTAAAACGAAGCATAGAAATTATGGATTATGTTCATATAACTTGAAAAAATTCATTTAATAGCAATGAAATGATAGATGAATTAACAAAAAATTCTAACATTTGAGAACAAAATAAGAAACTAAAACTAAACACAATACCACATGGATCCCATAAAAATAGCTGCAAATTTGATTAATGTCTAGGCCAAAATTTATACAAAAATATGTCTCTTGAGATGCCAAAGCTCCAAGTGAATCCAACCATTACAATGACTGAGGAAATACATCATATAGACCTCAAAACCACTCTTCCTAGCCTCAGGGAGTCGAATCCATGAGATAGGGATCATTTTCACCTACTCCTAAACAAGAAACTTAAGACTAGGAAGACCCAACAATTTGCCTCTAAAAGAGAGGAAATTGATTCATTTGACATCTAGAAGACTTCTCTAATGTATCTACCCTAGATAACAATAAAAAAAAGTGACATTTACATTTATCTTGACCTTTTACATAAATAATTTCCCATTTCCAAAGATAAAATGTCAAAACGTCAAAATTTGTTGAAGATGATGAAAATTGCATTTTCCTGGCAAACACGCAGCGCCATGACAGGAAAAATAACTTCTTTTGCAAGAAGCTTTTGGAGGCCTTCCTGGTGTCCAAATAAGCTCCAAGATAGCTCATTCGAAATCTCTCTGAGTCTAGTTTCAAAATATGTCTTCATTTTCCAAAATTGCGCCCATATTCCCTGTCAAAAAGTGAATCTCCCAAGACTGGTAAACACGTAGCACCATGGTAAAAAAGGAGGCAGAGACATGAAAATTTGGTGGATTTTTTCACTTTTGAGGGAACATTTCTCCTCCAAAGTTTCTAAAACTTGCTAGGGTTGATGTCTTAGTCATTATTAACACAATGGTGGTGGCCATTTGTCATTTGGATGCCCCAAAAAATAGAGCAACGCCAGTGGTACTGCGCGTTTGGTAGAATTTCTATGCGCCAAAATTGCTCAAAAAACCAAAAATGCACTAAAGGGCCAAATGTGCCAAAAAATTTCCAAAATGTGTGAGGTTACTTGCTGATCAAGGGCTTGAGGGATGAAGAGGCACCTCAACAAGTATGTCTAACCTCTCCTTCTCCTTTTGCTCGGTCAAAGCTTGAATTTTTGCATGGGCTCATTTGAGTTTGGCCCTTGCAATTTTGTTCCTCATGGCATAGTGCTTTGCCATTTTCCTCTAAATATCATTGTCCTTTTTGGCCTTCTCTAGAAAAATCTCTAGATTCAAATTGGCTCTATCAAGCCATCCCTCTCTATCTTTGCTAATCTATAGGGAAGGCAACTCACTTGGAGTGAGCTGCTCTGCCAACTTCACTTCTCTCTGTCTTTCCTGAGCTAAAGCTCTCTTTAGCCCTATTGTCTTTGGTCTCTATCTTGGAGGCTGATCCTCCTCATCATAAATCTCACCAAATCTATCCAAGGTCTCCTCCAGCAACGCCTTGGCCTTTTATGCCTCTCTTTTTTCTTTGATGGTCCTGACCTCACTGATAATCTGCTTGGTTTTCAACTACTGATTTTATTGCTCAAGAAAATCAATCACATATTGTGCTCTATCAAGATTAGCTTGAAGTTAACTAATATTTTCCTCTTTGCCTCTGATTACTGCACTGGTGATTCTGTCCTCATCCTCCTCATCAAGGTAAATCAACTGAAACTCCTGCTCTGTTTCATGTTTATCCTCCTGCTCATCAATGATTGGATTTTTAGTTGTTCCTTAGCCTTGTCCACCTGTTTTGCTGATGAAGAAGGCATTGCCCCTTTCACTTTAAGTGAAGCAAACACATGCATGTGGCCTCTCTGATAGGTCTTGGGAAATGGCTCAACATCAGTCACATTAGCCCAAGTTGCCTCAATGTCTTTCTCACTGCTTGATGCCTCAATATCATGATTTGATGATGAAGGGTTATGGAAAGGTGAAGAAGTAGGATCAACATGAGGTGAATGGATCTAAATAGGCGATGATGTATGAGTAGTAGGCTGAGATGGAGAAGTGGAAATGGGAGGATGAGATGATGAAGGGATACTTTTCTCATGATGACTAGGTGGGGTAGTGAAAACTTCATTTTCAATGAATGTGTCCCATGGGATGTTATTTTTCTCAAGCTGATGCATGAATATCATCTTGATGAGGGAATGGTGAAAAATACTCTGCATTTGATGATTATAATCCCTCTTTTGTACAATGTATGCCATCTTGTCAATACCGCGGGAGAGATAGTAAGGTATGTGAAGCATTATGACTCTAGTGAAGTGCATGAGGAGTCAGATATGATATGAATAGAGTCTAGAAAACCTCCCCTCACAGGTGAAGTACTTCATGATTATTTTCATCATAGGAACATATCGGTCAAGGAGATGAGAGAAAGGGAAAATGGACTTCTTGTCATCCTTGTATCTAGGTTTGAGATATCTAGGTGAAAATATTTAAAACCCTCACTGTGCAAATGTGCAATGCTATGGACAAACGCGCAACGCCCATGTAAATTTCTCAAGAGGTATCAGAAAAATGTGCAACATGGCTGGGTAAACGCGCAACACCAAATAAAACACGCAGCGCCAAAGTGAAAACGTGTAGCACCTTGAAATTTGACCCAAAAATTCTCAAAAAACTCGAAATTTCTCCTTTGCTGAAAACTCCTAACGGTTGAAAGGAAACAATGACTTGTTTTGAGGTGCTTTGAAAGACTTTATAGCCAAGTGGATTTGAAATTTAATTTGAATCACCCACTTTTCTAATGTTCACTTTTCCTTTGGCACTGATATTCTTTGAACTTGACTTTTTGGCATTGCAGGTTGATCAAACATGGAGTTTGGCTTTCTTTGTTCCACTTAGGCTAGACATGATTGCATTTCACAGCTCAGGATTGAATTTATTACATATGAGAACATTAAATTACATTTGGAAAAACAAAAATAAATTACATATTGAATTTTATATCAAAATGAGATTTTGATATAAAAATCATTAAACTAAAAAATAACAACTTTGAAAGTATGATAATTACATCATTATGATCTTATTTAGTCCCTCTCATATATGTGCTAACATCATATAAGATGAAAGAGTGACCCTGAAAAATATAAAAAACCTAATGACCTAATGGGACTTCTTTTGACCTTACTTTCATAAATGATATTTTGACCTAAAAGACTTCCAAGTCATTAGAGCATTTCCACAAGTGTTGTTATGCTCAAGGAAACATGAGAAGGAGTCAGCCAATAGAATCTTCTGAGGGAGAATGAAGCCTTATTGACAAGGAAAAACACCAGTGGAACAATTTTATATCATGACCTAATGGAATGATGGAAAATTTCTTCAAAATGGGACACCTAAGATGCACATGAAAAATGTGTTTTGATCCCTGGTGGAAGTATGAAAATACTGACACTAACATTGGCCTTATTGGGGATGGCAACTCCTTGGAGGTGTCAAGAACACCGTAGACCAAGTGCCTAACCATTGGGCAAATACGGTCAAACAATTTAAAATACTGCAGACTATAAAACTGACTCTGACACTAACTCAAAACTGACTCAAAAACTTTGTAAAGAACAAAAAATCAACAATATTTATAGAATTCACTTTGCGCCCCAAGCCTAGATGATTTTCTACTCCAAAACTTGTAGAAAATATAAACTGGTATTTACAATGAAAGTGAAACATTCTCTCAGAAGTTGCATCAAAAATAATAATGTTTAAAGAGCCTACCATTGACTGGTCCTCCTGAAAATTCTTGTCCATTCATCTCTTTCAGAAAATAGTCATTTTGTCCTCGATAAGCTAAGCTCTTATAGGGTCCTTTCCAAATATTTTCAAACTTCCTGTGCTTTCCTTTATCTTCATTTCTTGCATCCCACCGCAACACTACATCCTCCAGCTGAAACTTATCTACCTTGGTTTTCCAATCATAAATATTTTTTATTTTCTTCTGAAGTTTAGAAGTAGTCTAAGAAAATTCCTCCCTTTTTTGCTCAAGGTGAATCATTTTATTGATCCGACGTTGAATATCATCTTCTTCACTGCCCACTTCCTGTAATAATCTCATAACCGGGACTACAAGTGATGTAGGAAACATTGTATCTATACCATAAACCAGTTCAAAGAGTGACATACCTATAGACTTCTTAGTGCCCACTCGGTCTACCCACAAAGCATTGGTAAGCTTTCTATGCCAATTTTTCTTGTTCTCCTCTAACATTTTCTTAATGATATTAACTAAAGATTTATTAGAGGACTCAACTAATTCATTGCCTTGCGGATAATATGTGGTGGAATGGACCAACCTGATGTTATACTTGTGACAAAACTCAATCATATTATTTGACTTGAATGCTGTTGAATTATCTGTAATAATATTGTGAGGACAACCAAAATGAGACAAAATATTGGATTCTAAAAATTGAATAATTACAGTGTCCGTAGCTCGCCTTGTAGGAATAGCCTTTATCCACTTGGTGAAGCAGTCAATGGCTGTTAGAATCCATCTATGTTGTGCTGATGATGTGGGATGAATTTACCCAATAGAATCAAGTCCCCACTATTGAAAAGGAACATTTACCACAATAGGCTTCAATGGAAGAGGAAGGAGTTTCCTTTTTCCTTGAAAAACTTGACATTCATGATAGTTTGTGATAGTTTTGTATAAATCTGAAAATAGAGACGGCCAATAATACCCTACTCTCAACACTTTGTTAGCTGTTGTTTTCCAAAACTAGTGGCCTCCACAATCTCCCCTATGGAAGTCATCCATTACCTGCTTAGCTTCATCTTCAACCAGACAATTCAAATTAACACCTCCTAGATATTTCCAATAAAGGGCACTAGCTAGAATGCAATATTTAGTAGATTTTAATTTCAAATACCTACCCTTAATTTTTGACATTCCAGGAGGAGGACATAAGTGCTGAAGAACATACACTATATCTGAATACCATGGTGAAGTGAGAAACATTTCTGATACCTGTATTGGAGCGCTATCTTCTTCATCATCTGACATTGCTGCAATAAGGTTTGTGTCTAGAGCATGCAAATTGGATTCAACCATGAGTTTGGCTAACCCCTATCCCTTGATCAGCTTGGTGGGCCTGATCTCGAGATCATACTCTAGCATTGCTGCTATCCACTTACCTCTCCGACCTTTAGGATCAGTCTGTGTGAGAACTTCGTTTACCGCTACATTTTGAACATAAGCTATAGTATGTGAACGTAGAATATAGATCCAGAAATCATTCAAAGCTTTGATTAAGGCTAAATAATATTATAGAAAAGAGAAGCATCTCTAATGGCTTGACTGAAGAAAGAAATGGGCTGCTCAACCTAATCCTTCTTTTGCATCAAAACCGCAGCCAAGGTGTGCTTAGATGCAAATGAAAATATTATAAAATCACTAGTATAATCTGGACTAACCAAAACAGGGGTTGTGGTTAAAGCAAGATTTACCAAGTTGAAAGATTTCATAACATCAGTGGTCCATTTCACACTGCTGTCCTTTTTCAACATATTAGTAATTTCATGTAAATTCTCAGCCAAATTAGGAACAAATATGTGTAAGAAGTTCATCTTACCATTGAAAGCTTGTATCTCCTTTTTATTATGCAGAAAATCTACTTGTTGAATTTCTTTTACTCTAGAAGGATCAATGCGAATGCCATCCTTGTAAATTATATGACCGAGAAGTTTGTCTTCTTCCATGGCAAAAAGACTCTTTTTTAGATTCAGAGAAATTCTGAACTCCCTGCATTTCTGAAAAAAATTCTCAGATGATACAAATGTTGATCATTAAAACTCGAAAACACTGTCAAATCATCTAAATACACCACTAAGAAAAACATTTTCTCATTATCAAAGGATATATCCATCTCCTGTTGAAAACTAACCCCTACATTCTTGAGTCCAAATGGAATTTTAACATATTGAAAGGTCCCCCATGGTGTGGTGAAAGCAGTTTTACCTTGGTCTTCTTCATGTACAAAAATCTGATTATAACCTGAATAACCATCAAGCAGCGACATCCGTGATGCTCCAACCACCCTTTGAAAAACATGATCCATCTTAGGAAGGGGGTAATTATCCTTTAAAGACAATTTATTAAAATTTCGGAAATAAATGCAAAACCTTATTTCTCTGGTCTTTTTCCTTATCGGAACCAAATTTGAAATCCAATCAGAAAACCTAATTGGCACAATGATACTAGATTTATACAATCGATTTACCTCTTTCTCGGTGGATGGAAACAATCTTGGATTTATCCTTCTTAACTTCTATCTGAAGGGTTTTTGATCCAGCTTGATGGGAATAGTGTGCTGAATGATATTCTTGTCATAGACCTTCAAATCTGTATAATCCCATGCAAAAATATCAGAAAATTCAGATAACAATTTGACGTACTTATCTTTTGCCTCGAGAGATAATGTCTTAGACAACATAACCATCTTGGGCTTATTTTTTGTTCCAATGTTCATGTCTTCCACACCCTTTTCTGTAGGAGTCAATGTTGGTTTTCTCACCACATCATCTTGATCAAATATTTCTTCTAAAGGTATGAGACCTCTAGGAATAATATTATCTTTTAGCTGCAAAATAATCATCTAATTGGCCTCTATGTTTTGATCATCAAAATCACAAACATCATCAATAAAAGCATCTTTGAACTTCCCTTCATTCTGAAAAAATCTATTAATTTCTTTGTCATCCCAAAAAACTTGCCAGTACCTTAAATTATCAGGAACACTAGGTCTATGTTTGACATGAATTTCAAATTTATTACTAGAGTTCATAGGAATTTTGAGCTTACTTGCTACTGTAGCAAGTGAATCTGCAATGATAATTTGACTTCTTGGTACCGCTGTTAATGTATATTCAAGAAACATTTTTAATATATCCAAGACTGCATTCCTATAGGCTCTCATTCGCAGATGTTTTTCTTGATATTCTCCTTTCACTTACTTTATGACAAGTTCAGAATCACCATAACAAAAATTATTTTTTCACCAAGTTTCTTCAAAATTTTGAGACCTCTGATCAATGCTTCATACTCTAATTCATTGTTAGAACAGTCAAAAGCCAATGTACAAGAGCATTCTCTAACATTACTTGGAATTCCACCTGACTTACCAACAGGACTTCGGAACCAGATACCAATACCTGCACCTTCCTTACCCAAAGCACCATCGAAATCCATGCTCCAAATTCCATCTTCGTCTTCTAGATGCTGAAACTTAACTATTGGTTCTGATTTACCTTGGCTGGTCACCTCATTTTTCTGATCTACATTGATTTTTTGTTCTTCTAAAGGCTATTTAGAAGAATTCACCTTTTCTTTTTCCTTAACAAGAACTACTCCTAAACTCTCTGAAATTTATGGTACATCCTCTATCACTACTAGCTGATTATTTACATCATTCAAATCACCATCATTATACAAAATAAAAGATTCTAGATCTGTATGTACAACCTGTATTGGATGATTTATGGGCTTCTCCTTACTAGATATCATATACTTCATTTTTTTTTCCCGGCACAATTTCCTCAATTGCCCGAAAACAGGAATAGTAGCATAAGATAAGTCAAGTTGTAAAGTACCTTTGAGTTTGGCTCCCCATGATCTAGACAATAGCATGCCGAACCGAGGTGGTATATCAGCCACCACCACATCCATCAAAACATTCTTGGGTGGGATTTGGTCTAAGGAAACCACTAAATATTTAATGAGACCAATGCAGCAAACTCTACCAAAATCAAATGAATACAAATCATGATATGGTTGGGTGATATCCATGCCCATATTTTCCATAATAGCCTTAGGCATTAAATTGTGAGAAGCCCTCGAATCAAGAATAACATTATGAAGAATGTACTCATGTAATATAAGGCTTAAATAAAAGGGGTGAAATTCACTCTCTTCTAATCGACCATCTATAGCTGGACCGAAAATGAGCTCAGGGTGGTCATCTTCAACATTAACCATATCGGAAAAAGGATCAGCTAGCAACATTTTAGACACCTGATGTTTGTAATGACTATTCTTTACTAATTCTGTCAAAGGAATGGACACTTTAAATTTAGCTATCTCATTTTCTAAATTAAAAATTGTGACTTTATCTACCTCTTTGACAACAGGATCCTTTGTTATATTCTCCTTTTTCTGAGTGTCCTTCTCTTTGGTAGCTAAGCTTGTTGATGGCTGGTTTATGTTACTATGATTCTGATCTGGATTCTCTTTACCCTTTCTCTGATTATTCAAAAGATCATTCTTTGACTGGACCTCTTTCCTTTTCTGAATATGATTGACAGGTACATCTCTGATCCTTAAAGAATATTGTTTCTGCTATGCATTCAAAGCATTCATATACCCACACTAGTAATTATCAGATTTAGTTTCCAAATCATCATCATTTGCTAAGTTATAGTCCTCATATTTTGGAGAATCCAAATTTTCAGTATACTCTTCATCTTCAGTCGGGAACATGGGCAAACCATCAGCTGTAAAAAAATGATTTGTTTGAACCACCGGATCTTCATCTTCTTCCTCTTCCACTCCTTGGACATAATTCTGTTGCAACGGGGTCCAAATCTGTTGTTGTTGTTGTGCTGCTTGCTCGGGTGCTTTCTGCTCTCTCTGTTTGATTCTAAACTGAGGTTGCTGCTACCCTCTGAAATTTGGGTTCTAGATCTGTGGTTTAGGTCCATCTGAGATAGAAAATTGGTCAACCATTCTTTCCATAGTTCGGAGTAATGAATCCATTTTAGCATCAAAATTAGATGTATCCTCTTTGATGGTCACCCTATTTTCAGATCTCATCCTTGCTCTCTTGGCCAACAAATTAGATTCCACACCTACAACATTCTTTTGCATCTCTACTAAAGTTGTAGGATCATGTTCACGTAGCTTATATGCCATATCAGTCTCAAATACGTCTGGAAAATTGACTAAAGACAAACCCTCCAGTGGTTTGATATGTGTAGGAAGAGAATTATACAATGCATTAAATCTCACACAATAATCTTTCACAGTCTCACCAACATTCCTTTTGATGTTCTCATAGACTGACAGAATTTGAAGGGGATTTTTCTTTCCTTCCCATCTTTTTACAAACTGAAGATGCAAAAATTATAAAGTGTCAATAGTGGCTGCTGGTAGAGCTCTGAACCATTTTCTTACTTCCCCTCCCAGACTCTGTGCAAAGAGCTTCATCTTCACATCCTCTATATCAATCTCATGAAGATCAAAGAAGTCATTCATCTTATCTACGTGATTTTGTGTTGGCAGAGGCTGAGTATTGTCAAATAAAGGGATTTTAGTTTAGTAATCTTGGGGCATGGCACCAAGGTTCTAAGGGAGAACAAGGGGGGCATATCTTGCAGCCATGATGACTAGAGGTGGAGGATTTATAACAGGGTTTATAATAGGGATTTGGGGTTTTGAGGGAGAACAAGGGGGGAATATATTGCAACCATGATGACTGGAGGTGGAGGATTTATAACAGGGATATGGGTGCTGGATGTGATCAAGGGAGGATTGGTCACTGATTGAGTAGTGTGAAAAGTGATGGTAGAAGAAGCTGAGATCTGAGGTCTATTTATTACACAAGAATTTACTTGCGAATAATAGTTCTACAGATCTTTAAGAACTTGTAAAAGTTGTGACCCTGATTGTGAACCTGATTGTGAATGTGAAAAGCGATCTTCAACAGGATTGTGAAAAGAAATGGAGTAATCAAAAACTGTTTCGTCGATCCAACTCAAAGATTTGCTCCGGAATAATATTTGTTCAAAATTTATATCAAATTCAATATCTTGCAAGTTTTCTAACTTTCCAGGGAATGAATTAGCTCTGGGAATGGAACTTCTCTCTGATTGATTTTCGGCTATACTAGATGTCTCAACAACAGATTTAGCTTTTCTTCCAATGTTCTGAGGATCACTAAAAATGGTGGGAGGATTCGGATCAGGATTGGATCTAGTGTATCTTCGGGAAGCCAATATGTCCAATTTCAAAAACAGATTATCACTTTACAAATTTTTCAATTCGGCCTTTGAATAAACTCTAAACTTATCATCCACAAGTTTAGGAATTCAATGAAAAATTATTACTGGGGTTGATCTGATCTCACTTTTTACCGCAGTATGGTCGCCAAAATGTTATCACTCGGATTGAACCTTAGGCTGAGAAAGGAATTTACGAGGTAACCTCAAACCATGCTTAGCCAATTAACTAGCCCTACTAGCCCAAGAGAGGTTTCTCTCTGTATGGATCGCAATCGAAATGACTGCATAAAGAAGATATTAGGATAGGTATAGTAGCTCAAATTTTTTTTATTTTTGATTGTCTAGGGTTTTGTTGGATCAGGAGGAGTCAAGTAGCTAGGGCAGGGAAATTAGGTCAAAATTTATAGGGTGTTCTATGGGGCAAGGTAGGTACAATGTTTAGCACTTTAGATTTTTTATGATGGGATGATCAAGAAAAATGAGGAGCAAGAAAGAGCAGATGAATTCATGGTTTCTTCCTAAACTGAAGAAATTACAAAATTATGAATGTTTACCCAAAACAAAGCATAGAAATTATGGATTATGTTCATCTAAATTGAAAACATTCATTTAATAGCAATGAAATGATAGATGAAGTAAAAAAACATTCTAACATATTATCACAAAATAAGAAACTGAAACTAAACATAATACCACATGGATCCCATAAAAATAGCTGCAAATTTGATTAATGTCTAGGCCAAAACTGATACAAAAATATGTCTCTTGAGATGCCAAAGCTCCTAGTGAATCCAAACATTACAATGACTAAGGAAATACATCATATAGACCTCAAAATCACTCTTCCTAGCCTCAGGGAGTCAAATCCATGAGATAGGGGTCAATTTCACCTACTCCCAAACAAGAAACTGAAGACTAGGAAGACCCAACAATTTGCCTCTAAAAGAGAGGAAACTGATTCATTTGACCTCTAGAGGACTTATCTAATGTATCTACCCTAGATAGCGATAAAAAATGACATTTACATTTATCTTGACCTTTTACATCAACAATTTCTCATTTCCCAAGATAAAAAGTCAAAAATTCAAAATTTGCTGAAGATGATGAAAATTGCATTTTCCTGGCAAACGTGCAGCGCCATGACAGGAAAAATAGCTTCTTTTGCAGGCAACTTTTGGAGGCCTTCCCAATGTCAAAATAAGCTCCAAGATAGCTCATTTGAAATCTATCTAAGTATAGTTTCCAAATATGCCTTTAGTTTCAAAAATGGTGCCCATATTCCCTATCAAAATGGGAATCTCCCAAGACTGGTAAACGCATAGCACCAAGGTAAAAAAGGAGGCAGAGACATGAAAATTTGGTGGTTTTTTTCACTTTTGAGGGACCATTTCTCTTCCAATATTTCTGAAACTTGCTAGGGTTGGTGTTATATTCATTCTGAACACAATGGTGGTGGCCATTTTTCATTTGGATGCCCCAAAACTGGCACTGCGCGTTTGGCAATATTTCTGTGTGCCAAAATTGCTCAAAAAACCAAAAATGCACTAAAGTGCCAAATGTGCCAAAAAATTGCCAAAATGTGTGAGGTTACTTGCTGATCAAGGGCTTGAGGCATAAAGAGACACCTCAACAAGTATTTCTAACCTCTCCTTCTCCTTTTGCTCAGTCAAAGGTTGAATTTTTGCATGGGCTCGTTTGAGCTTGGCCCTTGCAATTTTGTTCCTCATGGCGTAGTGATTTTCCATTTTCCTCTGAATATCATTGTCCTTTTTGGCCTTCTCTAGCAAAATCTATAGATTCAAATTGGCTCTATCAAGCCATGAATCTCTATCTCTACTAATCTCTATGGCAAGCAACTCACTTGGAGTGAGTTGCTCTGCCAACTCAACTTCTCTCTGTCTTTCCCGAGATAAAGCTCTCTTTAGCCCTATTGTATTTGGTCTCTGTCTTGGAGGTTGATCCTACTCATCATAAATCTCACCAAATCTTTCCAAGGTCTCCTCCAACAAGGCCTTGGTCTTTTCTACCTCTCTTTGTGCTTTGATGGTCCTGACCTCACTAATAATCTTCTTGGTTTTCAGCTGTTGATTTTCTTGCTCGAGAAAATGAATCACATATTGTGCTCTGTCAAGATTAGCTTGAAGTTCACTAATATTTACCTCTTTTCCTCTCATTACTGCATTGGTGATTCTATCCTCATCCTCCTCATCAAGGTCAATCATCTGAAACTCCTGCTCTTTTTCATGTTTATCCTCCTACTCATCAATGATTTTCTCCTTAGCCTTTTCCTTACCCTTGTCCACCTGTTTTGATGATGAATAAGGCATGGCCCCTTTCACTCTAAGTGAAGAAAACAAATGCATGTGGCCTCTTTGATAGCTCTTGGGAAATGGTTAAGCATCAGTCACATTAGCCCAAGTTGCCTCAATGTCTTTCTCACTGCTTGATGCCTCAGTATCATGATGTGATGATGAATGGTTATGGAAAGGTGAAGAAGTAGGATCAACACAAGGTGAATGGGTCTGACTAGGTGATGATGTATGAGTAGTAGACAGATATGGAGAAGTGGAAATGGGAGGATGAGATGATGAAGAGATAATTTGCTCATGATGACTAGGTGGGGTAATGAAAACTTCATTTGCAATGAATGTGTCCCATGGGATGTTATTTTTCTCAATATCATGCATGAATATCATCTTGATGAGGGAATGATAAAAAAGACTCTGCATTTGATGATTATAATACCTCTTTTGTACAATGTATGCCATATTGTCAATACTGTGAGAGAGATAGTAAGGTATGTGAAGCATTCTGACTCTAGTGAAGTGCATGAGGAGTCATATATGATATGAATAGAGTTGAGAAAACCTCCCCTCACAGGTGAAGTACTTCATGATTATTTTCATCATAGGAACATATCGGTCAAGGAGATGAGAGAAAGGGAAAATGGACTTCTTGTCATCCTTGTATCTAGGTTTGAGATATGGTTCATAATAGCTCAGATCAATGTTTCCTTATTTAAACCATTTCTCTCCCACATTAGGGATCCCTGTAGTAGCTAAAATGGCATTAGTGGACATGGTAAAAGTGACCCCAGCAAGAGTGACCTGCCTATCATGAATATTGGTGATGAAAAACCTTATCAACACATGGTGATACTGAATCTACTACACTTTCTCAGAAAACTCAAAAAAACCAACATGTTTAAAACATGACACGGTGAGAGGAGAAACCATGGGCTCCTTTGTGGTTATTGGTTCATATATGCTGATTTTCCCTCCTTTGTGGTCACTTATTTTTGGTGTTTGTTCCTCACTGACACCTCTATCCTCCTCTTCAGACATTTTGAATTTGAAGGCTTGGGAAACCCTAGGGTAAATGGAATGAGATGGAGTGAGAGATGAGATGACTAGCTTAGGAAAATGGAGGGAATGAGTGTAAATGAAAACCTAGGTCTATGAAAACCCTAAGATTTAACACTGTTTATGACTAATATGTATTTTAGGGACATGAACAGGGATATGGTGCATGAAAATGAGAACGAGATGGAAACTAGGGTTTCATAGGAAAAAAACACTTCAAATATTTAATGGAACACCAAATATATGAGAATAGAGGTGATTTAAGGTCCACTTATTGATTTAAAGCTTCTTGGAGAAGTTTGTGAGAATATTTGAGCTTGATGGAGGTGGTGAAACTCTTTAAAACCCTCACTTTGGAAACACGCAGCGCTCTAGACAAACGCGCAGTGCCAAGACAAATGCTCAGCGCCACTCTGTGAACGCGCAACGCTTGTGTAAATTGCTCAGGAGGTATCGGACAAACGTGTAGCGTGGTTGGGTAAACGCGCAACGCCCATGTAAATTTCTCAAGAGGTATCAGGAAAATGCATAGCGTGGATGGGTAAACACGCAACACCAAATCAAACGCACAGCGCCAAAGTGCAAACGCGTAGCGCCTTGAAATTTGACCCAAAAATTCTCAAAAAACTCGAAATTTCTCCTTTGCTGAAAACTCCTAATGGATGAATGGAAACAATGACTTGTTTTGAGGTGCTTTGAAAGACTTATAGCCAAGTGGATTTGAAATTTAATTTGAATCACCCACTTTTATAATGTTCACTTTTCCTTTGGCACTAATATTCTTTGAACTTTTTGACCTTTTGGCATTGCAAGTTGATCAAGCATGGAGTTTGGATTTCTTTGCTCCACTTAGGCCAGGCAGGATTTCATTTGACAGCTCGGGATTGAATTTATTACATATGAGAACATAAAATTACATTTGGAAAAACAAAAATAAATTACATATTGAATTTTATATCAAAATGACATTTTGATACAAAAATCATTAAACTGATAAAATGCAACTTTGAAACTATGATAATTACATCATGATGATCTTATTTAGTCCCTCTCATATATGTGCTGACCTCATCTAAGATGAAAGAGTGACCTTGAAAAATAAAAAAAACCTAATGACTTAATGGGACTGCTTTTGACCTGACTTTCATAAATGAGATTTTGACCTAAAAGACTTCCAAGTGACCAGAGCATTTCCATAGGTGTTTTTTTTCTCAAGGAAACATGAGAATGAGTCAGCCAATATGATCTTCTAAGGGAGAATGAAGCTTTATTGACAAGGAGAACAACTAGTGGAACAATTTTATATAATGATCTAATGGAATGATGGAGAATTTCTTCAAAATGGGACACCTAAGATGCACATGCAAAAAGTTTTTTGATCCCTGGTGGAAGTATGCAAATACTAACACTAACAACAACTATGCATTTTTCATCCAACTCCATTAGTTGTTTAAGGCTATGCTCTTTGGCTACAATTAAATTTAAGTCTACTTCCAAGGAATTCCTTAATGTTTTGATCTCAAAATCAATGGGGAAGATGGGATTCTAACCAAAAAATTGTTCATAAGAGGGGAAAATTGTGGTATTACTCCAAGTGGTCCTATAAGCCCATAATACCTGAGTAAGTCTTTCCACCTAATATTTCCTATGTCTTACCACAATTTTTGTAAGAATAGCTTCAAGTAATTTACTGGTACTTTCCATGTTGTGTAACCAGCTCCAGAAATAGAAGAAAATAGATATCAACGCCTTAGAAATAAGCCACTTCGAGGGGGAAACCTCCAATACATTACATAAATGAACAATTCTTGGATGATACAAATGAACAAAACCTCCTTCTATATATAGGAGTCCATGGGGCCACAATATAATCCTAGTGGACCACAATGTAATCCTAGCCGACCTAACAATAATAATGTAAGGGCACAATAATAACAATATGGGGGTTACAGGGGTACAATAATAACAATAAGGGGGGCTAAACTAACATAATAAGGGGCTATACTATTAATATAGGGACTTAACATGCCCCTCTCCTTCAAACAAGTGTTGTCCTCAACGCTTGATTATTTCTTGATGCTTCTGTATAAAATTCTCATCCTCCCATGTGAAATATTCTACGGGAAATTTCTTCCACTTGCTGAGATACTCTGAAATTGATTGTACTTTTCGAGTTCTTGTTTCTATGATTGCTTCATAAATTCTTTCGATGTCATGTTGATCTTCCTGTTGTTTCATTAGATTCTGCACCAAAGTTGGGTTATCCTTTGAGAGTTGGGGAACTTGTTGTTGATGCTCGATGTGATCTTCCACTAATTTATCATCCATATTTTCTATTATTTGATCCTTCAAACCATCCAAATTAGCCTCCATTTTTTCTTTTAAACCATCTATGTCATCTTCGGTTGCTCTTCGTAAGATCGAAATTTGTTGCACTTGATACCGTAATTTTGATATCTCATACTGCAATTCTTCCTCCTCATGCGTCATAGTATATCTTTCTGAGGGCTTAATGGGTATGGAATTATTTTTTGGAGGCATAATAGAACCCTTTACTAACAAAAATTCTTCAATATTCCCTTGGAATCAATTCAACTTGATTCTTCAAACAAGACTTATGCAATTCGGAAAAAACAATACACACCTTTTTCTTGCTTTGAGGAGCTCGATATTGAAATTCAATTATCTCTGTAATTGAAAATCTTCAATATCTGAAATTCATCCCTGTAGTAGCCCTCTGAAGCTTCTTTCAAATTCCACAGGTCTGATCTAATTTGGATTCCCCAAGACAAAGTTGTGTCCAATCTCTCACAATGACCTAATTTTGGACTAGTTCAGTAGAGCAAAATTGTAGGACTTGCCACGTGTCACTGTTTCGTCCTTTGTCTCTGAAATTGATAGCCAAGAAACTACAGTCTGTGTACTTGCAACATCTTTTTACGGTACTCCAATCCGATGCCCAGACAGAGAGTTATTGAAATTTTCCCATGATCACCTCTTTGAGATGCAATTCAGGAGCCTGAAAAAGCACTACCTTCCACAGATCATATCTCCAAAAATATTGCGAACCAAGTTCTGAAATTTTTTGAAAAAATTCCTCAGGATTTCAGCTTCGCACCATATGAATTTCAGATTCTGAACCTTCGTAGAAAAAAAATTTATAGCGCAAATGCCACGATGACCTGTTTAGGAGCCTGAAAAAAGACCCAACTTCCACAGACCATATCTCCTAAAATATTGCGAACCAAGCTCTGAAAGTTTTAGAAAATCTTCCTCAGGATTTCTTCTTCGCACCCTAAAAATTGTAGCTTCTGAACCTTCGTAGAAAAAAATTTATAGCGAAAATGCCACGATGACATGTTTGGAGCAGCGAAACCCTAGAATCCAAAGCTCTGATACCAAATGTTGTGTAACCAGCTCCAGAAATAGAAGAAAATAGATATCAACGCCTTATAAATAAGCCACTTCGAGGGGGAAACCTCCAATACATTACATAAATGAACAATTCTTAGATGATACAAATGAACAAAACCTCCTTCTATATATAGGAGTCCATGGGGCCATAATGTAATCCTAGTGGGCCACAATGTAATCCTAGCCAACCTAACAATAATAATGTAAGGGCACAATAATAACAATATGGGGGTTACAGGGGTACAATAATAACAATAAGGGGGCTACACTAACATAATAAGGGGCTACACTATTAATATAGGGACTTAACATTCCACCTATCCATTTGCTTGAGGATGATAAGGTATGGTAACTCTATGATGGACTCCATATTTGTTGACAATATTTTGTATTATCTAAGAGGTGAATTGTGATCCTAAATTTATTACTATTTCTCTAGGCGATCCATATCGAGAAAATATTTATTGAAAATTAAAATACGCGGTAATGTGATCAGTTTCCCAGGTAAGTGATTTGGTTTCCACCCACTTGGTCACATAATTTGTATAGACAAGGATGGAAACATTCTGCTGAGATGGGGAATTAATTGGTCCCACAAAATCTAATGCCCATCTCTCAAAAGGTTCCACTACTAGATGGGGTTGTAACAACATATTATATGATTGTATTGGTTGACCCATTGTTTGACAGTTGTCACAGCCCTGAACATACCTTCCTGCATATCAGAATATGGTGGGCCAAAAATAACCCATCTGTAACACCTTATAACATGTCCTCCTATCTACAAAATTTCCTCCACAAGGGCCATCTTGATAGGCCTTTAGGATCTCATGTATCTCATCCTCCCTCACACATATCCTAATTTGTTGATAAATACCCATGTGAAAGAGGTTTCCATCCACCCAAAAATATCTGGCACTTCTTTTTATAATTTTCTTCTTTTCTCTAGCGGAAAGGTGACGAGGCAACTTCCTTGCAGTGAGATAGTTAGCAATATTTTCATACCAATGTGAATAAGTAGATACTACAAATAGATATTCACCTGGAAAAGACTCCTTAATAGGTAGATCATTAGTAGCATTAGTTAATATAGAAACAAAATACGCAACAAAATTATATTTTCCAGACTTATCTATAATAGTAATATCAAATTATTGGAGTAACAACAACCACCTAGTAAACCTGCCATTTGTAACATGTTTGTTAATTAAGAACCTGATAGTTGAATGGTATGTATAAACAAAATTTTGGTAACTAGTGACATAATGCCTAAATTTATTAATAACATGTACAAAAAAAAGAAATTCTTTCTCTATAATAGTATAGTTTACCTCTATAGGGCCTAAATTCTTACTAACGTAATAAATGGCATATGGTTTATTTCCTTCTTGCTGACCAAGCACAACACCAATAGATATATCGGCAACATCGATAGAAATGTGGAATGACAGGTTCCATTCCAGTCCTCTCAAAACATGAGTTCTTGTTACATGTTTCTTCAATTCTACAAAAGAACTATCACACTTATTAGTCCGTCAAAATCTGTGTCCTTTTCTAGTAGGGAAAAAAATGGAAATCCAATTTTAGAAATTTTTTCTATAAATCATCTAAAATACCTCACTTTTCCTAAAAAACTACATGCATATTTTTGTGTTTTAGGAGTGGGAACTCTTAAGATTACCTCTATATTTTTTGGATTCACTTGAATACATGCAAAAAAAAGGTAATTTCGTAGAACAATACCCTCGGTCATCATCATATGGAATTTTCCAGTGATGAGACAAAGGCAGTTGTGAATGCAACAGTCAATCAATTTTTCAAGGGTTTATAAAAACCACTCCCATAAGGTGTGAAATAACCCATAAGCATTTCCAAACAATCATTAACCATGTCAGCAAAAATTCCCAATATTTCCCTCTGAAAGGTTGTTGGTGCATTACATAATCCAAAAGGTAAAAATTTATAAGAATAAGTACCCCAAGGGAAAGTAAAGGTATTTTTATCTTGGTCTTTAGGGTCGATTTAAATTTTATTTTAGCCACTGAACCCATCATGAAAATTAAATACCTTTTTACCAGATAAGGTATCTAAGACTTGATCAATAAAGGGTAATGGAAAGTGTTCCTTTTGAGTGGCTTTATTCAACTCCCTGTAATCTACACAAATTATCCACCTCCCATTTTTATTAGGTACAACAACTAGTGGAGATACCCATTGATTTTATGAAATGGGATAGAAAAAACCTGCATCTAAATTTTTTTTGAGTTCTTCTTTCACAACACCCTTCAAAGCTAGATTCATTCTTCATTGAGGTTGTCTGACATGTCATGATCCTCCCTTTAAATAAATATGATGTGTACATATAATAGGATGGATTCCCTTCATGTATTTATAACCTTATGTAAAGGCTTCCTTATATTTACCGAGTAACAACACTAATTTTTCTTTTTTTTCAACAAATAAATTAGGATTGATGTTAAGGGTTTTTACAGGATCAATTTATACTAGTATACTTTCAAGGCCAGAGGTAGTAGGTATATCATGTGTAATAGTTTCATCAAGAGGCTCCTTATTTTCATATTCATCTATTGAATCATTTAATAATTGGGATGTACAAGGTGTAACAACAGGCGAGTCACTAGTGAAATTATTGATGACATCATATTCAATTTCACTTTTAAATTGTGAATCTTTACTGATAGTGAGTACTAGACGAGCATTCATTTCTTCCAATTCAAATTATGATTATGAAGGGTTTTTAGTTTTAACACTTGGTTTAGTAGGAGGATGATATGGCAATATTCTTGGTGGCATATCCATTTGAAATAGTCATGCACCCAAATCTACATCATATATAAGCATTGAAAATTTCCAACCATGGTATCCTTAATATCAAGGGGTGTCCACCTAGACATGTTTTAATTTTAAGCACCATGAAATCAATTAGGTATTGCTAAGAGTCAAATGTAATAATAGCATATTCTAATATCCCTTCTGGTTATATCGTAGACCTATCATCCAATTCTAAAACAATAGGAGTTGGTATTAGATTAGTCAGTGCAAGTAGTCCCATTGTTTCCTTACTAATTATATTGATAGAAACTCCTAAATCAATAAGATATTAGGAAGAATCATTCCACCAATAGTTAAATTTACAGTTGGGTTCCCAGGGTCCTCAAACTTGGTAGGCACATTATTTCCTAATATTAAATCATATAGTTTTCCAATAACGTACATAGTAGAAGGGTCTTGAGGTTTCCTACCTAGATTTTTAATACACAGTTCTTTAACTGTCTTAGAATAAATAGGGAAATCTTGAATTTCTTGAAGAAAAGGAATTTGAACATGCAAAATTTTCAACTCCGTTAGAAAGTCAAACTCAACTTGTATCACATTTTTAGCCTCATTCAATATTTCTGGATAGGGTCTACTCAAAGAAGTCTCATTTCTATTAGTTATTATAGGTTTCACAACGTGAGAAAAATATGTTCTTAAAACGAATTTTTTTGTTACGTGGGAAATGTTGGTTGTTACAGGAGCACTGCCAATTGTTAGAGTCACATCCGCAGTTTCAACATTTTGCACATCATTTACCGTTACAACCTTTCTTTTTTCCCTATAGAACCTTGAGTCCTGTCTCCTCCCCTTAAAAAAATTTCTTCCTAATTTTATATTATAACAGGGGGAGGAGTGGGGTTTACTATCCTACCCGAGAAAAGTTGGATTTCATTATATTTAATAGGTGAAATGCAGTAAATAGGAAAAATCGAATATTCTACCTATTGTATTGCCTTATTATTAGGATTGGGATTGAGTTGTGTAGGAAGATGATGGAATAAAGGATCAGGGGAACTAATAGGCACATTGGAAGGAATTTGTAGTCATTGCTACATCGGAGGCATCTGGTTTGGGAGAGAAACTCCTTATGAAGTTTGAGGCCATACAGGAACATGACACTAAGGCCAAGGCATAGGATTTTGAGCATAAAATTATTGGGATTCTTCCATGAAATTGTTGGATATTGAAATGATTGTAAATATTTTTACCCATACAATTCATTGTTTAAATTGTTTATTCTTCAAAAAAAAAAAAATGTGTTTTCACTTTGTAATAAAGTTGGGCATATCTTTAGAAATGTTGCTTTAGTTAAAGTTTCAAAGTTAATAAATTTTGTTTAGTGCATTATTTTAATAAATATTCCAACAACTATTTATCGTGCATGTTCTGATGACATTCAATTCCTCCACTGTAATTTGGGGGGGGGGGGGTTGTCTTGCAAATTTTTTTCATAAAAATCACCCATCAATATGTGTCGGACACTCAGTCATTGCGGGACCCCCCTCAAAAATTCCACTTACCACCACCCCCCACCCCCCCACACCCCACATAAACCACTTTCTACTTAATTTATTCCTTCTCCACCACTTCCGCCACTTTTGTCCTTCCGCTAAATTAACCCTCTCCAGTTCCTCCAATAATTTAATGGTTTAAACATTAAATCATTAATTCACTCCCACCAACATTCTGATAGTTATTTTTTTGACGCAAAAAACATTTTCATCAATGAGTATCCAAAACCATTTGGTAAACCTAATTACCCTCCATCAACCGTATCATTTTCCTTCATATCACCAATGTTTGCAGAAGTGCTCAGTGACATAAAACTTTTGGATTGTGTAGTTGACCACATTAATAAGCTATCAGATCCCTGGGTATTATTAAATCCTTTTGTTCCTCTTATTTTGAAATGGCTATTCAGAAGGGATACACTAAGATTTTTGTTGAAAACCATATGATTCCCCCTATCCCTAATCTTGATGAATTTCTTGTGGTATATGTTGATTTCAAAATCATAGAAACCAAATGTGAATTTCACTTATATGAACTGAACAATTGGGAATTTCAAAAATTTGAAGATGCTAGTGATGAATTCAAATTTTGGGATGTAATATTCCAAAAGTAGCATGCAGCTAATTGGAATATTGAATTTTTCTGATTTCACTTAGGAGATGAATAAATGGGTAAGGAGGCCCATACATTTCAGAAATAAGAATAAAATCCCTCATAATGTGAAAAGGGATCATAATGCTAGCTGGATTTTACACTCTCATGTGCGAACAGGGACAAATTCATGTGGACAAGGTACAACGCTGGTATGAGAGGAAGAGATCATCCATAGAAACAATGCAATGCAAGTAGGAGGAAGATTCCTTGGTGAAGGAAACCCTAATGAGTGGGGCCCAAGGCAAGAAGGCTCACACATGTCTAAAAGGAGGGCAAGGAAACCATAGCAAGACATCTTATGAATTGAATATTGTATGTTGGTCTGCATGACTATTCTGCTTTCTCCAACTGTTTATTTGAGATTGTTGTGCCGCTTAGCACAAGGCATTCCTATTTAGGAATTCCTTCTCCTCTATTGAGAAGCCTCTTGAAGGAGCGTGTACTGAATTTCTCCACTTCCAGGCTTGAGGAAAAGCATCCTCTTTCAGCTACAACTTTATTTCTGTAGCAGTATAATGTTGTGTTGCATGGTGTTGCAGTGGGGGTTCACAACACCACTTCTGGAGCTTGTTTTTCAGAGGAGGGAGCCTCCATTCCTTTGGAAGATTAGTAAGGAAGATTTTGGAGCTGATTTTCATATCTTAGCACTTGGAAAAAGTACTTCCATCACCTACAACGCAGTCCCTTGTAGGAAATGTGTCATTTCTTTCAGTGTTGCAGTGTGAGGGTCAGGACCCTTGATTTTGAGCTAGCTTCTTAGGGAAAGGGCCAACCCTTCTCCCGGAAAGCTTGTAAGAAGGATCCTCCTTCATTTCTTGTATTATTCAGCTGTATGCACATAGAGATTCAGTTAGACTACATTGTTCCAGATCCATATCTGCAGATCTAACATTGTGTACTTGTGCTTTCATGAAACCCTTGCCGGGTTATCTTCTTAATGTGTAAAAGGGGCTAGATCTCTATTTTTCTTCATGCTTTGAGTAAATAAACTCTAGATATGTTGTCTATATATTATTATATCAGAAACCCTCACATAATCACGTTGTTTTTGCTTCAGAAAATTCTGTATAGTCTAAGTCATGGGATTTGAGCATTTTTAAGCCATATTGGGACCGGGAGATCTGTTTAACACATCAAAAGGGATTTGTTTCTGATCCCCTTCTGGTTGTGAGTACCATAATACATAAGATAAGGAATCCCAGTGCTATTTCTCACATTTATAATGTAATTTGTTGAAGATAACTTTTTTATGGTTTATATTGTTGCATTTCCCCACTTTGGGATAATCTGATGGGACATATTTTTGCTGCTATAACATAATATGATGGCTATGAGTTCAGCACACATATTATGAGCTGATTTTTCACTACTATTTCTATTTTTATGTTGATGTATTGCTACTTCCCCATTTTGGGATATTACAGTGGTATCAGAGCATAATCTTGGCTCATCCTGTGAGTTCCAGCCATTATGCTATTAGAAGAATAAGAAGACAAAGAGAAGGAGAAAGATCAAAATGATGGAGAGGATGAGCCTTATCTCATCACCTTTCAGATCCAGGAAGAACCTCTCTAAGGAGGTTAAGTAGATGAAGGGGAAGAGATGCAATGAAACTCCTAGAGGGTTTCAAGAAGAGGAAGGACCATGTACTTCCTATTCTAAAAGAGGAGAAGGCAAGAGGCATGAAGGACACTTGGAACCTAAGATCCTAAGAAGGTACCTTGTAGAGTACAAATCTCAACCTAGATATTTCAAGGAGACTCTAGCTCTTCCTCAGTTTATCCAGATGGAAGAAGAAAGGAGGCCCTACAACAATGTGATGATGAGAGGCAATAGATTTCTATTGTCCACTTTTGATGGATCACCCACATGTGCAGCAAAGGCTTGGGTGATGAAGCTAGAGGTATTCTTCCTACTACATCCAGTGGCAGAGAGAGAGGCTGTAGAAATTGCAGCGATGTACCTTGAAGGTGAAGCAAGAACTTGGTGGTTCAGCCATGTGAGTCATGCAAGAGTATCTAATTTTTCAGATTTCACTCAAAAGGTGATCAAGAGATTTGATAAAGAGAAATCAAAAGAAGAGAAGCCCTCACCACCATGGGAGGAGGCATATACCAGCGCTATCATAACCATGGAGGAGCAACCTTCATCTTCAGCAGTTGGGGAAGCCAACACATGGGAGGAAGAAACTCTTGTAGCCATGCAAGAAACTTCCAAATGTCACAAAGGTATGCCTAAGTTTCCATCTCTTATCATTTAAGAAAATATTATGGAGGGATATACACCATTGCATACTGCTAATCTAGAGCAAGAGAATTGCACTGCGCTGTGCAAGCTTGATTTATTCAGGGAAGGGATGAACCATCATCCTCATGTACCTTTGTTGAGTTGCACACAACAATTGAGGTTGGGGTGTGAACTTTTGGATGATGAAATGAACTATGTCCAAAACATTCCTATGCAAAACCATATGTTCATCTTTGAGTTGGAGTATGAGGCAACCACTACATCATTGGAGAGATTATAAACAACGCTTTCAATCAATAGCAATGAGGAGGTTTTGCCTCCAACACACTTGGATCTTTACGGATTCAAGATGGTCATGGGTATGAGATATTTTCTAAGGGACCTCCAAGGAGTTGCAATTCAACATCCCATGAAATGCAAGAAGATAAAACTAATTTGGGAGGATGGTAGTCTCCATTGGAGGAGTACCAAGATGGAAAATGGTAGGAGACATCCACACATGACTGAATGGGAGTGGATGGAGAGAAAGAAGCTAGAAAGCTACTTGCAAATATATGATACCGGGAAGCAGGAGGCTTGGCTGTGTTGGCTACTCTTGAAAAAGTCTAGCCATCATGTAACATATCCTCTTTCTAAGGGTATGTGGGTGGAGGAAGTTTGGCAGGACACTTGCATCATAGGGCAGCAAGGAGTATGGATGAATTGTGTTGATATGACATTCTTCATATCAATCATTATGTATTCACCACATGATTTGTATGATGGAGGTATGAGGAGGCAAAAAAAACTTTTGTTGCTTGGGTTGTTCTTGGGAAAGCAAGGCAGATTTGCTCTCACACTTTCCATGATGTTGCAGGAGTAGGAGATGGCACTATCATGGTGCAATGGGGCTACTCCTTAGCATTGGATGATCAGGAGGTACTTCCACTTTGGAAGGAATTTCCTATATGTATCAGCATTATGGGAGATGTATTTGACAATGAGCATGTCAAAGAATGGAGCTATGAGTTGGTAGGAGCCTACTTGCATAGGCCAACAACGCTGTCACTTTGGAGCTGGGACTTATTGATGGAGTGTCCCCAAGATCACTTCACATTTGATGCACTTGGTGGACAAAGAGGAGGCGATAATGATGGAGTAGTGGATGGAGACATCTATTATTGTGATATGTTATTCTTGACTTGGATTTCCAAGCCTAAGAAGGAGGATTCCAATGCAGCATATGATTCATTTCTCTTCATGAGAATATGTCATACCACTATGGAGAGCTTGTTCTCGGATCCTATCATCATCTTACTTTCAGTACATGGTAAGAAGATTTCTTTTGCATTTATTGATTTCCTAAAACAATATTTGCATACTCTTATCATTTTTATTTAGTGCATTGCTCCACAAGAGGGAAAGCTTTTCTTTGAGCTCCATGGTCAATTTTGGGCCAAATTACATGATGGAGATAGCCATATTTTGTATGGCCTTGGGAAAGTGTTATATTATTTCATGTATCCTTAGTTGATGTACCAAATCATTTACTATTCACTAGTAGATATGATGACATATATAACTAGCAATTTGTCAAGAAACCACTTGCCACATTATTTTCTGAAACAACAGTTTGGAAAAATGTGCTGTGATCACTTGAGAAACTGTTGGTACCTTTCAACATTATATAACACCTTCAATATTCTTCTCATTTGGATGCCATGTGGTGATCATGTCCTATTCATCACATATGGGATGGCTTGGGACAACTTGATTCACAACGTCGGAGAGGAGATCTTTGGAGATCTAGTCTTCTTCTTGCCACTTGAGGGAAACTTATTTGCAGCCCAAGATCAGAAAATACTCTACACTTATCATAAGTGGAGAGAAGGATAGCGTGGGGTAGGCTATTTTGTCTACCATGTTAAGTTATTCAACCCACCTACCTTGCAGGAGCCAAAGGTGGAGGATAATTTTCAGGAGTTGCCATGTGGAGAGGTAACTCATTTTTTATGGATGATAGCTTGGGGATGGAGGTTTCACATTGGATTGATAGTTCCCAATGCATTTCAGAGTCCATGCCTTGAGAGGACCTCTAGACAGTACCTAGTTGCCTCCTTGAGTATTTCACGTTTTCATGATGATGGCTATTTGGGATGCTCACCAAATGCTAGCTTGCATGCTTGGGAGGGGCACTATGGGGATTTATTGATGAGACAACATCATATTCCTTGGAGGAGTTCATCATATGAGGATGCTACAGGAGGAGGAAAGGAGAATTTTTAGTTCTATCCTTGCATTTGCTTGAGGACAAGCAAAATTTGGGAGGGGAGGACTGTAATATTCCAAAATTAGCTTGTAGCTAATTGGAATATTGAATTTTGTTGATTTCACTTAGGAGATGAATAAATGGGTAAGGAGGCCCATACATTTCAGAAATAAGAATAAAATCCCTCATAATGTGAAAAGGGATCATAATTCTAGCTATATTTTACACTCTCATGTGTGAACAGGGACAAATGCATGTGGATAAGGTCAAGTTTGACCAAGTCAACAGCGCTGGTATGAGAGGAAGAGATCATCCATAGAAACAACGCAATGCAAGTAGGAAGAAGATTCCTTGGTGAAGGAAACCCTAATGAGTGGGGCCCAAGGCAAGAAGGCTCTCACATGTTTAAAAGGAGGGCAAGGCAGCCATAGAAAGACATCTGATGAATTGAATATTGTATGTTGATCTGCATGACTATTTTGCTTTCTCCAACTGTTTAGTTGAGATTGCTGTGCTGCTTAGCACAAGGCATTCCTATTTAGGAATTACTTCTCCTCTCTTGAGAAGCCTCTTGAGGGAGCTTGTACTGAATTTATCCACATCTAGGCTTGAGGCCAAGCATCCTCCTTCAGATACAACATTATTTCTGCAGCAGTATAAAATTATGTTGCAGGGTGTTGCAGTGGGGGTTCACAACACCACTTATGGAGCTTGTTTTTCAGAGGAGGGAGCCTTCATTCCTTTGGAAGATCAGTAAGGAAGATTTTGGAGCTGATTTTCATATCTTAGCACTTGGCCAAAGTACTTCCATCATCTACGGTGTAGTCCCTTGTAGGAACTGCGTCATTTCTTGCAGTGTTGCAATGTGAGGGTCAAGACCCTTGATTTTGAGCTAGCTTCTTAGGGAAAGGGCCAACCCTTCTCTTGGAAAGCTTGTAAGAAGGATCCTCCTTCATTTCTTATATTATTTAGCTGTATGCATATAGATATTTACTTAGACTACGTTATTCCAGATCTAGATCTGCAGATCTAACATTGTGTACTTGTGCTTTCATGAAACCCTTGTCAGGTTAACTTCTTAATGTGTAAAAGGGGCTAGATCTCTATTTTTCTTCATGATTTGAGTAAATAAAATCAAAATATGTTGTCTATATAATATTATATCAGAAACCCTCACATAATCACGCTGTGTTTTCTTCATAAAATTCTATATAGTCTAAGTCATGGGATTTGAACATTTTTAAGCCATATTGGGACCGGGAGATCTGTTTAACACATCAAAAGGGATTTGTTTCTGATCCCCTTATGGCTGTGAGTTCCATAATACATAATCTAAGGGATCCCAGTGCTATTTCTCACATTTATAGCGTAATTTCCTGAAGATAACTTTTTTATGGTCCATATTGCTGCATTTCCCCACTTTGGGATAATCTAATGGGACGTATTTTTATTGCTATAACATAATATGATGGCTATGATTTCAAAAAACTTATTATGAGCTGATTGTTCACTGCTATTTCTATTTTTATGTTGATGTATTGCTGCATCCCCATTTTGGGATATTACATGGGAATCCATGTTACCTCAATTTGTTTTCCCTCAAACGCATAATTTCCCTGAATTTGTTTCTTGATGTGAAAATTTTTATCTACCCAGCCAAAGAGTAATAATAGATAGAGATGGTGAATAGTTTTTCTCCATAACCCCATAATATATTTTCTAGGATTTGCATATCAACCCTCCAAGTTCCCTTCACCCATTTTCAGTCAATAAACTGGTGGAAATATAATAGAAACTTACCTTTCAGTAGTGAGCTAGTATCTTTGAATATTTTATGCCAGAAGGATATAAATTATCTCATCATAATCCACCATATTCTTCAACAACCTTTCCAAAAATGCCCAAATAAGTGATTTCTATGGTCTGTTATCTTTTAGGCTACTAAAGTAATGAATGGGTTGATGAAGCATTTCGGATGGTTTCTGTTAGTCTTTTCATCTCACTACAAGGAAAAGAACCTCTAGTGGATTTTTTTGAGGAAGCCCTTATAAAAATAGCCCAGATATCTGTTTGTAGCAGAGGTCACTAGAGGAGGTTGGCTAGTGGAGGTTTTTGTGAATGTTTTTTTTTTGCGGTACATTTCTAATTACTTAGAGGCTAAAGAAGAATTCTAGAGTTATTTTTAAGTCATAATAAAACAATGGTGCACTTCATACATACAACGCACTGGTGCGTACTATCAAATGGCACACCAAGACACTGTGTTATCTGTACAAACCGGCCCAGTGTGTCTTAGTAATCCAACACACCGTAAAGAAGTGCGGTGCGCCATTGATACAACCACCCAGTGTGTCTCATAATCGAGTGCACCAAAAAATGGTTAATTCTAAAAAAATTACCAACCGTAAAAAAATCATTTTTACTTGTTACAGTGTTGTAAAGCTCTCAAGCACTAGTGTGACTTTTCCTTCTCTGATGCGCCCTGCCATCAGTGCTCCCATTTCCCGCTTTTCTTTCATCCATTGCTCACTGTGTGGACTTCAAAATTTTCAAAACGGTGGGAAATTTTGATTTTTAGTATTCCGTTGCAAAGATTCCTCCTCAACATGAAAATGTGTATATAATATACTTGTTTCTCACCAAATTAATCTTTTAGCGGATTAATTTCTTAAATTGAGTTAAAATTCATCGTTAAAAAATATATATTTAACCACGGTGCATTCGAGATTTTTGGCTCGCATCATTCTCGGTGCTCCCTGTAAATTTACAGGCCGCACCATGAACAGTGTTAACAAAAACCACACCGGGGGATTAATTTGATAGCCCAGTGTGGTATCGAGAAAAAGCGTGTTGCTTTAACAATAAAATAGTGTGGTGCATGTTAGTTGCTGGCCGCACCAACCATTTAAATTTTTTCAAAATAACACTATCTACGGCGGTGTGGTCACTTACCGAAATGCACCAAGCATTTTGAAAAACAGACATAATGGCCCGGTGCATCCATATTATGGGAACGCACCGCCACTGCTAGTGGTAGAATATTTCCAGCTGGCGGTGTGTTGTGCTATAACAACCGCCCCGGGGCAGATTTTTTGGTCAATTTAAGTACGATTTTCTGTTTTCGCGGTGCGTGAAGTTTTTCCGTGTGCACTATGGGTAGTGCGTGATAGACAGGTACACAGTGGTGGCAATACTTGACTATTTTTTTGGGCGCACCAAATGTTTTTTTAGAGAAAAGTTATATTTATATATTTTTGAATACATTTTTCATTTAATAAAAAATTAGGTTCTATGTATGAGGGAGGTTGATGTATGTAATATGTGAATCATTAAGCAATGTCAATGGAGAGAAGGAATGAAACAACAAGAGTAGAGGGATGGCATTTATAACATGGTACAATAGTGGGAGGCATGAGATAGAGAGATACTTTTGTACCCTCACCCTATTATGACACCCACCTAGTTGCTCTCAAGGGAGGTAGGACTCCTTAAGTTTTACAAGGAGGATACATCCTTGAAGCGACACAGTGGGTTATTAGGATAGTTCATCTATAGGTGGGATGACCATCGACAAGCTTTCCGGGTCGGTCCTGGCCAGTGGTACCAGCCCACTGAGGAGGAAATTTATTTTATTACTGGCCTATCTAGGAGAGGGCATGATTTTCCCCACTTCCCAGATGTTCCCATCGGTTATGTAGTAGGGAGTCAGTTGGCGTACTCCTAGAGATACATTAGGGATGATATACTTTCTCTTGTAGATTTTCAGGTGTTTGGTGGTCAGCTACGCATTACTTCATTTGGTCCAGAGGAGGTTAGATGTCTCTCACTATTTATACTGACGACCATTGCACATTATACCAGTGACAGGCAACAAATTAGTTTCCCTCTTTTATTTTTTGTTAACGACACGACTTGTGAGATGGTCTGCCACTTTTTTGTGGCAGTTTTGTATAGCATTAGATAGATGTCGTTCTCAAGCATGTGAGAGGTTGGCCTTCCCTTTTTCTTCAGATTTATTTTGTTTATTTTTTGAGAGGTTTCCAGAGACAATTTTACATGTATGGATGCAAATGTGGGGCGAGATGATGCTCAAGAGGGGCATGTTCGAGTATCCGGCCAGGATATCTAGTGATGCACTGGAGCTGCTAGCCAATGTTGATGATCACATGTTCATGATGGTGCCGTGTCCTTACACGGGTTTGGATTGGTGAGGGTGTACCAACATCCTCTTCACACAATATGAGCCACGAGATGCTAGAGCTAATATTAGTGTTTTCTTTAAATTAATATAGTTTCATTTTATTGTCTTAATTAATTAGAATAAAATTTATTCAAGCATATTCTTTAAATTGTCTAATTATTTTTGTGTACTATATAATTTGTAGATATTGGCACATTCATTGGGGACATGATTCCAGCCCCACCAGATGATCCTGTAGATGATGAGGAGATGGCAGAGGCCGTGGATTAGGGTGACAGAACTCCTCAGGTGCAGATACCTGCGGGCATGCGACATAGGGCAGACATTTGATTCAGGATGGAGTTGGGAGATCAACTGTGTAGACTCCTGGTTGATGAGGGAGTCCATCCTATGACAATCAGAGAGATCCAGGCTAATTGTATGATCACAGAGCTCTCGAGGGACATGCCCCATGATATGATGAGCCTTATGTGTCATACCGTCGGAGCTTCCAGGCTACTAGCGGCTAGGAGGGATAGGCGCCATGGAGATGCATGACACAACAACTCAATGGATGATCATGATCATGGGGGGAGTGATCGTTCTAGTACTATGCCTCCTCCTCCTTCACCTTAAGCCAGAGATGAGAAACCAACGTCTAGTCTCGAGTACGCATCTTATGAGCAAGCACCTAGTCCCGAGGAAACACCATCTGAGCATGCACCTCCTAAGCAAGCACATCCATCTAATCAGGCACCATCCACTGAGCAGGTTGCACCATCTCAACAGGCACCTCACGAGCAGATACCATCTGAGCAGGCACCTCCTGAGCAGGCACATCCATCTAATCAACATGCACCATCGACTGAGCAGGAACCTTTGGTTGAGAAAGAACATCCATCTGACCATGAGGCACCATCGACTAAGCAGGCGTCGAGTACTAGTTATAGTATTGATGTAGTACGACCAGATATTTGAAATTTATATGCATTTCTCTTACAGTTGTATATTTTTGACATTATACAGTTATATAAATATATATATGGTGCATGTATTTTATGTTCATGTTTATGTACTTAATTTACATGTTGGTGTTCATCTTGATGTGTATATTGTTAGGTTATGTTAGATATGTTCATTTAATGTGCTTGCAGATAGATGTGTATGTGATAGCAGTTATTTGACATGAGATGTATATTTGATGTAATTGTATTATTTTAGGAATTGACATAAAAAAAGAACTTGACACAGTGCATTTCTTTCAAGATCAACATAATTGAAAATTATTAAGTGAAATGATTTTAACATTAACACAATGCAAACCAATTATTTCAAAATACATATTATAATGTTTGGAAAAAAATGGTCTTAGTTATAAGGTTAAGTCCTCTTCTTTATAAAAACCCATCTTAAATAGTAGAAATGATAAAATAACACACCTACCATATCACTCTATGTTCTCATGATCACCCTCATTATCTTCCAGCTCGCTTGGCACGATAACACTATTGTTATCAAAAATATGTTTTGATATAGGCTAATGTCTCAATACGAATCACCAATCCCTATCCAACACATCTAGGTAAAAAAAACACTTGGTTGTAATGTTTGGGGAAAACATAAGGCTCCTTAGCTTCATCCCACATCTTTCTAGATTTGATACATATCAACCTACTATGACGATCTTCCTTTACATTATTCCAATCAAAGGTGTCCCACCACTTGCACCTAATAATTAAACATTGGAAAGAAGAGAAGTACACTTCAATGATCTCTTATATCTTTCCGACAAAACCTAACGTCCCTTGTACTAGGCTTTGATCACGGTGGCTAGCTCGACTAGATTGATCGAACTCGACTTATACTCCACAGTCTTGTGTCATGTGTCCATCATCGATATTTTCTGTGCGAAAATGGTGTCCATATTCCCACATAGATGGGAACAAATTCACCTATAAAAAATTTTAAAATGATAGTGTCATGTGTCTAATAACACAACTGTTAAAATATAAAATATAGATGTTACATTTCAAAGGTGCATTATTAAGTTTAAAATTTACATAAATAGATTATTACCGAGTTGCTACACCCAATCCCTACGTTTAGTGCATCCTCTTCAACACGCGAGTAACGATTAGTTGCACCATATTTCTCTTTGGTTTGGTCAGCAACCCAACTGTTGGGGCATATAATTGGCACATTTTCTTTTAAATTGTCGAGATAAGGCACACTTCTACCATTCAACCATATGAATTGTTTCCTGTCACTATCCCATTTCATCCTCTTTTTTTCATACAATGCGACCCACGATTGTGTCACTTCAGAATTGTAAAGAATGAATTTATTGATTTCTTCAATTTCTCCATTCGCTGATGAAATAGAACCGACATATAGTACATTTGAGATCAAATATATATTATATTGAAGTTCAATGTGAATATTTACTTTGTGTAAATTTGAAAAATTACAAGTCACTTACTCTTTATCAAGCATATTTTTCCATTCTTTTGGAGAATCTCCCTTTCTCTTTTGTCTTCCTCCCTTTCATCGTCCCAAATCACCACACTTGGTGTGTTTTCGATCTGATTGATGTACTCATTAGCATAATAGAAAGGCTCATACAATATGTACCCCTCTTCCATAGACCCTTCGGGTTTTTCCCTTTGTCGAACAAAAAATTTCAATTTCTTCATGTAACTCTCTAAGAAGGATGTGCAAAGATAAGAAACCACCCCAACTAATTCAACCTCATCTACTAGGTGGATTAGAAGATTAACCTGCAAGTCCATGAAACTAGTCGAAAATTCCTTCTCAAACATACAAACAATCTCAATTATCTCTTGATGCCACCATGGAATGCTAGCCATATGAATCTCCTTTGACGTGAGCCAACGTACAAATGCAGATAATTTAGATATGGCATGTATTAGGTCTTGGGGGAAGTCATGTTTCACACACCCACACACGAACAAAGGATAATGGCACTGCAAATTTATAAACACATGCAATAATATACAAAATTAGTTATGTTTTATGATCCCATGGGATAAAAACTATTAATATAACAAATAATAAAATCATGCTTTTGAAATTATACGTATTCTTAGAAGATTCAAATGGTCATGCGACTTCAACCCCGACAAATGATCTTCCATGGTGAAGCAGCGCCGTAGTGAAGACCCATATGAAGATGGCACCCTCACACCCACTATAAATTCTTTTTCCAAAGAAAGATCATCTTTTTTAAAAATCCATGGGACATCACCTTCCTTGAAATACCAATTATAGGGACCAACCTTTCGTCCTATACTTTCTAATTGTTTTGGCCAATATTTATTTTTATTTTTTGAAGTAATAATTTCTTTCCTAACAACCAATGTGTCACTTTGTTTCAATTATATGTTCCTCCATAAAGAAGATGAACCATTTTTAAATATATGAATGGGATCTAATAAGTGGGTAATCTTAAGATGTTCCCAATATGGGAGGTTATAAATGATATATTTCCTTTTCATCCCAATGGGAAATTTCTCAACATAGGTGTCGAAGAATTCTAGATCACCGAATATAGGCTCCCCATTTGAATTGAATATTTATATGAAATCCTTCTCCTTATCTCTCTCAAATTCTCTAGGCCATTCAACTAGTGTCGTTATTGCAGGCCTTTGGGTTCTCTCTCTTTTACCATTGAAAGCAGATGTTTCTCTTCTGTAAGGGTGTTCTTCTAGGAGGAATACCTTGGAGCAGTCATACATTGGCTTGGTCATTGGACCATCTACCTTTCAGATAAGGTCCACAAAATTTACATTCATAATACTCTTTTGTTACAAGACCTGCGAAAATTAAAGAATATCATGAAGATCAAAAAAATTACAAAGAATTAAATTAATATATGAAATAATATTGTTACGTATATAAAAAAATCAATAAACATGTAATTTACCAGAGAAAAATCCTAAACCTGGATAATCATGTGTCTTTTAAGCACATGCCATACAACGTAAAAATCCTCTCTGCTACGATGGGTCTTGATACATCGTATACATTTATCACATCCCATAATTCCTTCAATTCATCTACTAGTGGTTGTAAGTAGACATCTATGTTCTTCACTTGTCTTCTACCAGGGACTATGAGATCCAACATAAGATGTTCGTTCATCACGAACAACCATGGGGGGATATTGTTATTGATCAATACTATAGACCAAACAGAATAGTTGGTGTTCTGGAGGGAATATGGGTTGACGCCATCCATGGTTATGCTGAGTCATAGACTTCGTACTTCATCCTTGAATTTTTCGGGCCATGTATCCTCTATATGCTTCATGGCTATTGAATTTGTTGGGATTCACATAACTCCCATCTCACTTCTGTGTGAGGCATGCCATCCCTGCAACATAGCTAATTCTTTGCAACGAAAGAGCCTTTTAATCCTTGGGATTATAGGCATGTGCCTAAATATCTTAAAAGGAGGACCACATGATTTACCCTTCTTTTTTATTTATCATACCTCTCATGCCCACATTTTGGACATATCTCTTTGTTTGCATATTCTCCTCTATATAGAATACAATCATTTGGACATGCATGATATGATATGTTCTCAACACCCAGCATTTTCAACAATTTATTTGCCTCTTCACAACTATCGGGCAAGGCATTATCACTCGGAAGAACCTTATATTTGAATAAAATGTAGTTGGTGGACAATATGAAATGTAAAATGCCAATAATTATTAATGTTCATAAAATTTACCATTTATAATATTGATTGTGTGACAAGATTTCTCAAAATATAAGGGACTTGATGGTCAATTACCTCAAAATTTCCGAGAAACATGAATTCAACAAGACAAAATTTTCTTTCAAGTTGTACAATAACATCATTGTCCCCAATTGGGTAGAATTTGACTAACCGCCAGGTCGAAAGAGAGGGGTGGTGGATGAAAATTTAAGGATTTCGAAAAAGGTATCAGCGATATGAGCATCATCCCCTAGTGTTAATCAGTGGTTGTCATTGATGTCAACCCAAGCAGTGCCAGGGGCTAACCCAATATTGCATGGGAATTTTGACCTACCAAATTAATATATTATAGGTCAATAATTATTTTTATGGTTTCTACTTTTCGAGATGTTTCCATTGATATATGGCACGCCATGTAATTCTTCACGGGTTGAGAGATATTCATGTTTGAAGTTTGTACTCCCAGTTAGTGGGCTAAAACCCCATGGAGTTGGGGCATGGGTGATTGAAAATTCATAATTAATATTTTTTAAGCTCCTAAAATCCCTCCCACATTCACTTGTTGAAGCCCCTCTCAACCTAAGCATTTATATAAATTGTGATCCTCATTTCCTCCTTATGTAAGGGATTTCTCCATCTGAAACAGGTCATCGTGGAATTTTCGCTCTAAATTTTTTTCTATGAAGGTTCAGAAGCTGAAATATTTATGAGGTGAAGCCAAAATCCTGAGGAAGCTTCTGTAAAAATTTCTAATCAAGGTGCGCACTATTTTTGGAGATATGATCTTTGGAATTCAGGGTTTTTGCAGGCTCCTGAAATTCATCTCAAAGAAGTGACCTTGGTAAAATCGTCATAATTCTCTCTCTGAGTATCAGATTGGAATTTCGTAAAAAGTGGCAGATATTTCACATTCATTGGTTTTTGATATATCAAATTCAGATCCAAATGAAGAAAAAGTGACACATGGCATGCCGTAAAAGTGCGCTCTGCTGAAACAGTCCATAATTAGGGCATTGTGAGAGATTGGGTATAACTCTCTCTTGAAGAATCCAAATTGGGTCAGACCTATGGCATTGGAAATATGACTTAGAGGACTACTACAAGACCAAAAATTAGATATTGAGGATCTGAAATAACAGCGATACACCAGATTCAATATCAAGCTCCTATAAGGCAAGAAAAATCTAGATCATGCGTTGTCAAGGGTTGCAAAGGACCAGACTTTGTACGACAAAAAAGCAAATCAAGGTGCAGCAGAGGGTAGCATGACAAAAGCAGCAACCACGATGCATAACAGCAACAAGAAGTTCATCATATGAAGTCTTCAAGTGGGCAGCACTGCATACAATCATTGTAAAGGTATCATTGTATTTAGTCATTAGAAATACATTATTGTAAAAATTGTATTAGTGTCTATCTGCCAAGGGTTGAAGAGGAAGTTTTGGGAGATCTAGGATCATCATTAGGTGGTTGTGTCAAATTTTGGGTTATGGTCTAGTATATCTTCTTCTTCTGCATCATTCTATGTCATTGTAATGTGGACCATTTTCCCTGGTACGTGAGTCCATTCTTCTTTTATTCTTCTATAGGGTGGTAGGGTGGTGGTAGGGTGAGTTGTAGCTCATTGGGTTTTGGGGCATCCGTTCAGTTGACTACTGAAGAATCTCGAGCGTTGGAGCGTCCATCCAGTGGGAGCTGGAGAAGAATGCTTTTCTAGATTCTAGAAAGTTGGAGCTTTATTTTCAATTGGAGTTGAATATTAAAAAATTGTTAGAAAAACATTAGGTGGTTTTTGTCCCAGAGTGGGTTTCCACCTTAAAAACTGTGTGCATTTTTTTTCCTCTTGTTTGCTGCTATCATTGTACAAACACTGATAATAATTGAAGATTAACTAATGCTCTAATTGAAAGGAATATTGATTAAATTGGTTTCGGAGCTTGGTTCCTTCAATAGCAGTTTAACAACTGGAAGGAGGTCATGGAGCATACCAAGAATGGTGTACCTCTATTCAATAAAAATAATTATGCACTTTGGAAAGGAAGAATGGAGGTCTATCTCTTGGCACAAGGTTACGAAGTATGGGACACTATTCAAAATGGATTTACATAAAATACGGATGAACAAGGTAAGAATTATTTGGTAAATGATGCAAAATCAAAGAATATTATTATCAGTGGAATTATTAAATCAGCTTATCATAAAGTGTTGGTTTGTAAAACTACCAAAAATGTATGGGACAAGCTTGAGAATATATATGCAGGTGACTCAAATGTCAAAGAAGCAAAGCTTAAAATCTATAGAGAAAATTTGGGCAACTCAGAATGAAAGAAGATTGCAACATTGCTGCATACTTCCAATACGTTGATGAAATAACCAATACTCTAGAAGGATTAGGAGAGGCAGTTGACGAGAAGATTATTATATGGAATATTCTTAGAATGTTACCAGGGAGATTCAACCCAAAGGTATCGGTCTTAGAATACGGTGCAAATCTGGACAAACTCAGCAAAGAGGACTTACATGGAGTTCTCATAGCATATGAAATGAGACTTGATGAAGAAAAGGGTACTTCGCATCTACAAACTACGTTTGTTGCATCTAAGAAAACCAATAAGGATAAACAACCTTTAATTGAAAATACATGCACCTACAAGTGTGAAGAATGTTGGAAATATGATGCAGAGTGTTGTCCTTGATGGGATCATGGTGTTTGAATAATATTTATAATCAATGTATCTATCTGTTGTGGTGATCAAACACCATCATGGTTGCCATCAAGTCCAAAGGGGGAGATTGTTGGCAATATGATGCAGAGTGTTGTCCTTGATGGCAACCTACTTGATAAAGTTGTCCTTGATGGAAACTGACTTGTCCTATTTGTTAATGATGTAAATCTGATGTATCTACAGAGCAGTTCAGATGTAGTGGAGAAGGAAATCCTGTAAGGGCCAAAGCAATGATGAAAATGGTATGTCACAAAGCATACGTGGATTTGTAAAGGCTAAGTCGCGTATGTACGCAGAAAAGTACATACCAAGTAGCGTATGCCTTTTTGCGCTCTAAATTGATAAAACCAGGGGAATTTACCATGGTATTGGCACACAGTGTTGAGCGCTGGAATATCTATTTGATCCTGTCTAGGAATACCATTAGTAGTTGAAGTGGTTTTGACTCATGGTATTGATAAAGGCTAAATCTATATAAGGAGAAGAAGATCATAGTGCAAGAGTGAGCAGAGGTCTGGGTTTTAATGAATTCTTCACTCTGAAGTATATCTGTATGGAAAGGGTAACAGTTTATTGATTGATCTGAATTAATAATGCACCTATGAAGAAAATGATGAAGAGGGATCTCTAGTTTTGAAAATGACTATGTATTTTCTAGATCTGTTGATGAAGTGTTTAGATCTGTGATCTGGCGAATCTTTTCTGAAGTAAAGGATGATATCTGAGTTGTTTACCTGATCTGAAGAGATGCACAGTCCTGAAAAGTTTCTGATCTATATGCAGGTTCGTTTTATGAAAATCGCGTGTATACGCGGCTCCAAGTAAAGAAAAGCGCGTATGGCAGTTAGGGTTTCTAAAGAATAAAATGCACTGAAGTATATGCAGGTTTGTCTCTATGAAAGCGCGTATGGAATCTAGGGTTTGCTGAAGTAAGTGGAATGAATTGTCTGATCTGTTTTGCTATCTTACTGCTATCTGTCAATGATGTATTCATACAGATCTGGGTTGTTTGAATGTTGATTATGCTGTTGATTAAAGATCAAGTTTTTGGTTGATTGGTTGATGATTCAATGAATGAATTGATGGGGTTATAAGTTTTAGTTTGATGAATGTTGAGCTTAAATGTGTGGAGTGGTTCCAGTATGAAAATTGATGAAACGTGGTCCATGGTGCTGCTGAGGGTCGAAGCCTTCAGTGAGGGGGTTGTAGCTCCCTTATAGTGGTAGCTGGTAAACGAGAGCAGGTGGTAGTAGCTCCCTTCCAGGAGAGGCTGGTAAACGAGAGCAGGGGGTAGTAGCTCCCTTCCAGGAGAGGCTGGTAAACGAGAACAAGGGGTTGTAGCTCCCTTCTAGGAGAGGCTGGTAAACGAGAGAAGGTTGTAGCCTTCTGCAGGTGGGTGCTTGTGTGCTAGTATGAGTCTACGCCAGTACATGGTTGTAAGAAGTTTTCTTTATAACAAATATTGAAGACGGAGATGACGACAACGGTGGTTTTCTCTCGAATTGGGTTTCCACCTTAAATACTGGTGTTCATGTGTGTTGCTTATGTGTGATGGTTTATTCTATTATTATTTCACATGTTTACTGCTTACTAAACATCTAATGAATGAAGGATGCAATGATCTAAGTAAAGAATTAAATGCATAATAAGAGCTCTGGACATACGCAAGTTTACTTAAGGATATCCGCGTGTATACACGAGTTTTGTTCAATAAAGTAGCGTATGGGTTTTAGAGAAAGAAAAAGGAAAAAAATTTCAGTCATCTCTAAATACTGATTCACACCCCCCCCCTTCTCAGTATTTTTCCCAACAATTGGTATCAGAGCTAGTCCTTCTGCAGAAGCTTTATCGCTTGAAGGAGATCCGTCGCAATGGGAAGTCATGAAGGAGTATTTTCTTTAAAGCCACCTCTATTCAATGGAATTAATCTGTTATTCTGGAAGATACGAACAAAAGAATATTTGCAAAGTCTTGGTGCAGAAGTATGGGAAATCGTGGAAGAAGGTTATCAGTGTCCGGCAATTATTCCTACTAATGTAGCAGAAAGGAAGAAATATGAAATCAATGCCAAAGCAGTCAATGTTTTATTAGGAAGCATGTCTGAATCAGAATTTTTTAAAGTGATGCAGCTAAATTCAGCAAAAGAAATATGGGACAAAATCATTCAAAGCTATGAAGGAGACACAAAGGTAAAAAGTGCAAAACTCCAAACTCTCAGAATTGAATATGAAAATTTAAGGATGCATAGTGATGAGAGTACTGCTAGTTTATTCTTACGTCTAGATGATATTGTAAATCGTATGAGAAATTTGGGTGAAACCATAACCGATACTACTCTGGTGGAAAAAATCTTAAGATCTTTGACTTCAAAATTTGAGTCAAAAGTATCAACTATTGAAGAAAGGCAAGATCTGAAAACTCTTACTATTGTTCAACTACATGGTATTCTAACTACTTTTGAAATGAGAAAAGAAGGTCCCTGTCAAATTAGAGAAGTTTCCTTTAAGGCATGTGCAAAAGGAAAAGAAAAGGAAGTTGTCAAGGAATCAAGTTATATATCAGAAGAAGAAGAAGCAAATTTTGTGAGAAGACTCCAACCAGGTACTAAAAGATTCAGAGGTAAACTTCCCTTCAAGTGTTTTTCTTGTGGAAGAGTTGGTCATTATGCTGCTAAATGTCCTTATGAAGAAAATCAGGATAAAAGGAAACAATTTGAAAAGGGAAAGAGTTATTATACAAATGAAGATAATGATGAAATGTCAAATGAGGATGAAGAAGATTCTGACCAAGATCTGCAAGTTCTCATGGCAAGGAAGCAAAAGAAGAAGGCTACTCAAAGAAAGGAGATACCTCAGAAAACATGTGCAGCAGAAAATGAAGAAGATGAAACAGGTATTGATTGTTGTTCTTGCGATTCACTTTCTTGTGCATGCAATGGTGAAGATAGTGAAAGTAACAGTATGGGTATAGAAGAAAATCTCAAGATCAATGATGAAGATCAAGTTAAAAGGAAGGAATCTATCTACAAAGATGTGATCTCTAGAATGAATGAACAGATAAACAAGTATCAAAGGTTGTACGATTATGCAACCAATCACAGTGAAGGACTTAAAGCAGAAATCATCTCTCTCAAAACAGATCTGGAAAAATCAAATAAGAAGAATGAAGAAATTTTACAAAATTTTGAAGAACAAGAAAATGGGTTGAAAGAAGAGATTTTAAAATTGAATGATCAAGTAGAAGAAGGAAGAAGGGTCCAAGAAAGTATGAAGAAGCAATGCCAAAGATTGGAGGTTGAGGTAAATATTTTGAAAGGTAAATTAGAAGAAAAAGATAAACTCTTGAGGTTTCAATATAGTACTAAGATTCTGGACAATATTATTAGTAGTCAAAGGTCTCCTTCTGTTAAATTTGGTCTTGGTTTTCATGAAACTATTAAAGGAGAATCTAGTTCACAAGGAAGTGCTAAAGATTCAAAGGATATCAATGAAAAATCTGAAGTATTGAAAGAAACAAAAGGTCAACCGACAATCATGAACTCTCAAAAGAAATCATTCCCTCCTTTGATCAATAATGTTGAATGCTTTAAATGTCAGAATTATGGGCATGTTGCAGCCAATTGCAGAAGCAGATTGTTTCAGTCACAAACAAACAGATTCTACACAGAAAGGTACTCAGGTTTCTTTAAGGGATATTGTTTTTCATGCAGCAAGTTTGGTCATAAAGCAGCTGATTGCAATATAAGAAAGAATAGAAAAACACATTATGATCCCTATGCTTACTTTTCTGGCCACACAAGATGTTATGCTTGTCAAAAGTATGGACATGTAGAAAAAGAGTGCAGGATGAATAGATCTAAGAAATTGGATAATTTCCAGCACACAATAAGAAATTTCAAGAAAAGCTGGAAAAGGAAGGAGGACCGGTCAAAAACGTAGGGGATAATAATCCTACTGCAGTCTTCCGCTTCTAAAACTTACTTCTCATAAAGACTGCAAGGGTAATGTGAGATACATTATAGGATTCAGTAATGTATCATCACAGGGTGAGCAATGTATGGTGATTCCCATGGTTGGTTTGGTAATTCTGGATATGTTTATTTCTAACAATGCATCTGATGTAAAGAAGACAGGTACAGGTGGCATAAGTTCAGGGGGAGATGAAGTTGTGAAATTTTTCTGTATTTCACTTTCCATACGCAGGTTTCATGAACTAAAGCTGCGTATACACACAAGTTCCAATAGAGACAGAAGCGTATGTTTTTCTGTTAAGGAAAATAGTGAGATGGCTCAAGAATAGGAGCACAGATTCAGGGGGAGCATTAGCCTTGCTAAGAGTAGTGCATTGTTGGCATTATGATGGTTCTGAAATATGATCTCTCTCTTGAGGTCTTTTTGGTATTAGTTATAAAAATTCATATATGTAATTTGATAAAAAGGTTATGTTGAGACCTATGATGTAAATTTTTGTATTCAGTCATGTAAGGACTTCTTCAAATTTGTAAACCCACTTGGTTGGGTACTTGAGTCACATATGTAAATCCACTTGGTTGGATCATTGATGTAAGTATGAGTCCTTGGTGATAAGAAAGGCCATGGAGTCATTGAAAAATATGTTTGAAGATTCAGCGTGAACTCGGGGGAGCATGGTAACTTCAGTGCAAAGAAGATCTACAGAACTCTTCTTTCTACAAGAGAAGAAAAACCTTGTGTTGGTTTTGATCTGCCCTTTGCCCTTGATGTCAAAGTGGGAGAGTATCATGGTGTTTGAATAATAGTTATAATCAATGTACCTATCCGTTGTGGTGAACAAACATCATCATGGTTGCCATCAAGTCCAAAGGGGGAGATTGTTGGAAATATGATGCAGAGTGTTGTCCTTGATGGCATCATGGTGTTTGAATAATAGTTATAATCAATGTATCTATCTGTTGTGGTGATCAAACACCATCATGGTTGCCATAAAGTCTAAAGGGGGAGATTGTTGGCAATATGATGCAAAGTGTTGTCCTTGATGGCAACCTACTTGATAAAGTTGATGGCAACCTACTTGATAAAGCTTTCCTTGATGGAAACTGACTTGTCCTATTTGTTAATGATGTAAATTTGATGTATCTACAGAGCAGTTCAGATGTAGTGGAGAAAGGAATTCCTGTAAGGGCCAGAGCAATGATGAAAATGGTATGTCACAAAGCATACACGGGTTTGTAAAGGCTAAGTCACGTATGTACGCGGAAAAGTAAGTACCAAGTAGCGTATGCCTATTTGCGCTCTAAATTTATAAAACTAGGGGAATTTACCATGGTGTTGGCACACAGTGTTGAGCGCTGGAATATCTATTTGATCCCGTCTAGGAATACCATTAGTAGTTGAAGTGGTTTTGACTCATGGTATTGATAAAGGCTAAATCTATATAAGGAGAAGAAGATCATAGTGCAAGAGTGAGCAGAGGTCTGGGTTTTAATGAATAATTCACTCTGAAGTATATCTGTATGGAAAGGGTAACAGTTTATTGATTGATCTGAATTAATAATGCACCTATGAAGAAAATGATGAAGAGGGATCTCTAGTTCTGAAAATGACTATGTATTTTCTAGATTTGTTGATGAAGTGTTTAGATAGAGGGTGAAAATGTGAAGCTGGGTTACACTTTTTGCCCTTTTTTGAGAAAAATTTTTCATTTTTTTCGGTTCTTCAACTTTCTGCAAACTATAACAATTTTTCTGTGTAGAATTTCATTTTGCGGTAAAAATAAAAGTTGTGAGAAATTTTGTTAGCTTTCTATTACTTATTTTTTGAAATTTTTTAATGCAGATTTGATATGTCAACTTAGCGTTTCTTTGAGTGTGTGTTTCTTAACAATCAAAGGATTCATAAGAAGTCATGTTATGACGCAATGTTGTATTCATTGAAAATTTGTGTTTTTGAAAAAAACAAAATGTGTTACAACAATCTAGACAGAGTCTACTTTGTTTTCGTCATATTTACAAAGCCAATGGATGCATATCATAATTACTAGAATTTTTTGAACTGGTCCAATACGAAAAACTGCGTATTTTTGATATGTTTCGCGTGGCAACAAATTTCTTAACATACAAGTTATAAACTAAAAATCTAAAAGCTACCCATTACAGTCAACGGACCAATGTAATGCCCCATAATTTTTTCAATTTTTTTTACAATGCATTTTGGGAGATACAAAATTTTGATTTCACTGAATCACGATGACCCTCAAAAATTGTTTGCACTCATTTTATTAGAAAAATAATTAAAATTAATAAACGTTTACGAAATTCCATAAAATTTATATTTCCTGAGAGTAGATTCAATTCTGAAAATGCTTGTCTTGGTTCCGACAGTTAATTAACAAGTTTTCATGGAGTTTAATCAGTCCAAAGTTGCAGAACCGTTTTCAGAGCTTGGTTCTGCGTAATCGGTGACGCGTTAGTTCGGCCGAACTATTAGCGACCGTTCGGCCAAACTATGTTTTCCGCTTACGGGCCGCTAAAACTAACGGCTTAATAGTTCGGCCGAACTTTTTATCAAAAGTTCGGTCGAACTATTGTGCAATTCTCCGTCGGCCGGAAATTTTTGTGGAGCCCCCTACAAAAAACACATTTCGCGTCAATATAAATTGCCGCGAAATGAGTCACAATTTTCGCACATTTCGCAATCTGTGATCTGGCGAATCTTTTCTGAAGTAAAGGATGATATCTGAGTTGTTTACCTGATCTGAAGAGCTGCACAGTCCTGAAAAGTTTTTGATCTATATGCAGGTTCGTTTCATGAAAAGCGCGTGTATATGCGGGTTCGAGCAAAGAAAAGCGCGTATGGCAGTTAGGGTTTCTGAAGAATAAAATGCACTGAAGCATACGCAGGTTTGTCTCTATGAAAGCACGTATGTACGCAGGTTCAGTGAAGTAAAAGCGCGTATGGAATATAGGGTTTGCTGAAGTATGTGGAATGAATTTTCTGATATGTTTTGCTGTCTTACTACTATCTGTCAATGATGTATTCATACAGATCTGGGTTATTTGAATGTTGATTATGCTGTTGATTAAAGATCAAGTTGTTGATTGATTGGTTGATGATTCAATGAATGAATTGATGGGGTTATAAGTTTCAGTTTGATGAATGTTGAGCTTAAATGTGCGGAGTGGTTCCAGTATGAAAATTGATGAAACGTGGTCCATGGCGGTGCTGAGGGTCGAAGCCTTCAGTGAGGGGGTTGTAGCTCCCTTCCAGTGGTAGCTCACGGTAAACGGAAGCGAGGGGGTAGTAGCTCCCTTCGAGGAGAGGTGACAAACGAGAGCGGGGGTAGCCGCTCCCTTCCCGGGAGAGGTTAGTAAACTTCAGCGAGGGGGTTGTGGCTCCCTTCCCGAGGGAGAGGCTGGTAAAGCGAGATGAGTTTGTAGCCTTCTGGCAGGTGGGTGCCTACGTCTTGGTATATGTACGTCACGCAGTCACATGGTTGTAAGGTGTTTTCTTTATAATAAATATTGAAGACAGAGACGATGGCAGCGGTGGTTTTCTCCCGAATTGGGTTTCCACCTTAAATACTGGTATTCATGTGTGTTGCTTATGTGTGATGGTTTATTCTATTATTATTGCACATGTTTACGGCTTACTAAACATCTAATGAATGAAGGATGCAATGATATAAGTAAAAAATTAAATGCATAATAAGAGCTCTGGACATACACAAGTTTACTTAAGGATATCCGCGTGTATCCGCGAGTTTTGTTCATTAATGTAGCGTATGGGTTTTAGAGAAAGAAAAAGGAAAAAAATTTCAGTCATCTCTAAATATTGATTCATGCCCCCCTCTCAGTATTTTTCCCAACAAAGAAAATGGAGATGATGGAGAAGGTATTTCAGATGAAGAATATGCTTACTTAACGAGAAAACTAAAAATTGGTAAGGGAAAGTTCAAAGGTAAACTTCCATTGATATGTTTCAGCTGTAATGAGGTTGGGCATTTTGCAGCAAAATATCCAAACAGAAGTAATGGCAACTCAAAAGGAAAGAAAGGCTTTAAGAAATTCAACAAGCAAGGATCCAAAAGGAACTTTCTCTCTAAAGAAGATAGCTCATCATCCGATGAAGACAATGACAGTGAAGAAGAAGCCATTGAGAGAGTATTTTTTATGGCCAAGCACAATAAACCCAAGCACAATAAAAAAGAGGTATCAAACAACTAAGAATAAGGATGGACCATAGAATAATTTTATGAGGAAGCAATCAAGCTTATAAAAGATCTCAAGGCGGAGAAGATCCGTTCCAATACTCTTGAAGAACAAGTTCAAGGTCTCAAAATTGAAGTTGAAGAACACAAATGCATTGAAGAGTCACTTCAAAAGAAGTTGGAAGAAATAAACCAAGAAAGGGAAGAATTAGAAGCCGAAGTAGTCTCACTGCGTGAGGAAGTGAAGAAAGGAAAAACTATCCAAAACTATGCCAAAAACTCAAGGGCATTGGAAGAACTCATCAACAATCGACGATCTTACAACGAAAAAACTAGCATCGGTTACAAAGAAGAAGAAGCGGGACCTTATACAACAAAATACAATGAACCTATGAGATCTGACATGCATGTAGATTTCATTGGACAAGATTCGCAAGAACAACCTTGGAAGACAATTCCTCGACGAAAATTTCCATCCAGGTACCAACACATTTTTTATGGCTACTATTATTCATGTGGAAAATTTGGTCATAAAGTTGTAGAATGTCACACGTACCCCAAGAATGAATACAATTCCAGGAGATATGTCAAATATGAACTTCCCAAGGCTCAGCGAAACATCAATAGATTTGAAAATTTAAGAAATAATATTGAATGTTACAAATGTCGAAACTTTGGACACATAGCCAAAGACTGCAGACTTGAAAATCCTCCAGAAGAATCTTCGAAGCCACAGAAAAAACGAACATGGAAGAAGAAGAAGAATGATAATTGTGCTCTCGCTTTTAAGGCTCAAAAGAACAAAGATGTGTGGTTTGTTGATAGCGGTTGCTCAACGCATATGACTGGAGATAGAAATAAATTTGTATCTCTGAAAGAGAAGAAGGACATAACTGTGTCCTTTGGAAATGATGGATCTTCAAATGTTATACGATTAGGTACTGTCACTCTCGGAAGCAAAGATGCTCTAGCCAAGAATGTTCTATTGGTTGAAAACATGAATCACAATATGCTCAGTGTTGGACAAATGTGTGATCAAGGACACACAATACTATTCAACTCCATGAAATGTGAAATCAAGAAAGGCGTGTATGGTGAAATTGTGGCTACAACAAGTCGAGCTCCAAATGACATATATGTTCTGGATGAAGCAACTAAAGCATGTCTAATAGCTAAAGAGGATGATACAATAATTGGTAGCAATGATGATCGACTAAGTAAGAAGTTTTCTACAAAGGTGCAAAGTGATTTCGAGATGTCTTTACTTGGTGAGATGACATACTTCTTAGGGCTTCAAATATCTCAGAAAGAGAAAGGAATATTTATATGTCAAGCCAAGTACATCAAGGAAATCCTCAAGAAATTTAAAATGGAAGATTGCAAACCCATCCTTACTCCAATGGTAACAGGTTGCAAATTGAGCATAGATGACTCATCTAAGGATGTGGATCAAAGGTTGTACAGATCTATGATTAGTAGTCTTCTATATGTAACAACCTCCTGACCAGATGTTATGCAAGTAAGTGGACAAGTAGCAAGATTCCAAGCATCACCAAAAAAATCACATATTAAATATTCACCAGCATTGGAATATCTTCGCCAAAAGCTTGGGATTCTCCCAAGTTCTCATTAGATTTTCCTTTTTCCAGAATACAAAGGGGGAGTGGAAGTAGATTACAGGTCTGCAGGACAGTTGTGTGTCAGGGGGAGTGGAACTGTGTACAGGTCCACAGGATGGTTGTGTTTCAGGGGGAGTTACCCTTTTCCATTGATGTCAAAGGGGGATAGAATGTTGTAGGAAGAGGTGTCATGATCGCAGGGGGAGTGCTTGTGTTTCCATCAATGCCAAAGAGGGAGATTGTTGATCAATGGTTGTCATTGATGTAAACCCAAGCAACATCAGCGGCTAACCCAATATTGCATGGGAATTTTGACCTACAAAATTAATATATTTTGGGTCAATAATGCTTTTGATGGTTTCTACTTGTCAATATGTTTCTTTTGATATATGGCATGCCATGTAATTCTTCACGGGTTGAGAGATATTCATGTTTGAAGTTTGTACCCCCAGTTAGTGGGCTAAAACCCCATGGGGTTGGGGCATGGGTGATTGAAAAGTCATAATTAATATTTTTTAAGCTCCTAAAATCCCTCCCACGTTCACTTGTTGAAGCCCCTCTCAACCTAATCATTTATATAAATTGTGATCCTCATTTCCTCATTATGTAAGGGATTTCACCATCTGAAACAAGTCATCGTGGAATTTTCGCTCTAAAATTTTTTCTACGAAGGTTCAGAAGCTGAAATTTTTATGAGGAAAATCTGAAATCCTAAGGAAGCTTCTGTAAAAATTTCATATCAAGGTGCGCAACAGTTTTGGAGATATGATCTGTGGAATTCAGGGTTTTTGCAGGCTCCTGAAATTCATCTCAAAGAAGTGACCTTGGTAAAATCGTCATAACTCTCTCTCTGAGTATCAGATTGGAATTCTGTAAAAATTGATAGATATTTCACAGTCTTTAGTTTTCACTCTATCAATTTTAGAGCCAAATGAAGAAACAATGACATGTGGCATGTCGTACAAGTACGCTCTATTGAAACAATCCATAATTAGGGCATTGTGAGAGATTGGGTATAACTCTCTCTTGAAGAATCCAAATTGGGTCAGACCTATGGAATTGGAAAAACGACTCGGAGGAATACTACAAGAACGAAAATTAGATATTGAGGATCTGAAATAACAGAGATACACCAGATTCAATATCGAGCTCCTAGAAGGCAAGAAAAATCTAGATCATGTGTTGTCAAGGGTTGCAAAGGACCAGAATTTCTACGATAGAAAAGAAAAGAAAGGTGCAGTAGAGGGTAGCATGACAAGAGCAATAAACAAGGTGCATAACAATAGCAATAAGTTCATCATATGAAGTCTTCAAGTGGGCAGCACTGCATACATTCATTGTAAAGGTATCATTGTACTTAGTCATTGTAAATACATTATTGTAAAAATTGTACTAGTGTCTATCTACCAAGGGTTGAAGAGGCAGTGTTGGGAGGTCTAGGATCATCATTAGGTAGTTGTGTAAAATTTGGGGTTATGGTCTAGTATATATTCTTCTTCTGCATCATTCTATATCATTGTAAAGTGGACCATTTTCCCTGGTACAGGAGTCCATTCTTATTTTATTATTCTATAGGGTGGTAGGGTGGTGCTACGGTGAGTTGTAGCTCATTAGGTGTTGGGGCGTCCATTTAGTTAACTACTGAAGAAACTTGGGCATTGGAGCATCCATCCAATGGGAGCTAGAGAAGAATTCTTTTCTAGATTCTAGGAAGTTGGAGCTTTATTTTCAATTGGAGTTGAATATTAAAGAATTATTAGAAAAGAATTAGGTGGTTTTTGTCCTAGAGTGGGTTTCCACCCCTTAAAGCGTGTGCATTTGTGTTCCTCTTGTTTTACGCTATGTTGTACATGTTATTGATAGTAATTGAAGATTAACTAATGCTCTAATTGAAAGGAATACTGATTCACCCCCCCCCCCTCTCAGTATTTCCAACACCTAGTTGATCATAGTTCGGGAATGAATCTAACAAGAATACTACAAGAACGAAAATTAGATATTGAGGATCTGAAATAACAGAGATACACCAGATTCAATATCGAGCTCCTAAAAGGCAAGAAAAATCTAGATCATGTGTTGTCAAGGGTTGCAAAGGACCATAATTTCTATGATAGAAAAGCAAAGAAAGATGTAGCAGAGGGTAGCATGACAAGAGCAATAAACAAGGTGCATAACAGCAGAAATAAGTTCATCATATGAAGTCTTCAAGTGGGCAACATTGCATACATTCATTGTAAAGGTATCATTGTACTTAGTCATTGTAAATACATTATTGTAAAAATTGTACTAGTGTCTATCTACCAAGGGTTGAAGAGGCAGTGTTGGGAGGTCTAGGATCATCATTAGGTAGTTGTGTAAAAGTTGGGGTTATGGTCTAGTATGTCTTCTTCTTCTGCATCATTCTATATCATTGTAAAGTGGACCATTTTCCTTGGTACGGGAGTCCATTCTTATTTTATTATTCTATAGGGTGGTAGGGTTGTGCTACGGTGAGTTGTAGCTCATTAGGTGTTGGGGCGTCCATTTAGTTGACTACTGAAGAAACTCGGGCATTGGAGCGTCCATCCAATGGGAGCTAGAGAAGAATGCTTTTCTAGATTCTAGGAAGTTGGAGCTTTATTTTCAATTGGAGTTGAATATTAAAGAATTATTAGAAAAGAATTAGGTGGTTTTTGTCCCAGAGTGGGTTTCAACCTTAAAAATTGTGTGCATTTGTGTTCCTCTTGTTTTCTGCTATCATTGTACAAACACTGATAGTAATTGAAGATTAACTAATGCTCTAATTGAAAGGAATACTGATTCACCCCCCCCCTCATAGTTCGGGAATGAATCTAACAGCATTGTCTCCATGGTAGTCATATCCCTTAAGTAATCATCCATACCAAACTCTATTTAATTGCCTCCATTTCCAACTTGTGAAGAACTACTATTACTGTAGTCATTCCTAATTGGTGAATTTGGACATAGTGGGAATTGAATAGGTGGTTGATTCAACCATTGTTGGTATCGTTCCTCTTCAAATTTTTCTCTTAATTCAGGCTTCTCTCGATTTGACATTGTCGTGGGGTGCAAAGGAATATGGTAGGTGGGTCGCTCATCATCACTAGAATCCTAATAATTTCAAAAAATATATTTGAACATGATTAGTACAAAATCGATGATATCAATTAGTAAGCATGTCAATGTATGATTAATTGGTTTGATGTTGAAATAATTACATCATACCAAATAATTATTACCATCATTGTCCCAATATTATGGCTAGAAGATGGCATGTTACAATTTTCAGGGTGAAGTGGCTTTCCATTTTCATCTACCAACTGCGCCTTGCAGTATGCTGCTCCTGATAAGAGCTTCCAAATTTTTGAAACAACTTGAATATTTTGTGCATCTAAAATCGATTCTAAATCTACATGGACCTGCAAATTTATATACATTAATTTTATTCAGCTGATTGACATAAATAAAAAAAATCAATTATATAATGAAAATATAAATAAAATCTGAAGTAATTACGTCTCGAGATGGATAGGGAAAGCTCCGCGATGGACTTTGACAAATATTATGGAACGAGCTGGATTTTGAAGAATTTTCCATTTGATATAATTATGAGATTTTCTCCATGCATTTGAGCAAAATCAACAATAAATTTTGGTGTACATAGCTGAAATTAATTTCAATGCCTTAAAAAAGACTTATTTTTATCGGTGCTAATGTACTGTTAACCACATCGGTGTGGTTTTATTACCAGATGCACCGATGCTGTTAGTTAAAAAATGCACCAAATATCGGGGAAAAAAATGCAACATTACTTTTTTGAAGTGAAAAAAAGCGGTAAACTAAAAAGTGAGCTAAAAATGATTTTAGGAAATCTAATTTTATAAAAAGTTCTTTAAATAGTAAAATATATTCATTATTTCATTATTTTTTCAAAAAAATTTAGGGAAGGATTTGCACGAGAGACATATGTGAAGCAAGAGAGCACTGTGGAGCAGAAAAATACTTTCGAACATTAGCACTATTCAGAGAATCATAATTTGAAACATCTGGTGATTCACACAAAAACCCTGCAGTATAGTAAAATTGTTAAATTTTACTGTAATAATTGTGTATTTTACTTTCTGTTAGATTTAATACATGCATAGTATAAATTTTAAATTTTACTATGCATTTTACTAATAAAATCATTTACAATCTCTATTCCTATTTACATTTAATTAAAATTCAGAAAAAAAACAAAAAAATCCATTCTTACGTGAAACCCTTGCCTCTTCTTGTTTATGTGACTTCACAATTAGGGCTTTTCATTTTAGATTTATAGGGTTTTTATTACTATATATAGGCGTATGAAATCTAACTCATGGGACCACTTGCAGAGTTAGATCCCAATCCCTGTCGGCCTTTGCACGATTTTTTAGAAAACAACTTTTGTTAATCAGTGCACACTGTTTAAAATAGCGCACCGATGCGTGATTTTAGTATAACACACTGAGCGTGTATTGACAAAAAACATTGTTTGATACATTTTTTTTATTAATTAATGTTTATGTTAATCAATTCTCCGGTATTAATATAATGCAATGGGTCTCATATTGACACAGAGCACTGTACAATATTTCTACTGTAGTGGCAGTGTGTTTATAAGAACCTATCGCACCGTTTTTTGTGCTTTAGTTTCGAAAGTCACACCAGACGTTTAATTTTGATAGACACATCGTTTTCTTGATTTTTTTTACCTTAAAAGTATGTGATTTATTTATAAAATATATTAATAAATGGTACATGTTTTATATTAATAAAGAAATGGCTAACAAGAGTTCAAGTAACAAAAATACTGATAGCACATCGAGAAAAGAAAAAAAAGGCAAGTTTTTTGTAAATTATTTACAAAAATTATTATTTTTGAACTATATGTAAGTTTATCCAATATGTATTGTTTAGTGTGTATCATGCAGAGCCAAAAAATGACAAATCTCAATAATATTATTTTTGATCTAAAACCAAAAGAACGCAAAATCTTGATGGAAAAATTGCAGAAGGATGAATCAGGTGAATAAAAAAAATACTATCGATCTAATATGAGTTTCTTTTTTGAATTTTCATTAATAATATACTTAAAAATATTAGATAACATGTTTCAAACAATCTATTAATTCAGATATGTTTAATTTTCTACAGGGACTAACAATGAAGAAAATGAATGTTATTCTAAGATAAGAAAAATAAATAGAACATGCAAATGAAAATGAATTGCTCCTTAGCTCATTTGGAGTGGTGCTTAGTTAGCGAAAGGGGGAAAAAATTTACAAAAGTTTGAGGGATCTAGTGGAATGAATGTATAGACGTTCTTTCCACTTACAATACAAAAATCAATCCAATGATTCCAAGAACCAAATTTTATTTAAACTACAGCAAGAGTTTCCAGAGAATTGGTCAATGAGACATGTTAGACTTTTAATAGGAAAAACATATAACAACAAAAAAGAAGGATTGAAAAAGCAATATTCCTTTAAATGTTTTTCTAGAATTATATGTATATATTACTACAAATAAATCATTTATAAATATCACTTTTGTTATATTTAGTTTTCATATATCAATATAAAAATTAAATATTTTATTGTTATGTTACTTTTTCAGGAAGATCATGAAAATCTCAAAGGATGAATAAGCTGATATAAGAAATATGCCAGTAGGAATGTCCAAAAAGGTGTACAAGAAGATGGTCAAAGAAATGGACATAATTGCATCGCACGAGGAGTCATCTCAACGACAACGTGCTTCAAATGTAATATGTAATCATTGAATTTTTTGATTAGGTACAATAAATAAATAATTTAGCATTAAATATTAATTTTCAAGTATTTTCTTGCAAAAAAGAACAGAAAATGGAACCCATTTAGTGCATAAAATAGGATGACAAGGAAGAAAAGGGTTGATATCTAAGTTTGTGAGTAATTGTTACTTCCTTATAACAACTTAACTAGACTTCTTTTTTGTATATTTTAAGTTATTTTACAACAATCATCATTGAATGTCTTCAAAAAAGTGCTAACATACAAAGAGCCATCAGAATAATTGATTGATATTGGGTTAAATATGGTTTTTCAGTATATGTTGGCATATCAGAAATTAACCATGGAACGTATAAGTATATATCTTGTTTTACTTAGCTCTATCTATAGTTAATAGAACAAAAAAATATTTTATATTAAATCTATGATTTGTTATGGGGTATAAAACTTGTAGGAAACAAAGTATGGAACTACGCCAACAAATGGATTGTTGAAAGAACACATGAAATTTGGTTTTGAAAGAATGTGTATAGTTCATGAGTTAATTCTTGCTATGGTACATTTTTTTCGATTTACATTGATGTATATTATAATATTTCAATTTTCATTATTCTCACCAATGTAGATACACTCATTACAGTTTATTTTTATGTTTATAGATGGAGCTTGAAGAAGAAGAAAACAATAAACACAATGAACAAAAAATTCCTCCAAATAACCCAAGTCATGGAAGTAGCTTGAGCAGTGACATCAGTTCCAACAAAGAATGATGGTCAATATGTTTGGATATCAACGCAAGGCATTGTAATTTTTGAAATATTTGTCTGTGAAATCAGGAATTTTGTTTAATATAATGGACATAGTGTCCCAATTGAAAGACAAAGGGATACCAATAACTGTCCCATTTTCTATGAAAAATAGTGTCTTATTCATATATATATAATAAAATATGTTTTAATTTATTCTATTGTGTTCTCCATTGTCCCTGTGAAATGTTGCACCACTGATTAAATATATGGATGATTAAATATTATATTGAAGAGATACCAATACCAATTATAATTCACCGCACCAAATACCAATACCAATTATAATAGAGATGTGAAATCTGATGATATGATATAATAAATTCATCCAAACATCACATTCAAATTCATTAATAAAAATTTAATTGATATGAATACTATTATAAGATATGTGTCGAATTTTGATTTTAAAAAATCACAATAATTGCACTATCACAGGCTGATGCTTAAAAAAAATAGAAAATGAACACTGGTGTGTGTGTACGATACTTCCCACTGGTGCGTATGTATGATACTGTGCACTAGTGCATTTCTACGACCTATGAGCACCACACCAAATACCAATACCAATTATAATAGAGATGTGAAATCTGACGATATGATATAATAAAGTCATCCAAACATCACATTCAAACTCATTAATAGAAATTTAATTGATATGAATACTATTATAAGATATGTGTTGAATTTTGATGAATAATGAATTTTAAAAAATCACAATAATTGCACTATCACAGGTCAATGTTTTAAAAAAATAGAAAATGAACACTGGTGTTTGTGTACGATACTTCCCACTGGTGCATATGTATGATACTGTGCACTAGTGCATTTCTACGACCTATGAGCACCACACCAAATACCAATACCAATTATAATTCTCGGTGCACTTTATCGACGACTACAACCCGGGTAGATAGGTATTGCATGCACCGATATGGTTTTCCTTTAGCGCGCCGGTGCATTTTTACAATTTAATGGCCTGGTACGTTTTTACACCTTAATGGCCCGATGCACTTTTACAACTTAACGACATTGGTGCATGCACCTTCTATTGTACCTATGCATATTTGTTGGTGACACATACTAGGACATTGCTAAATGCCCTGGGGCTTTTGAAATTTGTTTTCCATCCCGGTGCTTGGTATGTTTACAGTACCGGTGCGTACATGTTGAAACACACTGTCGCATTCACACATGAATCACACATCAATAAGAAATACATCTGTAAAAACCTCTGGACGCCCAGTTTTTTTAGTTTGTTGAAGTTTCGTTAGAAGCTCCATCAAAACCTCCGTTACCAAAAACAGATGTTGTAGCAAATGTTTTTTTGATAATTTTGGCCAATTTTATAACACTAAAAACCTCCTTTATAACCTACGCTAGAGGGTATTTTCCTTGTAGTGTCTGGTAAAAATCCCTCTATTATTTTCAACTTTGGCCAGTTTATTTTGGATTTCATCCATGAACAATTCTTGAAATTCAGTGCAGAGATATATTTTAAACATCAATTTGTATTGGTGTATTTATTTTTATATCATCAGTCTGAAAGATTCAAAATGCAACTTCAAAAGTTTCACTCACAAGGAAGGAAACAATATGTCATTCATTGGATTTCATTAGCTAGAATAAATTCAAAGAATTAATCTTTTAGTAATTTTGTAGATCAATTTCTATATTTTTCATTGTGTCTCCTTAGAAGTGATGTAGTTCCAAGGATATGAATAGAAATTAAAATAATTTTACATCTAAGTGAATAATCAAAGGTGGGATATTAGTACTTATATCAGAATCTCAAAGAGATTAGAGTTTATGGTCATGAGTTTCCACCATAAAAAATGCCAGTTGTTGTTACCATGAGGTTTTTTTCTCTTGAATTCATAATGCAAAACATGAATATGGATGAAATTCATTTTATATCCAAAAATAAAAAGGCTCAATTCAAACTAAAAGCTCAAAGTGGCCCATTCATAGTAAATATCAGAACAAATAATAAGGAGGTGGAAAATATATAAAGTCAAATGAAGTTTATATTAAGTTTCAACTGGACTTATGACCCCTTGGGAGTAATTTCATCCATTAGAGTTGAGAAAAAATATTCTCCTTATAATCATATCTCAAAACAAAAAATTGAACAATATTCCAATCAGGAAGTATGGGAGGAGAAAAATTTACAAGAGGTTGAAGAGCATGTTTCTAGTCAAATAGCCTTGGAACTCCAAGACTTAAAGAGAAAGAGTTAAAGAGACCAAGTGAGATTATAAGCCCTACTAGTTTAGGTTCAAAATCAAAAAATTCAAATATTTTAAGAGGAGAAAGACAAAGAATACAGAAGAAGAATCATCAGAGGGGAGAAATATAGAGGTGTCTACTATAGTCATGTTATCAAGTGAGCCCGTGTTCACTTTGCAACAGCCTGAAGAAACAATTCATGATGCATCTGCTTCCCCTTCTTCTGGTGAACAAATTATTTTTGATAGATTCAGAGAAATGAATAAGAATGAATTGCTAAATATTTCCACCAATACCGAGTTCTGGAAATTTAATTATACTAATCAAACCATAATGTTGTCTGCACTAGACCATGACATAGAACAATTTCAATTGGCATCTATTGAGCCAACAATTACAGCTCCAAAAACAACAGAGGATTACAAATATTCATTGTTTTCATTTGACACAAAACAGATTCATCCCATAGATCAAATTAATCTACACAAACAAGCTGGTGATATGATATATTCTTCTCTAACAAGTTCAACAATGGTTGCTTCAAAGCTACAAGCTTCTTTCAATAATATTCATTTTCAACTTAAATTAGAAAATATGTCTTCATTAGAAAAGGATACAAGGATAAAAGGTTTGGAATACCTTGTACTCAAATTAGGATTATATCCTAATGATATTGATGCTGCTAAAGAAATTATTAGAAATGGATATTTAGATATTCAAGCACTCTAGAAACAGTTAAAATTTCCAACAAAAAAACATCCTCAAGCTCAAGAAGTAGGAAAATTAGAGAAGTAGAAAGAAACATGTTTTGCATGATTGTTGAGCAGAAAATCCAAATATAGAAAATGAAGGTTGACATGGAAAAAGTTGTAAAGGAGAAAGAGAAACAAGTCAATACAGGTACTTCTACAATAGAAATAGGGTCAACTAACTAGGATTCAACTGAACATTTCTCTAAATCCATGTGATATCTATCACAGAGAAACATTGAAATTGAGAAACTAAAGGCATTGTTACAAAAGGTAGAAGATAATAAAATTAAGGCAGATAATGCATATCTGGCAGAAATACAAAATAATTTCAAGCTTACTAGACAGTTTGAAAAATATATGGATGAATCAATTAATGCACAAAATTTGGAAGAAGCTAAAGAGAATATCTGGATAGACATAAACTCAACCATTTCATATGTTTAGACATAAATATAAATTATTTTTGAACAGGAACAACTGATGCATAAAGAAAAAGAAGTTATTGTTGATATCAAAGAGGAACTGGATAATAAACCTGGAGAAGCAACAAGGATTATCAATGTTATGTATTAAAAAAATAAAGAGGAACTTGAATAAATGGGTATTGAAGATATGATGGGTGCAGTATTTGATTAATAAAAGTATTGAAAAAGAGAAATTTGATGCTACAAATAGAAAACAAATGCCAAAACCTAGAAGTTCATATCAAAAGGTTTCATAAAAAGTTTTATATTATTCATAAAAAAAGACTCCCATCATTAAGGAATTCTCGTGGCCAATTGATCCAATAGGAAGGTTATCAAAATAAGTTACATGATATAACAATAAACAACTCACAATTTTCTAAATTAAAAGGAAATATTGGTGGTAGAAGTTTTCTCCAAGGTTTTGAAAATGGTTTATTCATTTCATATGAAATTCACCATCTTTTTGTAACCAAGTCCATATTTGAAAAATACACTAAGGTGGATGAAACATACATGAAATTAATAAATTTTTCATATCCATATGATGATAAGTGGGATAATTTCCATGAATTATCAAGTAAACAGAAAGCAGGTGTAAAGGCAGGATTTGGGCAAAGAAACAAGAGCAGAATCAACAGAATCAGATTTAATGGTAATAGTTGGAAATTAATTCCTCAAATAGTGTGTTGATCCCACTAAATCAGTTCCATAATTTCTATTTTTAGTTATATTGATTAGAGTTATCCAAATTATTTTGCATAAAACTTTATTTTTATGTAAAATGTTGAAATAGATTAGGTATTTTTTAGAAGACTCTATAAATACTTTATAAATCAAAGTTTCAAGGGTTGATACCTTGATAGAACCAGAAACATTATTGTACTTTGGAATTTTCAAAGATAATCAAAGGCTTCTCGCTTTAGTTCTTAAAAGAATTTTGTGTTCATGTGATTCTTCCTTGTGTGATCAATTATGTTATTCTTCATATGTTTGAGGTAATATAAAAGTATTGGGTAATGCTAGGTCGATTTTTAATCTCCCTGATAGCCCCTGCAAAGTTATTATCATTACTTAGATTAGATTACATATTTTGTTTAAATTAGTACCTTTGCATCTTAAAATTTCCTTTTTTCATCTATCAAATGTATAAGTCTTAGCTATAGAAATAATTCTATACATCTTTGCTTATTTGATAATATACATACTCAGGAAGGGTATTTAATTATCAGATATCTTCTTTTTCATCTATCATAAAAATTTAAAGATTGCATGTTGTTAGTATTTGAATCAACACTTTGAGAAATATTTAAGTTATATACATGTGAATGATTTGAGTCATTGACCATTCATTTAAAAAAATCCCCATTTATATTCTTTGGCACAGTTCCTGAGCCTAGAAATGCCTACCAAGAAATAAAATCATGTTGGCGATGTTGTCAGGGAACATATTTTTGAAGTTTATTTCCCTGGGACAATGATAAGACTTACCTCTTACTGGTGAATAAGAGGCTAGAAGGATAAAATATTTCTCCTTGAAACTTCATAAATTATATTTGGCTTCACACAGGTATACCAAATCTCACTTTGATCCTGAACTCTACACTCCATTGGTTCCAGATAGAGTTGTATGAATTTCTCCCTCAAACATAGATTGAAGCCTCTACTTCTACTCCACTTCCACCAAAAAAAATTTCACAACCTGAACAATTTGAATCAATTCCTATAACTGTTGAGTTATCTAATTTACCTCCCAAAGTATTAGAACTTCTTTCTAAGGGAGTAGACATACAATCTACTTTACTGGTCCATCAACTTGAATATTTTGAGCTTCCTATTCCCTTTCAGAATCTTCTAATATAGAAGGAGATCTTGAACTAAAATTTCATGAGCTTAAACCTATAGATTTTATATCCTCTGTTGTCCACACCTGTTCTTCCACTTCTGATCATCCTAGAGAGGATCTTAAATTTTATACAAATTCTTTAGCTTTTCAAGATCAAGGGAAAATTGTGCCTAAAATTGAAAAGTTAGTTATTCACCCTCAATTTTCAAAGAATCCTATAATTCCAGGGCAAAAATCTCCTAAGAAATTGTTGTATACAATAAAATCCATTTCACAACAACAACAAATGTTTGGCAAGGACCAATTGTGGTAGATAAGTAAGAAAATTTAGTGCTACCACCAGCAACTCAGATTCATGATTTTCCTCAAGGTTATTTAAAACATCTATGTGGATATAATGGGGAAACATGAGAAAATGTAGAAGATCATTTAGCTGTATTTTTGGATTTTGCAGATAATATGAAGATATAACATGAATATTTTTATATGAGGTTGTTTTTTCAATCATTATAAGGAAATTTTGTGATTTGGTTTAGATAGTTGCAACCAAATTCTATTTCTAAATCAGAAAAATTAACCAATATATTCATAAATCAGCGGGGAATAAGAAACATCATGCTTATTATTTGACTAATTTTGAAGACCTCAAAAGGAATCCTAATGAACCCGAGTTAGACTTCATTCATAGGTTTAATAAAATTTACAATAATATGCTTGCATATTGTAAACCTCTAGTCACTGTAGGAAATGTTATATTTTTTAAGGCATTTGATGATGATTTTTCTTTAATGTTGAGGGAAAAAAAATATAGAACCTTGGCATACATGAAAACTAATGCATATGAAGTTGAGGCTAATAGAGCAGTGTCAATTAAATTGATAGAAAAGGAAGAAAAAGAAAAAAGGAAATTGATGGACATAATGGAAGCTAGTTCATCTTCAAAAATTAAGGACGAGGAACACAAAATTGATGAAATCACTTCAATGTTGAGGAACTCATCTAATTGAATTTCAAGAATGGAAACACAACCTATATAAGTAAAAAAATGTGAATAGACCACCAGGAAACTACAAAATTCCTTTTCAGCCACAAATTTTATAGAGGGAAAGACAAAATAATGACCAATAAATTCAACCTTCATTGATGATAGATGCTAAGGATGAGGAAGAAATAACACCTGTTGTAGATGACATAATTTATTTTGGTGATCAACATCAAGAAAATGGTATTATCTCCATGAACCAATTTTAGCTTGTATCTCAGAATATATAATCTTCTGAAGTTTCTAAATACCAAGCCTTTTTTGAGTTCTTAATTGTTGAGATAAACAAAAGATATGATCTAAGACTAAGACAAGGTCGTGGTAGACCTGTAAAGAAAGTTACCTTTAATATTTCACAAGATAAAACTATTGAAACTTTATCTCCAAAGTCTCAAAATCAACCATTAGATCAATCTATAACAAAAATACTTGTTCCACCCGTGTTCAATGTAGAATAGGATCTTGAAAAATTAAAAAGTCAAATTCCTTTATCGGAACTCAATATATATCCTACTTGTAAATAACAGGTGTCCAAATGGATTCATTCTTCAAGTGTGGATGTTGAAGGAGATGTAATCAGTTTACAAGATGAAAACCCCTATGTTATTTTTGGACCAAGTCTGGATGTTCAAGATGAAATTGTTTCCCCTTTCTATTTGACTCTAAAGACTCATGATTTTCTCCTTTATAATTACATGTTAGATTCTAGGGCATCTCATAATCTAATGCCAAAAATTATTATGGATCAACTTCAGTTTCAAGTGAAAAGACCCTACCATAATTTATATACATTTGACTCAAAAAAGGTGCAGTGTCTGGGGCTAATCAAAGATATGGTAGTAACTTTAACACAGATTCCTGTTAAAAGTGTTGTTATGGATATAGTGGTTATAGATATTCCCCCAAAATTTGGTATGTTGTTATCAAGATCTTGGTGTGCTAAATTAGGAGGAATTTTACAAATGGACATGTCATATGCTACCATCCTAGTTTATGGAGGAGAAAATTCAAGGCTATACAAAGAAGTGAAATTCATAAATATTGTGTATAATGCTAGTCAAGCCATAAATCATCCTATATTTGGTGTGGACCAATATTTAGGATGTTTCATTTTGGTTGTAAATGATGAATGTAATGTACATAATAGAATTGAAGACACTTTAAATATTTCTCAGTCTTTAGAAAATGATGAATGGAAGATTTATTTTGAAGGGGTTATTTCTAGAGAAGGGTTTGGAGTTGGGATTGCTTTGGTTTCACCTTAAAATAAAATGATTACTAAAACTTTTAAACTAGACTTTGAGGTCACAAACAATTTATCAGAATATGAAGCTTTGATACTAGGATTAGAACTGGCCAAGGAAATGAAAGTTCATAGATTTTCAATATTCGGTGATTCTAAATTAGTGGTGAGACAAGTTAGAAAATTTTATCAGACAAAACATCCTATATTAAAATATTACATAAATGATACATGGGGTTATATATAGAACTATTTTAAAGCTTTTAATATTGAAGCTATACCAAGAGAGGATAACATGCAAGCACACTCGTTGGAAGTTTCTGCAAGTACTTTCAAAGTCCCAGAATCTTTTCAATTGCAATATTAGATTGAGGTTAGGTACAAACCTTCAATCTTAGATAATTTAAAGCATTGGAAAGTGTTTGAAGATGATGAACAATCGAAAATTTGTATTCAGGCTATTGAGGAATTTTCTTGTTTGCATATTGATGAAGAATACAATGAAACAACCATAGGAAGTATCGTATATTCAAAAACAAGTTTCAAATAGAAAATAACTAACCATGATATTATTCAGCTATCCAAAAATCATGTTCCTAAAGGCTTGGTTCACCTTGAGATATTGTTTGACCAGAATGATGTTATAAAACCTTCAATGTTGAATTCACAGCAAGTTGATGTACAAGATTGTAATATTGGTACAAAAGAAGAGGTTAGAAACATTGAATTTTCAACAACGCTACCACAGGAGATTAAAGATAAATATGTTAAGTTATTTAAGGAATATAAGGGCATGTTTTCATGGATATATGAAGATTTAAATACTTATGACACATTTATCATTGTAAATAAGATTCCCTTAAAACCATGAGATAAATCATTTCAACAAAAATTGAGGAGGATAAATACAATTATGCTTCCTATAACAAAAAAAGGAAGTAAAGAAACTACTTGATTATAAAATAATAGTTCCTTTAAGATATTATGCTTATTTAGCCATTATGGTTCTTGTAAGGAGAAAGAATGGAGAAATTAGACTGTGTGTTGACTTCAGGAATATGAACAAATTATCATTGAAGGATAATTATCCATTGTCAAAAATGGACCACATGCTTCAGAGAGTAATAGGATATAACCAAATTTCAATGTTAGATGGTTTTTCTGGATACAATCAGATATTGGTCAATGAAGAAGATAGAGAAAAGACAAGTTTTACAACACCATGGGGTACATTCATGTGTCCTAAGATTCCTTTTGGCCTAATAAATGCAAGGGAGACCTTTTAGAGGGCCATGAAATTGGAATTTGTTGGAAAATTAAATAAATTCATAGTAATTTACCTTGATGATTTGACTGTATTTTTAGAATTTGATGCAAAACATATAATTTTTTTCAAGAAATTTTTTGAGAGATGCAGAAAAATTGGGATTTATCTTAATCCCAAGAAATAAATATTTACTTTAAAAGAAGGAAAATTTATATGTCATATTATTTCAAATGAAGGAGTCACAATAGATTCTAAAATAATCTTAGCCATTTAGTCAATCAGTTTTCGAAGGAAGAAGATAGAAATTCGAGCATTTTTAGGTAAAATCAATTTCTTGAGAATATTTATAACTAATTATGAAGGATATTAATGATATAATTAAAAATAATATTGAAGTTAAGTGGAATGCACAAGCCACATATTCCTTTTCTTAGATAAAAAATGCACTTTCAGAAGCACCAATATTAGCCAATCGAGATTATACAAAGCCTTTCAATATTTTCTCTTTTGCATCAGACAGTACAATAAAAATAGTTTTATTACAAAAAAATGAAGATCATTATGAGCAACCATTTGCTTTCTTTAGCAAAGTTATGATGTATGTGGAACTAAAGTATGATATAATTGAAAAACAAGCTTATGCTTTGGTACAATCCTTTAAAAAAATTCTAGAATCTATGTGCTTCATTCTCTAGTAATAGATTTTGTTCCCAATAGTGGAGTAAAGACAATACTCACTCAACCTAATACAGATGGGAAAAGGGGAAGGTGGATAGCTAGAATCTTGGAGTTTGATTTGGATATCAGACCAACAAAGCTAGTAAAAGAAGTTCTAGAGGAGAAGAATACACAAGAGCCTTCTCATGTTCCAGAGGAGAAGAATCCATAAGAACCTTCTCCTCTTCTCCTAGTTCAATGCCATTTTGCTCCCTTTGCATATTGATGAAAAGGTTTTATTATTAATCTGGTATAAATACATTTTACATTTTCTGAGGGATTTTGAATATCCTCATGAGTTCAACAGAAATCAATGAAGTATTGTATACTTAATTCAAATCTATATTGGAAGGATCCACTAAATATTCTTTTACTATGTTTAACTAAAAGTGAAACATAAGGTTTAATTGAGAATTTTCATGAAGTATTATGTGGAGTACACTCAGGGAAAATTTTAGGGGCTAATATTCGAAGGTGGGCTAATTTTCCATGCTTTTTCCAAAAAAAAGATTCGCCAATTTCCATTTTTTTTTTTTTAAATTGATTCACCCAAATTTTATAGTATAAAATTATTTTACCTTAAAAATCGCCAAAAATTTATATATAATAATATAAATAATTAGAACCTAAATATTTTTACAAAAATATCATAAAATAGTTTACAATTTACATATTGGGGACTAGTAAGATTCACCAAGGTTTCTAAACTTTAGGGTAAACTTCCACCATTAAAATTTTCCTTGAGTACACTATGCTTAGAAAGAAACTGCACATAAGATATTGAGGGCAGGATTCTATTGGCATAAATTATTTTCCCAAGTTTGTGTGAAAGTATGAAGTTTTATTCCTTGCCAAATATTTTCACATAAGGAAAAAATGGTTTCTCTCCCTCTTATTCCAGTGTTGGTAGAAGCTCCTTTCTTATAAAGAAGTCTATATTTCATTGGTGAAATAATTCATTCTTCCAATAATTAACATATATGGATCCTAACAACAACGAATTATTTCACAAAATGGGTAGAATTTATCCCTGTGATAAATGCGACTGATTCTATTGTCATGAAATTTATTGAAGAAAACATTTTATCCAGGTTTGGTTGTCCAACAAAAATAGTTACAGATAATGTACAAGATTTTAGTTCCATTAAAATGATTGAGCTTTGTCAAAAATACCAAATTTATTTACATCACTCTACACCATACTATCCACAAGGGAATGGAGTTGCAGAATCATAAAAAAAGCTTGATTAAAGTTATTAAGAAGGTGTTAGAAGATCATCAAATAAATTGGGAAAACCATTTGAAGTATATAGTCTAGGAAAACAGAGTTTCACCTAAGAGATATACTGGTAAATATCCTTTCCAATTTGTTTATGGTACTAAATTAATTTTCCCTACCCAATTTGAATTTCCAGTCATAAAGGTTTTGCAGGATTCTTATGAGGAGACTAATGATTTCTCAAAAAGAATCAATAAAATAATTGAACTCAATCAAGACAGATAATAATTTCAACACAAACTCCTACAGTATCATGATAATATTAAAAATTTATTTGACAGGAAGGCCAATGAGAGATATTTTAGATAGGGAGACCTAGTTCTAAGATGGGATGCAAGAATATAGGAAAAAGGAAAGCATGGAAAGTTTGATAATATTTGACTAGGACCTTTTAAAATTGCATAGATAAAAGGGAATAACACATTCATTCTTTATAATTTGCAAGAAAAATATTTTTCATTGCCAGTCAAATGGAAATATTTGAAACATCATATTCAATAAAAAGCATATGTCTTTAATTATCATTGTAAATGATCGGTGTGAATTATATTTTCAAAGAAAGTATGATTTTCTACAACAATGAATCCATAGCACGAGGAAAAGGAACATGGATCTGCATGTTCTATGAATCCCACAAGGGGAAGTAGCCCCCATATGGAGCCGATGTTGCAACTATTTTTTACCCATACAATTTATTTTTTAAATTGTATATTTTTCAAAAAAAATAAAAAATATTTTTTTTGCACTTTGTAATAAAGTTGGGCATATATTTATAAATGCCACTTTAGTTAAAGTTTTAGAGTTAATAAATTTTGTTTAATGGATTATTGTAATAAAGCCACTAGTAGTTATTTATCATGCAAGTTTCAATGACATTCAATTCCTCCACTGCAATCTATGGTCAAGAATAAATTACAAGACCCGTCTGCACTCTTGACGTTTAATGAAGGGGTGGGGGGTGGGGGGGTCCGAAAACCTATTTCATAAAAACTGCTCATTAATACCTGTCAAGCACACAATCATTGTAGCACCCCCCCTCAGAAATGTGACTTACCACGACCACCCACCCCCCCCCACCCCACCCGTCCCTGCAAACCCCTTTCCTCTCAGTTTATTCCTCTGCCACCATTTTCGCCACTTTATCCCTTCTGCAAAATTAGCCCCCACCATTTCCTCCAATAATTTAACGATTTAAATGTTAAATCATTAATTAACTCCTTCCAATGTTCCCATAGTTTTTTTTTTATGCGCCAAACATTAATTTCATCAATGGATATTGGCAAACTCAGCTGCTAAACTTAATTACCCTCCATCAATTGTATCATTTTCCTTCATCTTTCCAGTGTTTGTAGAAGTTCTCAGTGATAGAAAACTTCCAGATGGTGTAGTTGAATAAGTCAATCAACTAGTTGATCATTGAGTATTCTTAACCCCTTTTGTTCCTCTTATTTCAAAATGGCTAGTTAGAGGGAAAAGCTAATATTTCTATTGAAAACCATATGCTTCCCATTGTCCCTAATCTTGATGAATTTCCTCTAGAAGATGTTGATTTAAAAATCATCTAAACCAAATGTGAATTTGACTTCTATGAACTTCACAGTTGGGAATTTCAAAAATTCAAAGATGTTAGTGATGAATTCAGCTTTTGGGAATACATGTTACCTCAAACTTGTAATTTCCATGAATTTGTTTCTTGGTATGCAAATCATTATCTACCTAGTCAAAGAGAATTAGTAGCTAGAAATGGTGAATCTCTATTCTCCATAACTCCAGAATCTATTTTCCAGGCTCTGAAGAATAATCCCCCAATTTCCCTTCACCCATTTTTAGTTGATTGAATGATGGAAATAAAATCTATTTTCAGACTTGAAGATAATCCCCAATTTCCCTTTGCTTTGAATTAGTTGATAGTCAGCTCCCTTTATTGTGGAAAAGTACCTTCATTAGCATTGGGGGACTACAGGTAAATCCCAATCAGACCTTAAGCCGTTTGGAGTACGGATCCCGTCCGGAGTGTGGGTCTGGCTACCACTTAAGATGACTTCTCTTCGGTCTCAAAAGAACCTGTTTGAACCTGCGGACATACACTTATTCACCTGATATAGAATACGAGATTAACGTGTTAAACATGAATCAAACACTATGTGTAGCAAGATTATAGACAAAGCACATACACCTCAAGAGATGTCATTAGCAACACATATTTTGTAGGGTAGTTGCTTGTATGGTAGTCTGATCACAAAAGAAATAGTTCTTTATGATAAGATACCTCTTCACTTTCTGAAAGATGAAACGAAATGCTAACAAAATAGTTCATTAACATTCATTAATAGAACAGATAATAAAATGAACATCATTGATACAACACGGATAGCCATGACGTATAAACGATATCATGAAAAGAGCAGCTTCATTAACCATAGGATATTCTGAAACTGTTGAAGGAAATACACAAAGTGTTCATACAGCAAAACACATCATAACCATAGGGTATTTTAACAAGATTCTATATTCATATGCTCAAGTGTCAGATCTTTAAATACAATGCTTGTAGCTCCTGAGTTTTCCAAAAAGAAAAGCCCTTTTACAATGTCCCGTAGGGGTATTTATAATGCCAAAAAATTTGTCTGTTGGGTTTCCTTGACTGTTCGCCTCCTTGACCTTTGGGTTACCTCGCGACCCACTCCTTCTGCGACCTGGGCAGGTGATGCGACCTGCGACCTAGGTAGGAGATGCGACCTGCGACCTGTCCTGTTGGTGCGACTTGCGACCTGGCTCTACTTGCTGCTCAGGACTTGCTGCTGCCGGGACGCGAAATGTTAATGTCAGGGATGTCAACCTGTTGTTCTCTGAGGAAATCCTGCCATGCCTGGTATTCTGCTGCTATGGGAGACACCAGAGGTACCTCCTCCTTCAGCCTATGCACACATTCCAAAGCGTTTGGTACTAAGGTCTCCCTTTTCTGTCCGATCTGATTTGAGAGCGACGTAAGCTTGGTATAAATCCGCGCTGGAGCGGCGATGAATTGACTGAGATGCTCTTGAGATGCGGAGGGCTCTGGATCAGCTGCGGCCTGCTTGATAGGTTGCAAGAATGTTTGAATATCCTGGTTTACTTGTTCCCAGGTTTTCTCCTCTTCTAATGCTCCAAGCGATGGGATGTGATGCAGCGTATGCATTGAGTCGATACCACTAATCAGGTGGTCGTACGAGGACATCACTTTGTCCGGGTCTTTAGACAATTTGTCTCCAGATTGCATCGCTATGCAGAGTTGAACTTTTGCATCCTGCGTGTGGATCCAGTCCCTCTTAGGCAAATTTTCAGGTGCCTGAGGGTACTGTATGGTCCAACCCATCATCCTGTCCAAAGCCTGTGAAGCCTCTTTGAGCTGATCTTGTCTTTGCCTGGTTTCCATTCGTGCTCTTGCCAGAGGAGCGACTGTTTGTTTGATGGCGAACATTTCACCATATACCTGTCTCATAGTCATTTCCAACACTTCACACTCCTTGAAAATGGCAAGCGAGACTTCATTTGCTGGTAGAGCTTGGTTTCGAAGTTGCTGGACTTCTGCTTGCAATGCTGCTTTCTCCTGCTCTGCTATCTTTTCGCGTTGCTCAGCTGCGTGCAGTCTGTTTTGTAGAGATACTATTTCTCTACTCATCCGGGTTACATTCTCTTCCGTAGCCGCAGCGAAGGCAGTACCTGATGACGCTATCATTACCGGATTAGTCCTGGTATCCAAAACTATATCCTTGCCTGTGGATACTGCAGATGATGCAGAGGGACTATGTGCCAACGACCTCCTCTTCTCTTGACGGATTTTGAACGAAAACTGATCAAATGTGAGTCTGGTCAGGTCGAAGACATCTTCTTCTTGTCTCTGGGGTGATCTAACATCAGAGAGTTGTGTACGGCCCAAAGGTATGTCGAGAGGAGTTACCTCAAGATCATCTAGCGTGTCATCCTCTCTTTCCTCTGTGTTCTTCTCTTCTTCTTCCTTCCTCCGCCGTTCAGCTTCTGCTGCTGCTTCTATCTCGGCCCTCTTCTTCTGTTCAGCTGCAGCAGCCTGCTCGGCTTTCTTTTGGCGTTCAGCCTCTGCTGCTGCTTCTATTTCGGCCCTCTTCTTCTGTTCAGCTGCAGCAGCCTGCTCGGCTTTCTTTTGGCGTTCAGCCTCTGCCTTGTCCAGCTCTGCCTTAAGCGCCTGTTCCGCTGCAGCTTGTGCCTCCTTGTCTTCTTTTTCTTTCCTGGCCTCTTTGGCCAGCTTCTTCTTTTGTGTTGCTGTTGCACTCTTTTGGCGCGCCTCCTCATCTTCTTTTAGCTTTTTCTCCCTTTCCTGCTGGGCTTTTGCCTCTGCCTCCTTTTGTTTGATGGATGGAGTTGGCCCTGTGTTGATTCGGGATTTCTGGAGTATGGATGAAGATGAACCTCCTAACTGACGTCTTCTGTCTTCTAAGTTCTGATCATCTGAGTCTTCCTGGACCACGTCAATTCCCGGAGCAAGTTGTCTTTCAGCATTATACCAGTTTCTTCTCTCATCTTCCGCTGGGCGTTCAAGATGTTGATAAGTCCACTTGAGGTTGGCTCTCCGGCAGTGTTCAGGGACTATTTTCTCTGGGTCATATGTTCGGTGTTCAAGTGCCCCCAGCTGATAACTTCTCATTGCTTCTGCCTCTTCTAGTACTTCCTTGAAGTCTTTAACTGTGAATGCACCAATAGTGAGGGGCAGAGTGGGCCATGGCTTCTTTTTTCCCTTAGACAGGATGCTGGAGAACCCATGTGACATCTGAAAGCACACCTCCTGCATCAGCATTTTGTCCGTCACGAAGCGAGGCATAGCATGTGGCGCTTTGTAAGTTCCAAAGACTCGGATGAAGGTGTACCCAGGGAAAGGGAACCAGTGCGCCACTTTAACCAGAGTCTCCTTGGCCCGCCATGACATGCAAGGGGCGTCTTGGCCAAATAAATGTCTGTACAGAGCGGGAACGAATATTTGGGAGATCTGATCTATGTCCTGTTTGTATTTGGACTCCCAAAATACTTTGAGTTGTAGATGAATTGCGCGCGCGTTCTCGGAGTCCCAGTTGTGCTCCCATCCATCAAACTCTACTCGGGCGCAAACCGCGTCTAGTAGGTACGAGGCCATGTAAAATTCAGCAGGCATTCCTTCGTCCAGGGCCAATGCCGAGTTCAAGTTGGTCTGCATCGACGTCATCAGTATGCCGGCCCAGTTAAAACGGGTGCCCTGTGTTGTCACATACTCCATGATAGTGGCCCAACTGCCGTTGAAAGTGGAGCAATCTGGGCGCCCGTAAAGTCTGCAGAGCATGGCAGCAACCAATTTGTAAACCTTCCTTAGGCTCGCCACTGGGTATTCCTGGTTCTTTTTTACCTTGAACTTCTCGGGCTCCTCCCACCACTGTTTAATAGTATCAACTATTGGGACGGCGTGAGTAGCAGCCCATTCTCGAGTGAAATGCTGGTTTGGGCGAGGCAGTGAATAATAAATGTGTGCATCCGAGCCTACCAGCGTAGTGAAAGCTCTGCCTTCGTAATCCCTGATCACAAATTTCTCGGGGTCCGTCTTTTGTATAATCCAGTCTATGATCTCCGGACATGGGAATATGTCTGGATGCGCCCCTGCCAGATGGAGTTTGGATCTCTTTACCGCCAAGTATACTTCCCGGTCTGGGAGCTCCTCTGGAAATTCTTCTTCCAGTTTGGCGAACTCCTGATAAATCTGGTACCATCTCATGCTGTCGTCTTTTGAAAAAGTGCATAGTGTATCTCGGAATATTGGGGGTGGGGACACCACCACCAGCTCATCAATCTCTTCCACTATTTTCTTGTCCTTTCTCCGAGATAGCGGGGGCGCCATGTCACTAGAATATGAAAGCACTGGTATGCACTCTATGTCTTCACCTGTCAAATTCAGAAAAGAGTCCCACGATAAGAACGACATGGTGATAAAATCCAGTTGCAATTTAGTGATGAAATCTAACTGCGTTAATGCAAAAACTGGACTGGTGAGTCGCTGGGTCGCGGATCACACAAACAGGGCCCGGGCGCGACCTTGCGACCTTGCGACCTGGCGACCTGGGGTCGCTGGGTCGCTGAGTCGCAGATCTGCGAAAAATTGGAAAACGCGACCTAGCGACCTGGCGACTAGGTCGCTGGGTCGCAGGGTCGCAAATTCCGAAAACTGGAGAGAACTGCGACTCTGCGACCTCGCGACTAGGTCGCTGGGTCGCAGGTCGCAGACTGGCTTGCCGGGGGTTTGGTGCGCGCGGCCTTGAACTTTTGTCCCCTTTCTCTTGGGAATTTGCAAGGTTTCTGGGCCCAGGGAGAGCTGGGACATGATTTTAAAGGTAAAGGGACGATGCCATGGGGTAAAACAGCACACAGTGAGGTTTTGGGCGATTTAAGCAATATGTAATTTGTAAAAACCTCAGAAAACATTAAAGTACGGTCAAAAGACAATTTAAAGGCTACAGAGGAGATGGGTTTAGTAAGAGAGTCATAAGAATGGAAACAGCAGGAAGAAATGGCAACTTACCCGGGAAAAACTCGTCAGTTGAGCTGTCAGAGGCGTTTTCCTTACAAATCGCTGAATGTGAAAAATGCGACCTGCGACCTCCCTTTTATAGAAAGTCGCACGTGCGGGAAATTAATGCGGGTCGCTGGGTCGCAGATTCGTCAAACGTCGAGTTTTGCGACCTGGCGACCTTGCGACCTGGCGACCTGGGGTCGCTGGGTCGCAAGTTCGCTAAGTCGCGATTTTCTGAAAAAAGACAAATTGCGACCTGGCGACCTGGCGACCTGGCGACCTGGGTCGCTAGGTCGCAAGGTCGCAGTTTTCATCTGTTTAGGGGATATGCGACCTGGCGACCTGGCGACCTGAGGTCGCTAGGTCGCAAGGTCGCAATTTTCATGAATGTTTACTTTTGCGACTTATTGACTTAGCAATTTCTCTTTAGTTCTAAGGGGCTCCAAAAAATTTTGAAATGGTAGTCTTTTTTGGAGGGTGTTGTAAAGGCTACAACAAATGGCGATTCACTGGACGAACTCAGAGTCTCTGCTGATGGTTAGTCTTAGCGGGGGGAGGGAGGGGCTTATGCTAACTGTCCTCTTTTACCTTGTGGTTGCCACTTCTTAGCCTTCGGTCATCCTGCTGGGTTACCCAACCTGCTGGTCCGGTTGGGCGCCATTCACACAAATTCTTTCTTCAGGTCCCCGGACTGGAAGGGTTGGGGAACTCCAGGCGGCCACAGGGTCTGGTACGATTATTTTATCCTCAACGTGTTGCTCCGCTGCCAGCGAACCTCTCGATCCCGGCGGAGTCACTGCCTAGGAATCGTGAACGTTGCTCCGCTGCCAGCGAGCCTGGTCAGTACCCCGGCGGAGTCGTTACATCACCTCTCTGCGCAGGAAGCCTTTCTCAATCCTTTACCCTTTATTTGTGTGCTATTGCACTTATTTTGAATGTGCCTGATGCACTTATTTAGATGTGCTTATGGCACTTATTTGAAATGGTAGTTTTGCCTGGGCGGATGAGGGATCCCGACTTATTTTGCTTGCAGCTAGGTTGTTCCTGGTCTAGTATGAGGACTTTGATTTTTCCCAGACACCCTGACATAGCGTAGAGTATCTCTCTTCCCTTCTGGTCCGGTTACCATTTACACTGCATTTTCTTTTGTGGACACCCTCTCAGACTGGCGAGGTAAGCTTTCCTGCTTGATGACTTGAGCTCGGTAATGTGCTACTTTTAGGTGCGGAGAACAAGCAAGCTTTTGCCACCTTTGAGTTTATCGGGAAAAGCTTTCCATCAGCGGAGAACCTGCGGCAGTATGCCAATCTGTGTGACCCTAACACATCCTTCCTTAGGCTTTTATCCTATTTTTTATTTTTTATTTTTATATATATATATTTTTTTTATTTTTATTTTTTTATTTTTTTATATGAAAAGAGACAAGAAAATATGGTACAAAACGAGACAGCCTTCCAAGGGCTGCTAAGTGAAATAGTGTTTGAGGTCGTGCCCGTTTACCGGGAGGACCTCGACTCGTCCATCAAGGGTTTGCAATCTGAATGTGTGTGATCCTATCTTTTCCTTAATTTGGAACGGGCCTGTCCAAAGTGCTTGGAACTTGGCATGCTTCCCCTTTTCCTCATGGGCTTTATCCCACTTAAGGACCGGGTCTCCTACCTCAAAAGTTTTGTTTCCCGCGGACTTTTTATCAAACCATCTTTTGATTCGGCTCTGATGGATGGCAAATTTTTCCCGGGTCTTTTGCCTTTCTTCCTCCAATTTCAGCAAGGTGTCGATTCGGTTTTGCAAGGTGGGACACGGAGTACCATGACATTCTTGGGACAGTTGGAGGGCTGGGAGAGATAGATGAGAAGGGAGGACAACTTCTTTTCCATACACGAGAAAAAATGGGGAGGTGCCTAAAGAAGACTTGGGAGTAATACGGTCAGCCCACAGTGCATTGTGAAGGGCATTGTGCCAATTTCGCTGGTGGGATAGGAGAGTCTTCTTAATAATACGGATAAGGTTCTTGTTAGTGGACTCGGCTAAACCATTTCCCTGGGGGTAGTAGTTTGCAGAATGTTTCAGAATAATTCCATTTTCCAGCGCAAAATCATATAACTTAAAAGATGAGAAATAAGTCGCATTATCAAAAACTCAAGAAGTCGGAACGCCAAACCTGGTCATGATGAAATGCGTGAGGAATTCTATTACCTCTTGATCGTTGATTCGGCGTAATGGTATTGCCTCAACCCACCTGGTGAAGTAATCAGTAGCCGTAAGGATATACCGATGTTGTTTCGAAGAGTGAGGTATGATTTCCCCAATAACATCCAAACCCCATTGTTGGAAGGGTTCCTCTACTGCTACTGAGAGTAGTGGTGCGGCTGGCCGTGCTTCTCGGTTGGCGAACTTCTGGCACTGAATGCATTTCCGAACATATGCATGCGCGTCTCTGAAAAGAGTAGGCCAATAATATCCTGCACGCATTATCTTATGGGCAGTGGTATCTCCGGAAAAATGACCTCCAGCGGGTCCGTCATGTAACTCAGTTAAGATTTTCTGGGCTTCGTCAGTTTCCAAGCAGCGTAACAGGACCCCATCGTGGTGTTTTTTGAATAACTTACCTTGGATCAGTTGGTGAGATGTGGCTTTTAATCTTATTGCGCGCTTCTGTCGGGCAGTAAGAGCAGGGTCCATCGTGCCTTGGGCCAGATATCTTGAAATATCAGAATACCAAGAAGGGCTATTTTGCTGAGGCACATGGTCGCTCTGATACATGTCGATCTCTTGTTCCCAACATTCTTCTTCCATCTCACGAGTACTTGCAGCCTCTGTGGCCATTTGACATAAGCCCTGTCCTTTAACGGTATGTGCTGGTTTGAACTCTAAATCGTATTCTTGTAAACATGCCATCCAGTTGCCCCGCCTTTCGCCTAGTTCTTGCTGTACGAAGAGTGAGCGGACTGCTGGGTGCGGTACAAAAACCGTGACGTGACTTTTGAAGATGTAGGGCCTAAAATGTTTTACGGCCTTGTAAACCGCATAGGCTTGCTTGTCAATTTCCGGATAGTTTAATTCAGCTCCCTGTAGACCGGTGCTCATAAAAGAAATGGGCCGTTCATCGTTGTTATTATCTTTCTGCGTGAGGACAGCCGCAAGCGAGGAATCTGAAGCGAAAGTGTATAGGATGAAACCTTTATCAAAATCTGGACTTTGGAGGGAAGGAGTTTCAGCTATAGCCTTTTTTATTTTGTCGAAGGCTTCTTTCTCTGGGGGATTCCATTGGAATGCAGCATTCTTTTTAATCATTCCCTGCAGTGGCCTGACTATTTGCGCGAAATCTGAAATGAATTTACGGACAAAATTAATCTTCCCCAGGAAGGATTGCATTGCTTTCTTGTTGTTTGGGGGTGGAATCTGAGCGATGGCTTTAGCCCATTCCGGATCAACCACAATGCCCTGTTTAGTGATAATGTGGCCTAGCAAATTTCCCTCTGCCACAGCAAAAACGCTCTTTTTAGGATTGAGCGATATTCCATACCTCCTGCACCTCTCGAAGATTTGCTTGAGGTGGCGTAAATGATCGCCCCTGCATTTTGAAAATACAGTAACATCGTCCAAATAAACCACCACGCTCTGCCCTATTAGACCGCGGAAGGCTATGTCCATAGCTCGTTGGAAGGTGGCTCCTGCATTGATCAATCCAAAGGGCATGCGTCTGAAAGCAAAGGTTCCCCATTTTGTCCGGAATGTGGTTTTCAATCTGTCCGGTTCGGCTACCAGCACTTGGTTATAGCCGGAGAAGCCGTCCAATAGGGAGAACATCTCAGATCCAGACACAGCTTGTAATATCTGTTCCATGGGAGGCACCGGGTAGTTGTCTTTGTTTGAGGACCGATTCAGATTGCGGAAATCTACACACAAGCGAATCTCACCAGACTTCTTTCGCACAGGTACCGGATTCGACACCCACGTGGAGTGACGAACTTTGAAAATGATGCGAGCATCTAAAAGCTTCTTAAGTTCTTTTAGAATCATTGGCTCCAAAGCTGGATGTATTTTTCTGAGTTTCTGTTGGAAGGGTTTAACGCCTTCCCTCATGGGTATTACATGTTGAATGATACGAGTATCGTATGTACGTAGATCTTCATATGTCCAGGAAAATACATCACGATACTTCCGGAATAACTAGGTGAAAGCCCGTGCCTCTTCATCACTGCAGTCTTTACCAAGGTTAACGAACTTAGGGTTCTCATCTGACCCCAAGTTGACTTGCCGATGTGCCAATATGGAACTTTGCACTTTGGTGTTCGGAGGCCTGCGGAATCGGTTTTGCAGATCAAACATCTTTTCTAGTGATACCACCCCCTTGGGCATAATGTTCTCTTTGTGTTCATCATTATTTTTCTGTAACGCATGCTCATGTTCTTCCTCATCGATTGCCGCGTCCTTGAATACTTCAGTATTGCACATAAAGTCCAAAATCTGTTGATCATCGTTAAAAACGCGTAAATTAGAAATATTGTCTGGCACAGAGGGCCTATATACAATTTCAATAGAAAAACCGTCCCTCAAGGGGGTGAATCTAGCAGCAGCATTGGCCAGAGTATCTGCTGCTGCATTGTGCATCCTAAGGACAGATTTAATTCCAAATGCATCAAAACCAGAAATCAAATGCCATACCTCTTGTTGATACGCCTTTAAATGTGGAGATAAACAGTGAATAGTGTTGCGTACCTGGCGGGTGATAATCTCGGAATCTCCAATGACCTGCAAACATTTTACCTTCAAATCCAGTGCTTTTTTAAGTCCGAGGATTAACGCCTCGTACTCGGCAGAATTGTTGGTGCACTGGAACTCTAGCCGGCATGAGATTAAGTATTTATTTTTGCGCGGGTCAAGCAATATGCAACCAGCACCGGCTCCATCATGGGTCTTGGAACCGTCATAATACAAGGTCCACATGTCACTTTCCGGCTCCTTCGAGGCACTAGGTTGTGAAGGGGTCCCTGCTGGTGGTAAGTCATGGATAACTTGCTCTCCTGTGACAAAGGCTAATTCAGATTGAACCTCGGGGCCTATAGGAGACTGCGGGGGTTGGTAGCATCCAAATATTGCTTCCAGAAAGCACATGCCGAGCTCTTCTTGTGCAAAGCTGATGGGTTCATTAACGGCATCCAGATCAGTGACGGTGTGTTTCATATAAGGTTCACTTTCTACCCTGATTTGATTATTCCGCCCTTTGTAAGGAAGCCACAAGTGGGACCAGTCGGTGGCGAAGTAGCCTTGTAGTTTGCTGGACCAATCTCTACTGAGCAATAGGCCGTATGCTTCTGGAATATCGACAACCACAATGTCGATGCACTGATGGACCCTAGAGTCTGATGACAAGCGGATAATGACATTGTTCAATTCTCCTACGGCGGGTACTTGTGATCTATCGAGCTGTATGATTTTTGCATCAGTCTTCTCCGGGCGGATGTTGAGTTTCTTACAAACAGATAAAGGCATGACATTTGTAGAGGCACCGGAGTCGACTAGACAGTTGTGGACATTGAAGTTAAAAATCTCGAAAGACAAAAGGAAGGGAGGTGTGGATCCTCTTGAGTTTGTATTGATGGCATTTACTATGGATTGTACCTCTGGTCCAGCTTGTGCAGACGTGTTGCTTACAGTCTTCGTAGCTGAAGTGTTAGCGAAAGCCTTAAGAATGAGCTCCTTTTGGTTAGTAATACGGGCCAGCTCATAGAGAGAAATGTTTGCTCTTGTTTTCTTCATATCTTCAACAATGTTATAGCTGGGCTCTGGTTGAGGGCTAGGCTCGGCAGAAATCTTAGAGGATTCTGACGGAAGTTTATTCTTTTGACTCACTCGGGTAGTGTTATTTGGGTGTTTCTCCGTGGCAGATTGTTTTCCGTTACCCGGGGGCAGGATTTTCCTTAGAAAGGCCCTTTTCTTGTCTTCATAAGACTGTTCAGGAATAGGTCCTTTGCTTCTGAGACTATAATTCCGTACGGGCTGATCTTTGGGAACATCTGCCATGTAGATACCAATGGGGGTAAGGTTCTCTCCACCTCGGATTATGTCAAAAGCAAGGATAGAAGATCCTGGTTCTTCGTTAGGGGGTGGATCCTCATCATGATCTGAAACATCATCCTCCGTGACATCTCCTGGAGTTTGGTCATCTAAAAGTTGATTAACTACTGCTGTCATGCTGCCAATCCATTGAGGGCACGTTTTTTCAGAGTGGGCAGCTTGGTGGAATGAGCAGAAGTTGTCTTTCCCGATCTCCTCCACATTGAGAGCGGCATTTGTGTTTGACGGAGGTCTGTTAGTGTTGGGACTACTTTTTCTGAAGAAAGGCTTGGGTGGTTTAGTGCTAGTTGTGGCTTCTGTGCCTTTTCTCCTTAGGTCAGTGACTTCGTTTGTTAAATGCTTAAGCGTTTTGGCCATGCTTTCAAAATCAAAAGCATCTCTGTCCCTATCAGTAGTCTTAGGAGTGGAGGACTGACCTCTTTTTGTGTTAGGCTTGTGATCATCTCTCCCTTCATGATCGATGGCTCCTATCGAAAGCATGTCTTTCTCCACGGCGAGAGCAGCCTCATAATTAGCCGTAAGAGTAGCACGGGCTTCGCGTTTAACGAACACAGCAATGTCTCTAGGTAGGGCTTTGGTATAGTAGTCAATAGTGATTGAGTCATCCAATGCTAGGTTCGGAGGAAATTTTTGTAGTATAGTGGCGAAGCGTTGGTTGAAGTCCTTCACTTTTTCCTTTTTATGACACTTGATGGTGCTCAATTCAGTGAGAAGCATTGAAGGAGTTTTATCTTCTGAAAACTTATGCAGGAATGCGCGACGGAATTGTTCCCATGAAGTGATAGAGGCACTGGGGAGGGAGCGGTACCATGTGGTTGCTTTGTTTTCGAGGGTATGGGGAAACAGTCGACATGCGACATCATCAGACTGGACTCTCATGATTTGCAGAGACAAATAGAAGCTGCTAATATGATCTTCGGCTAGGGTACCCTTTTCAGGGTCGAACTTTGGTAGATGTTTCTCCGGATGCCTAGGCAAATCTTGGAGTGGGCCCTGAAGATTTAAAGAGGATTGAGCCATCCAAGCTAGGGGTTGCACTCGCCTAGCCCGTTGGTGTTGCCTAAACTCATGTTCAGATTCGTCTCCCGAACCTGAGACAGATGCTTCTGACTCATGACGGGAATTTTCGTCTTGGTGTCTCCCACGGTGCAGAAAATCTCTAAGATATCCCAAGTTGTGTACAGGTGGCCTTATTGGGTTTGGTTGACGATTGTGAGCTTGATTTCCTTGACCTAGGCCTCTATCCCCTCTGCCTCCGGCCCCCCGACCTCTATTCCTATCTCCTTCATTTCTACGAGCCCTATTCCCCCTGTCTACATTTCCCCGGCCTCTGCCACCCTCACCATCCCCGGGTAGGGGGTGTGCCTGGTTGTTGTTTTGTCGAGTCTGGTTAGGCTGGGAGTCGGGGAAAGGCCCGGTGTCAGCAAACTCTTCACCCTCTTGGAGAACAGGATCATTTTCTTCAACAGCATTTGCGAGGTCTTCCAACATGAGATTTACGAGCTCGGGTATAGTACTTGCAATGGCACCGTTACGGGTGATGTGCTCGGGCGGGGTCCTAGTATGGGCAAGGTATTCCATGATTGGAGTGAACCGTAACTGGTTGACAAGATCTCGAGCAGTTGGGCGTAAGGCTCTCAGCTGCTCCCTAGTGATTTCATAATATCGAAGCTCCCTCCCTGGAATATCTTCTGGAAGAGGAGGGTTAGTTTCATTGTTTATGACCTCCCCTTGGGGAGTTTGTGATGGGATGTTCGTTGTGTGCTGGGAGGCTGCCATTCGGCCCTCCTTCTAGCGCCAATTCTGTTGACGGGAAAAATTGTCCGGCCAACAGTAGGGGATCTCCCCGGTAGAAAGTCCCAATTAGACCTTAAACCGTTTGGAGTAGGGATCCCGTCCGGGGTGTGGGTCCGGCTACCACTTAAGATGACTTCTCTTCGGTCTCAAAAGAACCTGTTTGAACCTGTGGACATACACTTATTCACATGATACAGAATACAAGATTAATGTGTTGAACACGAATCAAACACTATGCGTAGCAAGATTATAGATAAAGCACGTACACCTCAAGAGATGTCATTAGCAACACATCTTTTGTGGGGTAATGCTTGTAAGGTAGTCTGATCACAAAAGAAATAGTTCTTTATGATGAGATACCTCTTTACTCCCTGAAAGATAAAACGAAATGCTAACAAAATAGTTCATTAACATTCATTAATAGAACAGATGATAAAGTGAACATCATTGATACAACACGGATAGCCATGACGCATAAACGATGACATGAATAGTGCAGCTTCATTAATCATAGGATTTTCTGAAACTGTACAAGGAAATACACAAAGTGTTTACACAGCAAAACACATCATAACCATAGGGTGTTTTAACAAGATTCTATATTCATATGCTCAAGTGTCAGATCTTTCAATACAATGCCTGTAGCTCCTGAGTTTCCAAAAAAGAAAAGCCCTTTTACAATGTCCCGTAGGAGTATTTATAATGCCAAAATTGTCCGTTGGGTTTCCTTGACTGTTCGCCTTCTTGAACTTTGGGTTACCTTGCGACCCACTCCTTCTGCGACCTGGGTAGGTGATGCGACCTGCGACCTAGGTAGGAGATGCGACCTGCGACCTAGGTAGGAGATGCGACCTGCGACCTGTCCTGTTGGTGCGATTTGCGACCTGTTTCTTCTTGCTGCTCAGGACTTGCTGCTGCCGGGACGCGAAATGCTAATGTCAGGGATGTCAACCTATTGTTCCCTGAAGAAATCCTGCCATGCCTGGTATTCTGCCGCTATGGGGGACACCAGAGGTACCTCCTCTTTCAGCCTATGCACACATTCCAAAGCGTTTGGTACTAAGGTCTCCCTTTTCTGTCCGATCTGATTTGAGAGCGACGCAAGCTTGGTATAAATCCGTGCTGGAGCGGCGATGAATTGACTGAGATGCTCTTGAGATGCGGAGGGCTCCGGATCAGCTGCGGCCTGTTTGATAGGTTGCAAGAATGTTTGAATATCCTGGTTTACTTGTTCCCAGGTTTTCTCCTCTTCTAATGCTCCAAGCGATGGGATGTGATGCAGCGTATGCATTGAGTCGATACCACTAATTAGATGGTCGTACGAGGACATCACTTTGTCTAGGTCTTTAGACAATTTGTCTCCAGATTGCATCGCTATGCGGAGTTGAACTTTTGCATCCTGCGTGTGGATCCAGTCCCTCTTAGGCAAATTTTCAGGTGCCTGAGGGTACTGTATGGTCCAACCCATCATCCTGTCCAAAGTCTGTGAAGCCTCTTTGAGCTGATCTTGTCTTTGCCTGGTTTCCATTCGTGCTCTTGCCAGAGGAGCGACTGTTTGTTTGATGGTGAACATTTCACCATATACCTGTCTCATAGTCATTTCCAACACCTCACACTCCTTGAAAATGGCAAGCGAGACTTCATTTGCCGGTAGAGCTTGGTTTCGAAGTCGCTGGACTTCTGCTTGCAATTCTGCTTTCTCCTGCTCTGCTATCTTTTCGCGTTGCTCAGCTGCGTGCAGTCTGTTTTGTAGAGATACTATTTCTCTACTCATCCGGGTTACATTCTCCTCCGTAGCCGCAGCGAAGGCAGTACCTGCTGACGCTATCATTACCGGATTAGTCCTGGTATCCAAAACTATATCCTTGCCTGTGGATACTGCAGATGATGCAGAGGGACTATGTGCCAACGACCTCCTCTTCTCTTGACGGATTTTGAACGAAAACTGATCAAATGTGAGTCTGGTCAGGTCGAACATATCTTCTTCCTGTCTCTGGGGCGATCTAACATCAGAGAGTTGTGTACGGCCCAAAGGTATGTCGAGAGGAGTTACCTCAAGATCATCTAGCGTGTCATCCTCTCTTTCCTCTATGTTCTTCTCTTCTTCTTCCTTCCTCCGCCGTTCAACTTCTGCTGCTGCTTCTATCTCGGCCCTCTTCTTCTGTTCAGCTGCAGCAGCCTGCTCGGCTTTCTTTTGGCGTTCAGCTTCTGCGGCTGCTTCTATTTCGGCCCTCTTCTTCTGTTCAGCTGCAGCAGCCTGCTCGGCTTTCTTTTGGCGTTCAGCCTCTGCCTTGTCCAGCTCTGCCTTAAGCGCCTGTTCCGCTGCAGCTTGTGCCTCTTTGTCTTCTTTTTCTTTCCTGGCCTCTTTGGCCAGCTTCTTCTTTTGTGTTGCTGTTGCACTCTTTTGGCGCGCCTCCTCATCTTCTTTTAGCTTTTTCTCCCTGTCCTGCTGGGCTTTTGCCTCTGCCTCCTTTTGTTTGATGGATGGAGTTGGCCCTGTGTTGATTCGGGATTTCTGGAGTATGGATGAAGAGGAACCTCCTAACTGACGTCTTCTGTCTTCTAAGTTCTGATCATCTGAGTCTTCCTGGACCACGTCAATTCCCGGAGCAAGTTGTCTTTCAACATTATACCAGTTTCTTCTCTCATCTTCCGCTGGGCGCTCAAGATGCTGATAAGTCCACTTGAGGTTGGCTCTCCGGCAGTGTTCAGGGACTATTCTCTCTGGGTCATATGTTCGGTGTTCAAGTGCCCCCAGCTGATAACTTCTCATTGCTTCTGCCTCTGCTAGTACTTCCTTGAAGTCTTTAACCGTGAATGCACCAATGGTGAGGGGCAGAGTGGGCCACGGCTTCTTTTTGCCCTTCGACAGGATGTTGGAGAATCCGTGTGACATCTGAAAACACACCTCCTGAATAAGCATTTTGTCCGTCACGAAGCGAGGCATAGCATGTGGCGCCTTGTAAGTTCCAAAGACTCGGATGAAGGTGTACCCAGGGAAAGGGAACCAGTGCGCCACTTTAACCAGAGTCTCCTTGGCCCGCCATGACATGCAAGGGGCGTCTTGGCCAAATAAATGTCTGTACAGAGCGGGAACGAATATTTGGGAGATCTGATCTATGTCCTGTTTGTATTTGGACTCCCAAAATACTTTGAGTTGTAGATGAATTGCGCGCGCGTTCTCGGAGTCCCAGTTGTGCTCCCATCCATCAAACTCTACTCGGGCGCAAACCGCGTCTAGTAGGTACGAGGCCATGTAAAATTCAGCAGGCATTCCTTCGTCCGGGGCCAATGCCGAGTTCAAGTTGGTCTGCATCGATGTCATCAGTATGCCGGCCCAGTTGAAACGGGTGCCATGTGTTGTCACATACTCCATGATAGTAGCCCAACTGCCGCTGAAGGTGGAGCAATCTGGGCGCCCGTAAAGTCTGCAGAGCATGGCGGCAACCAATTTGTAAACCGTCCTTAGGCTCGCCACTGGGTATTCCTGGTTCTTTTTTACCTTGAACTTCTCGGGCTCCTCCCACCATTGTTTAATAGTATCAACTATTGGGACGGCGTGAGTAGCAGCCCATTCTCGAGTGAAATGCTGGTTTGGGCGAGGCAGTGAATAATAAATGTGTGCATCCGAGCCTACCAGCGTAGTGAAAGCTCTGCCTTCATAATCCCTGATCACAAACTTCTCGGGGTCTGTCTTTTGTATGATCCAGTCTATGATCTCCGGACATGGGAATATGGCTGGATGCGCCCCTGCCAAATGTAGTTTGGACCTCTTTACCGCCAAGTATACTTCTCGGTCTGGGAGATCTTCTGGAAATTCTTCTTCCAGTTTGGCGAACTCCTGATAAATCTGGTACCATCTCATGCTGTCGTCTTTTGAAAAAGTGCATAGTGTATCTCGGAATATTGGGGGTGGGGACACCACCACCAGCTCATCAATCTCTTCCACTATTTTCTTGTCCTTTCTCCAAGATAGCGGGGGCGCTATGTCACTAGAATCTGAAAGCACTGGTATGCACTCTATGTCTTCACCTGTCAAATTCAGAAAAGAGTCCCACAATAAGAACGACATGGTGATAAAATCCAGTTGCAATTTAGTGATGAAATCTAACTGCGTTAATGCAAAAACTGGACTGGTGAGTCGCTGGGTCGCGGATCACACAAACAGGGCCCGGGTGCGACCTTGCGACCTTGCGACCTGGCGACCTGGGGTCACTGGGTCGCTGAGTCGCAGATCTGCGAAAAATTGGAAAACGCGACCTAGCGACCTGGCGACTAGGTCGCTGGGTCGCAGGGTTGCAAATTCCGAAAACTGGAGAGAATTGCGACTCTGCGACCTCGCAACTAGGTCGCTGGGTCGCAGGTCGCAGACTGGCTTGCCGGGGGTTTGGTGCGCGCGGCCTTGAATTTTTTTGTCCCCTTTCTCTTGGGAATTTGCAAGGTTTCTGGGCCCAGGGAGAGCTGGGGCATGATTTTAAAGGTAAAGGGACGATGCCATGGGGTAAAACAGCACACAGTGAGGTTTTGGGCGATTTATGCAATATGTAATTTGTAAAAACCTCAGAAAACATTAAAGCACGGTCAAAAGACAATTTAAAGGCTACAGGGGAGATGGGTTTAGTAAGAAAGTCATAAGAATGGAAACAGCAGGAAGAAATGGCAACTTACCCGGGAAAAACTCGTCAGTTGAGCTGTCAGAGGCGTTTTCCTTACAAATCGCTGAATGTGAAAAATGCGACCTGCGACCTCCTATTTATAGAAAGTCGCACGTGCGGGCAATTAATGCGGGTCGCTGGGTCGCAAATTCGTCAAAATTTGAGTTTTGCGACCTACCGACCTTGCGACCTGGCGACCTGGGGTCGCTGGGTCGCAAGGTCGCTAAGTCGCGATTTTCTGAAAAAGGAAAAATTGCGACCTGGCGACCGGGTCGCAGTCGTAAGGTCGCAGCTTTTCATCTGTTTAGGATATAAGACCGGCGACTGAGGTCGCTAGGTCGCAAGGTCGTACCTCATGAATGTTTACTTTTGCGACTTATCGACTTAGCAATTTCTCTTAGTTAAGGCTCCAAAATTTTTGAAATGGTAGTCTTTTTTTTGGAGTGTGTTGTAAAGGCTACAACAACCATAAACTTACCTTTCAACAACGAGCTAGTATGTTTGATTCTTTTATGCTAGAAGGATCTGAATTACCTTTCCATAATCCACCATATTCTTCAACAACCTTTCCAAAAATGTCCGAACAAGTGATTTCTATGCTATGTTGCCTTTTAGGCTACTAGAGTGATGAATGGGTTGATGAAGTCATTTTAGGATTTTTTTCAGTCTTTTCATGTGGTAAAAATCCCTCTGTTCTTTTCAACTTTGGTCAGTTTATTTCAAATTTCATCCATGAAAAATTCTTGAAATTCAGTGTGGAGAGATATTTTAAACATCATTTTGTATTGATGTAATTATTTTTTTTATCATCAATCTGAAAGATTCAAAATTCCACTCCAAAATATTGGCCCACAGGGAAGGCCACAGTCTATCATTCATTGGACTTCATTAGCTAGAAGGAATTGAAAGGATTACTCTTTTAGTGATTTTGTAGTTCAATTTATATATTTGTCATTGTGTCTCATTAGCAGTGCTGCAGTCCCAAGGATATCAACATAAATTAAAATAATTTTTCATCTGAGTGAACATTCAAAGGTGGGAGATTGGTACTTATATCATAATTTCATAGAGATCGAAGTTTACGGTTGTGAGTTTCCACCATACAAACTGCGAGCTTGTGTTCCGAGGAGGATTTTTTCTTTTGAATTCATATGTCAAAACATGAATATGGATGAAATTAATTTTGTATAAAGAAATAAAAAGGATTAATTCAAACTAAAATCTCAAATTGGTCCATTCATAGTGTTGTGGTGGATTTGACACACAGATGTACAAAATCGCACTAGTTTAAGGGGTGTGGTTTACCCCTTTAAACTATTGGTAACAGGAAGAAAGTGGTGGAGTTCAAAAGCATACAATCTAAAGGAAAAATCATACAAATGTATACTCAAATTAAACTAAAACCAAAACACTGTAATATTCCCAAATGGGGATTGTCAGCAATGCATATTAGAATAACGCATTCTTTAGAAGTATCTGAAATGAAATGAATTTACAGCTCATGGATCCCTTAGATCTAGAGATCTAGCATCTAAATCCAAGAGGAGAGCAAAAACAAATCAAACTAGGTGAGGTAAACAGACCTCCCACACCTAGTATGGCTAGAAAACACCCAAGAATGGGGTTGCAACAATATGCAACAATAGTGCTTCAGAAAAAACACAATTTGACTAAACAACATCAGGAGGCCAATAAGAAGGCTCAAAATTCATGTATACATCAGAAAATCAGATTCATAATGAGGCCCATACAATGTATAATAGGAAAGAGAAGACAATAGTGGAAGAAATCCCTCAAAAAGAGGTGTTGCAATACATATATTGACTGCAAAAAGGCTTGACAACATTATTTTAAAGAGTTGCAGCAACTGTACATTACACTTCAAATCTAGAGCAGATCTGTGTACTAAATATTAGATCCATATCAGATCTGTACACTAGATGAGCTCCTCTGCAAATTCCACTTGGGGTTTTGAGCAAAACATGAAATACAAAGAGTAGATCTGAAATCTAAAGTTGCAGATCTGCAGTAATATTTAGAATTTTTGAAGTAAATACAATAAAAAGAAGATCATATCTGAACATGACATGGATTAGACCTATAATCCATGGATCACCATAGTGAAGGGCAAAACCCCAACACTAGAGATCTCTCCTCCAAAAGTATGCCAAAACTCCCTGCAACTGTAAACTTGCAAATAATGTAGTCTTGGAAGGGAAACTACGTTGTAGGCTCTAGTACTAGTGTGGCTTGATACCAAGATCTGAAAATGCAGCTCCAAAGGTCCAATACACTCTTGCCAATGATATAGAAGACTTTCCCACTGAAAAGAGGCACTAGATTGGCCTAGATCTGAATAGATCTAGCCTCCACTTGTTGCATCTTACAAGGACAACCAAACCCTCAACAGGACCTGAGTTGTAGTTGGAAGATGAAGCTTGGCCAAATGCTTGATAGTGGAAAATATGTACAAGACTCCTCCTTGAGCTACTCAATGGAAGAGGTGGGATTCCCGATCTGGAACACCCAGTGCTAAACAACACTATTCCCTGCTAAACAGCCAAGAGAATTATATATGTCTAAACAGACAATATATACATAAATATTTTACATTCAACAACCCTTATCTTGTTGTCCTCCTCTTCCTTTTATAGGATAGAAATATTGCCAAACCCTAAACCATCTCAATGATTTAGCTCCATTCACATGTCTAGCCTCCAACTAAAATTTCATTGTGCATCTAGGAGGTTCATTGCATCTAGACAACGCTGTTGATTTGGTCATGTTGACCCAGTAAAATGTCTGAATCCCTTTCGCACATAAGGGTGTTTTATTAAGGCAGCCTAGATTTAGCCTTGTTCACATGGGGCATTGATTTATTTTATTGTTTCAGGAGTTTTATTGATCCTCCTTTACAATTTTATTCATGCAACAAGAAAATGAAACAACTTTGTATATTCCCATTAGCTTGGGCTAATTGGGAATATTATAGTCCTCCCCTCCAAAATGTTGCTTGTCCTCAAGCAACTGTTAGGGTAAGTGTTGCAACACTTCTCCTCCTCCTTTGGTGACACCATCAAGGATCAAGCTTTCTTCACAAGCTAAGTGTTCACCAATCCAACCCTCCATGAATTGTTCCTCCAAAGTCATTATGATATGTGCATAGTCCATCCCACAAGGAGTCAAGAACTCATATGAAACAAACATGGATGAACCAATACTCTCCCTAAAACATGTAGCATAAGGTACATGGAGAGTCTCCATCCCATGAGGTACATACATGCTCCCCATCCTCCCTCCATACAGTCCCATAAATAGTACAAGTATATCATCAATGTATGGAAGAAAAACTACATATACAAAAACATAAATTTGAGCATGAGGAGGTGGGTCATAGTCCCACATATGGTACCGTCATAGTGAATCTCCTGCCTGCATCAGATCAAGGTGTGGTAAGTGGTTTCCCCACCACTTACTTGCTGCACATGTCATCTCACTATGGCTGAAAGTGTGAGATATGTTTGGTGCTTTTGGGAAGCACCCATCATGAAATGAAATCTCCCTTTGCACATCAAGGGAGTGGCCAAGTTCAGAAATTTTAGTGGCCCAAAAATTGCCATGAGATTTACATGATACATTACTCCTCTTAGGATTCATGGCCTACATAAAAATGGTAAAAGAACATGTACAACTAGAAAATGAAACTTGCTTTACATGATCAGATCCTTTACCAACAATGTCTCTCATACACATGGAGTTGTGCATGGATCTTTCTCCTCTTTCAAAAGAAGGAAGAGATGGCTGAAATGACTCTTGCATAGAGTCCCTTGGCTACCCCAACTCCACATAGCTCATGCATTCTTGAAAATGATGATGTAGTTCCTCTTTCAAGCCTTCCCAATCAAAGCTCCTCATGATGATGTTGTAGATCCTCATGGAATGCATTTGGCTGAAACAAAAATCTTTGCATGCTCCTTGTAGTATCTTCTGCTTGAGCTTAGAAGCTCTAGACAATAAGACCCTACCATGAGGATAGATGACTCCCTCATGGACTAAGTAGCCCTCTTCATGTAGCTGGTCATCAAGTATCATACATGTGTGAAGATATTTGGAATAGTCCACTAGCAGTTGGGATTTCCAATATAGATCTACACTGCTCAACAATGACAGCGCTGATGGTACATCAACATAAATTTATGTCATGTTTCTGATCTCTTCCTTGACATCTCCTATGCCAAAGGTGTATGTTGGAAGGCTTATCCTTCCATTTTTCTCCTCCCATAGCGTAGATATAGAAATGAGAGTGGGTGATGATGAGAAGGGAAGAAGATCTCCCTCCTTCTTGAGCTTACCCAAGCCTCCCAGTGTTGTAGCTTTGTCTTCAAGTGCTCCAATCCATCCTGTATCTAATTTTGGAGTAGAAATTTGTGAGATATTCCTCACAAAAGATGAATCGGGTGGCCTCCCAGGTGGTTCGCCACTAGATAAGAGTGAGCCATGCAAAAATTTCATGAACATAATAGATGGGACTGTAAGGTCCTTGCTTCCACTACACAAATCCATCTTTGTTTTCTGTGTGGAAGTGTTTTGTAGGGGTAAGAATGCATGCCTATGATCATTTGAGGTGCACCACTCTTCTTGTCCACCCATTCCATTTGCAAAGCCTCCCAATCAGTGGTGACTTTCCCCAATGTAATCAGCCATTGAACACCCAAAATAACATTGGTGTCCAGTATGTCAACTATAAAGAGGTGATCCACCAAAGTGTAGGATCCCATGGTGACTGAAAGTGATGGGACATAATACATGCATTGCATTGTTCCATCTCCTGGGACCAAAATAGAGAATCCCTCAAAAGTATCAGTGGGTATTGCCCTCCTTTGCACAAGATGGGAATCAATAAAGTTGTGGGTGGCCCCACTTTCAATAAGAACAAATACCCTCTGATTCATGATTGAACCATGAACTCTTAAGGTCAAGTACTTAGGTACTCCCATCAAAGATGCAACAGTTCCTCCAATAGGATAAAATGCTCCATTTCCATCTCCTGATGGTGTTGGATCTCCTTCAACATTGTTAGCGTTGTGACCCCTTCTTGGTTCATCATATTCATCTTCTTCAAGATCTGAGAAGACCTCTATGTAATGTGCTTTACCAACAGCACATCTATGTCCAGGTACCCATGGTTCTTGGTAAGTGAAGCATAGCTTCTTTCTTCTTAGATCTCTCTGGACTTCAATATCAAGAGGCTTCTTGAATGTCCTCTCCTTGGAAGGAGCAAATTTCTCTTCCTTCCTTGTAGAAAGGAAAGAGGGCTTGTTCTGAAAGTTTTCCTTTGCTTTTGGCAAGGAATCTTGAAGGTCTCTAGCCCTCTCAATGGCATCATGCAAGATAGTGGGCTTGGTATATTTTACCAACCCATGAAGAGGTTCATCTAGACCATCGATGAACATATACACCCTTCTTGCTGCAGACAAGTCAGGAACCATAACAGATAATCTTAAAAATTCAGAAATGTAAGATTATGTATTACTTGATTGCTTCATCTTTACAAGGCTCATGAAAGGTTCCTCTGGATATCTTCAGTAAAATCTCTCCACCACTCTTCTAGTGAACTCAAAATAGGCAGTCACATTGGCATGACCCAATGTAGACAAGTCATGGAACCACCAGTCATGCGCATCACCTTCAAAGTGTAGCGCTGCAATCTTGATAGCTTCCATTTCAAGGACTTTGTTCAGCTAGAAGTAGATGTCAAGATTTTCTACCCATGCTTTGGCAGAAATTTTGGATGAACCATCAAAATTGGGTAGGAAGAATCTGTCCATAGAGTGATTTCGTTCATGATTCTGAGTGAATCCACCATCTCTATGCTGATGCCTTGGTCTTCTTTTGTCCTTTAGGTGATAGAACTCTTGAAAACTCAACTGATCTTTGAATCTCTGATTCTGAGACTCATATTCTTCAAAGTAGTCTTCAAGGTATGCTTGTTCTTGTGGCCCTTCATTTCCCATAGCCAAAAAGGTAGGCAGAGTGGAGCGTTAGGAAACTTGTGGCTGATTCACTGGTTGATCATTCCAGTGGTGAGATATGCCAGAGCTCTCTCCAAGATGAAATCTCTTAGGAGATTCTTTGATTCTGTCCAGTCTCATCTCTTTGATCTCTCTAGCAAGGTCTTGAATGGATTTTAGAAGATTTTTTGCAAACTCCTTCCCTTCTTCATCACTTCCAGTTTCAGGGGCTTTACCCTTGTCTTGATCATCATTAGTGTAATAAAATTTCTTCTGTCTTCTTTTCAGATACCTCTTCTCTCTATCAGTAAGAGGCTCATATTCTTCTGTAAACATATTTTCTCTTCAAGAAAAGCACAGGTTGTGCCAAGATTAGAGCTCTGATACCACTATAATATTCCCAAATGGGGATTGTCAGTAATGCATATTAGAATAACGCATTCTTCAGAAGTATGTGCAATGAAATGAATTTGCAGCTCACGAATCCCTTATATCTAGAGATCTAGCATCTAAATCCAAGAGGAGAGAAAAAAAAAATCAAACTAGGTGAGGTAAATAGACCTCCCACACCTAGTATGGCTGGAAAACGACCAAGAATGGGGCTGCAGCAATATGCAACAATATTGCTTCAGAAATAACGTAGTTTGACTAAATAGCATCAGGAGGCCAATAAGAAGGCTCAAAATTCATGTATACATCAACAAATCAGATTCATAATGAGGCGCATACAATGTATAATAGGAAAGAGAAGACAATAGTGGAAGAAATCCCTCAAAAAGAGGTGCTGCAATACATATATTGACTGCAAAAAGGCTTGACAACGTTATTTTAAAAATTTGCCGCAGCTGTACATTACACTTAAGATCTATAGTATATTTTTGTACAAAATATTAGATCCATATCAAATCTATACACTAGATGAGCTCCTCTACAAATTCCCCTTGGGGTTTCGAGAAAAATATGAAATACAAAGAGTAGATCTGAGATCTAAAGTTGCAGATCTGCAGTAATATTCAGAATTTCTGAAGTAAATACAATAACAAGCAGATCAGATCTGAACATGACATGGATTAGATCTGTAATCCATGGATCACCACAGTGAAGGGCAGAATACCAACGCTAGAGATCTCTCCTCCAAAAGTATGCCAAAACTCTCTGCAACTGTAAACTTGCAAATAACGCAGTCCTGGAAGTGAAACTGCATTGTAGGCTTTAGTACTAGTTTGGCCTGGTGCCAAGATCTGAAAATTCAGCTCCAAAGGTCCAATACACTCTTGCCAATGAGATAGAATACTTTCCCACTGAAAAGAGGCACTAGATTGGCCTAGATCTGAATAGATCTAGCCTCCACTTGCTGCATCTTACAAGGACAACAAAACCCTCAACAGGATCTGAGTTGTAGTTGGAAGATGAAGCCTGGCCAAATTCCTGATAGTGGACAAGATGTACAAGACTCCTCCTTGAGCTACTCAATGGAAGAGGTGGGATTCCTGATCAGTAACACCTAGTGCTAAACAACACTATTCTCTGCTAAACAGCCAAGAGAATGATATATGTCTAAATAGAAAATATATTAAAAAATATTATACATTCAACAACCCTTCTCTTGTTTTCCTCCTCTTCCTTTTATAGGATATAAATCTTTCCAAACCCTAAACCATCTCAATGCTTTAGCTCCATTCAAATGTGTAGCCTCCAACTAAAACTGTGTTGTGCATCTAGGAGGCTCATTGAATCTAGAAAACGTTGTTGATTTGGTCCTGTTTACCCAGTCAAATGTCTCAATCCCTTTCACACATAAGGGTGTTTTATTAAGGCATCCCAGATTTAGCCTTGTTCACATGGGGCATTGATTTATTTTACTGTTTCAGAAGTTTTATTGATCCTCCTTTACAATTTTATTCATGCAACAAGAAAATGAAACAAATTTGTATATTCCCATTAGCTTGGGATAATTGGGAATATTACAAACACAAATATACAGAAGCTATTGAAGAGAGTCAAATGATAATAATGCAAACGGTGGCTCTAGGCCCCTTCTTATTAAACGTTTGATACAAAGAAGAAATTTTACCCACTTGCCAAAGGGCCCCTAAACAATGTTTCTAGGTCCCGATGCAAGGATGTTGTTTTCCAAGCTCTACCTCGGTGCAGTCTCCCTCTCTCTCTACTGTGTTGGACTAAGATTGTTGGATGACCAACAATCGAGTCCCCTCTATCTCCAGCTCCAAGTCACACACTGCTAGTATTGCTTGGGAAATTCTGGTCAACATAACAATGTGATCACCCATTCTTCTTCTCATGGTGGCTTTATATAGGGGATTTAAAATCCTCCTTCCCTCCCTTGGTACATGGTGGATGGTGACCCAAGGGAGAGGTATGATTCCATTGTGTGCTCACATAGTGTCTAAGGGGGCGTTGGTGGCTGTCCTTAGGCGGCTTCATGTAGGAGTAACTTGTCCTTTGCTTTGTGTGGTCACGGATAGCGACATTTTGCCACTTTCAGGAATGCATGCTTATCGAGAAAAAAGGTGCGCAGAAGGCACTCTTCTCGAAGGATAATGTGCGCAACTAGCATTTTATGACTAGTTCAAATTTGATTTCCTTTAAACCTTTGATATTTTAAATACTTTCTAGATTCCATAATGTCTTCCTACCCTGTAAATCCTTTGGCTTGACATTAATTAATGTCATCTTCTGCTGTATGATTTTCTAGTGTTAACAGTTTCCCCCTAATGTGTGAGGTCTAGAAAGGATTGTATAGCCGAAATACATTATAGTTTCTTTTCTATATCGTGCATAGAGAGAAAGGGAGACCTACGTGAAGCTTTGGAGTTGACAACAACCTGCACTGGTTCCAAGAATGACCACGTCTAAGGGATCCCTGCCAGCAAATACAATTTACAATATATGTACAAAATTTCAACGAGGTGGGCATGTCCCATACTCATGATGTTGTGGCTAGTTATACAAAATTGACATATATATGTTCTGTCTGTGTCACTGTTATGGTAGTGATGCTAGCGGTTGTTGACGACGACTACTGACGCCCTCAGGGGCGTTTTTTCTTTGACGATAGGTGGAATGTAGTACCCATATGCGTAAAATTGGTATGGCATATACCTACATAGTGTATGCATAGGTTCTAGCTGGGACCTTCTCGTGTAAGCATTGTTGACAAAGACACTTATGGAGGCACGAGTCTTCGATGGATTTGATCAAAGTGAAATGGTTGTAAGGTACGAGACCATCCTGACATGAAAGCTTTTGTCATAGTCAAATTTCAGAAGGATCGATAACATATGTGGACAATGATGTCTCCCATAGTGCCATCCGAGGATGCCCCTTGTATGGAGAGGGGTGATCTAAGGTACTACTTCCTTTTTGGAATATGGGTGTTGAAGTTGACAAAAAGGAAGCCTCAACCGAATAAGGGGTCACCGATATGAGGGACCGGGGACCTGGATGTGGTGGGTTTAACATAGGCATGTTGGTGAGTGGTGACTAAAAACTGGTGATGGGGATTCAGTGGCCTGAGGTCGGAGTGTACTTAAGTAGCTTGGCGGTAGTCATAGTTATTTTTGAAGGGGAAATCCCTAGAGTCGGTAGGAATTTCAGGGCGGGTGTGAACTGGCTATGAATGTCGTGATGGTGTGTGCGTGGGGGTGAAATACTCCAACCAAGGGTGTTGGGGGACTACTGGCATGGGATAAAAGATGAAATGAGAGGGTGGAGGGGCGAAGTGCACCGTTTTTGGTCTTTGTACACTTACCAAAAGAGTAAAATAATGGGGTTTGGTTTGTACAAAACACAAAGATGGGTACCCCAAAAACATGAAAGTTTTCACTCACTAATGGCATGAGGAAGGTATTTTTCTAAGGGTGGGGGTCCCATTGGTTGGTCCCATGAGCGGTGTTGATGAAGTGAATGAACAAGTGTCACAGATGGGATTATGCTGGTGGAGGTATGGTGGGCCAAATGTGATGCGCGGTGGTGCGCGTTTGATCTGCTTGTACAACCTGGTCGTCTAGGAAGGGGGTTTGAGTTATGCATGGTAAATGGATGGGCACGAGGTGCTTCCCAGACTGAAGTGGTATGGCCATGGCATCACTATTTCTATGATATATGGTCTACTTTGGGTGACGAGTGCCATGGAGGGGAGGATCTATTGACCAACGCAGTTGTTTATCATGTGCGGGGTGAGGTAATGATAAACACGGTTGGATATGAGGACCCTATGGTTTATTTCTGATGGAGAAATGATGTCAGGATATGCAAAGTTTTCTAGGACTCTATCATGCTGGGGTAGAATGATACCTGCTCTAGAAATTTCAGTAGATGGTGCTGTGAATGGTTTGCAGGTTTTTCCTGCAAAAAAAACTACCTCAACTGAAATCATCTTCTTTTCATAAAATATTATTGAAAGGAATGAGCTTTAAAAAGGAAGATGAGAGAGGGCATACCTGCCGACACTGAAAATTTATTTTTTCTAGAAAGCGAGTGTGTGGCATCACTTCCATTCATCATGGAGTACTGATGATGGTGCAACTTACGGTTCGCAGAATGGACCTTCTGATCTCCTGTTATGGACCTCCAAAGTTTTTGAAAAGGGCGATAAATAGGTGAATATGGCCCTTGTTCAATTCATTTGTACTTGCTGAGTTTTGAGAGGTCAGAGGCGTTTGCGGAGCATTTCTTTCCGTTGCGGTCAGCTCGTGTACCAGGGACTAGCGATACTATGCTGAGGTAACTTCCATGACGTCCTGCATTTTAATTTTTGCAGTTTGATGGTGTCGGGGTCTGTACAAACTGTGTTTGTACGAATTCTGGGTGACTTTTTCCCTAGATTGCGCGGGCAATCTGGGCTAAAGTGTGCCTTCCTTGCACACAATTTAGAGGGACAAGCACACGGGGGTGCTCTGTTCCCTAATTTTAGCGTGCCTTAGGCATGCCTATGAAAAATACAGGCACACGAGTGTGCGCCTGTCTGAGGGACAGGCGTGCAAAGGCCGAGGTGACAAAAATTTTGGTTTTTGGTCGATTTTTTGGGTTTTTTCTCTGTACTTATGGGTACCTGTGTTGATGATAGGTTATTGTCGAGGAAGCAGCAATGGCCCGAGATCCAGACTGCTCTAGCTACTGATGTTGGGGCGCAATGTCAGTTGGTGGCATGGGGCCTTCTGAAATTTGCTGAAAATGAGTTTATTTGGTTGTAGGACCGCTTACTGCGCTACATTATACAGCACTAGCGCAGGAGGCACAACATGTTTGTGTTGGGGGGGAAAAAATTGGTGATTCGTCTCGAGACAGATATCTACTTTGTGACCAGTTTACTACCTCAGGGTGAGGCACTGAGGTACCCACTCTCCACTGGGAGAGTGAACCTAGATAGATTCTAGAGGAGTCATTGCGAGGGGGCACCTCTTACCAAGGGATGCATCAACATTGCATCAGTTACAGATGTCGCAGAGCAGTGTGCTATGGAAGTGATCGTATGACTGGCGGGGTCGTTTGCTCCGCATCGGGCATCTGGCCCACAAGTTGGAGTTTTGCACTGGTTGAGGTCTAGGCATTTCTTCGACTTCACCCTCTTTTGTTTTGCTGGTATGGTGTCGAAATTGAACAAGGTCCAACGTGGATCAAAGTCATTTGTGTACACCAGTATCCTATGCAGCATTATGTATGAGAGGGTCGTGCTACTTTGGCCAGTGGTAGTAATGCCTATTGGGGAACCATGGGAGCTAGGTATGAGGAGGTGGGCTCCGGTGATGCTGCAGGGTGGTGGTGGCATGGTGGGGCGTTCTTGGAATGCCACGACAAAGGCATGGTTCGAGGCCAACCCACATATGTTCTTGCCATACCTGTATGCGAGAATGGACTTCCAGGGTGAACCAGACATGGGTCTCCCTTTTGGTTATGTTTGGGGACCTGTAGGTATGCTTTATATGTTTTTTCTGCATTTGTTTGAGTATGTATGTACTTACATGTTTTTCTAGTGACACTGACATTATTTTGGTTACTTTGTGCAGATGTTGGCGAGGTAGGTCGCCCCGTGGCCTGACTGGTGTGCCACGATCCTCCGCGACGACCTCGGGGTGGTCAAGGAGGAGATGATGCAGGTGGACCAGGTGGTGGTGCTGGTGGACCTGGTGGTGGTACTGGCCCTTCTGGGGAGGGCAAAAACTCAGTTGCTGTAGAGGTTGCAACCAAGTGAGTGTGTGCTGATGCGGCAGAAGCGTGCATTACAGAACTGACAGCTTAGGTGACTGCTCTTGAGGACTTCCGAGGTCGAGTGGACCACTTGACCCAGGGTATGCCTACTCAAGGTTTCATGGATGATTTTGAGGAGGTCTGGTTAGAGACAGTGATGGCCCGTGAGAGGGACTATCGACCCACTCTACGTTGGGTGGCGATCGCAGTGGCAACAACAACTCCGGTGGTGGTACCCGGAGCAGTGGTGGGTCCATGTGACCCTCTTGAGGGGGCACCCCCCTAGAGTATTTTTGTACATAGGGAAAGTACCTGTTATGAGGATGCTTCCCTTATTTTTGATGACATTTGTATCTTTGGGCTGGCCATTGGGCCAACGACACTATTTTTTGTACTCAGATATCTATTATATATATATATATATATATATATATATATAATAGATATCTTTTGCGGCTCTACATGATGTATCACCTGTTTCGGTTTATGTATTTTGTTATGTTGATGGATGTCTATAATTTTGGTTTTATGTATGATGATTTATTCGAGATGCATTCTAGTTTAGGATATTGTTAGCTATGTGATCAACTGTTTGATTTTGACTCCTTGGTACATGTGAAAATGTGATATAGTCAAATTGTCTGCTTATTCTTTTGGAACGCAAACATTTTCTAAACAAATGTGTATCCCTTGTCTCAAATGTTTGGTTTAGTTGTGGTACTACTAACTGGGAATTGAGGTAGATATGCATATGGTGAATGCCCCCATGGAGGGCTTCGCATATAATTCCAATGATGGCGTCATATTTTTCTTGATTGTTTGTTACTAAACGGATGCACACCCCGTTTGAACATAGGGGTGATCAGTCAGGGTGGTAAATGACCCAGGCAGCTATGGCTAAATTTTGGGACCATCTTGAGGCTCCATCAGCGAATCCAAAATAGGGTTCAAGTTGGTGATCCATGGTGATACTTTGAGCACTTTTAAATAAGTCTTTGGGTCAAAAAATTTTGAGTGGTTGGGTTTTTGTGTACTCTCACTCTAGGGGAAGGGTCGTTGGGGCCCTTATGGGTAGAATTTCTTGAGGTAAAGGCCATTGATGGGGTTAGTGAGGCAAGTCCCGTCCGGTTCCGTTAAGATATATGCCCCCTGTCGGAGGCAGTGTTTAATGATGTAGGGTCCTTTCCACAAGGTTTCTAACTTTCCTGGCCCTAAGGCCTCTTTCGTGACATCATAGTGTAGGACTAATTCTCCCTCAGTGAATGAGCGAGGGGTGATGTGGCGATCGAATGATGATTTTACCCTTTTCTTGTTGGCCTCATTGTGTTGCAGCGACTGACGTCAATTTTCATTGATGAGATCTAGTTGTACTAGGCACTACTCTAGAGGCTGGGTGTCATTGAGGAGTTTGATGGCAGCATGAAAATTTGGGATTTTGCGGAAATCTATGCAAAAGAGCAAAGTACTTTGATCTTTTTCAGTAGGACTAAGGTGGAAATCCTGGGATGACGAGATGGTAGTAATCCTATCTTTAGCATGTGATGATACAAATCGTATATGGTGGATCGTGTCATCGGCATTTGGCGAGGGAAGAATCTCTGTGATGGGATTTTGTGTGAGGGCAGGGTTGGGTTCCTTGCTAGGATGGTCGATTTCCGGTAAGTGGAAATTGTTCCCGCCACAGAGTTGCCTGAATGTTTCCATTAGCGGGCATGACTCTAGTGTGTGATTTTGGCCAATGCAGATGGTGCATGGTATCATTGAGACAACGGAGTAGATAGTGTGGTATTCTATGCCACTTGTTGTTCCTGACGTGGATGCTTGGAAAGGGTCGGTCATAGAAGAGGTTATCTTCTGCTTCCATTTTCGTATCGTTGTCTTAGGTGTGCCTACCTCTTTGGTGGAGTGTAGACTCACTGCAGCTCATGCCACTCTCAACTCAGGGAGATGTACACACTTGAAAGTATGATGAAAGTGTGAACAAATCTGGCAATAAGTGCGTGTGATCTTCTCTTGGTTTGAGAGAAGTTTCTGAGGGAGTGAAGAGACTATTCATATATTGTTTGCAAGACGCTTGAGTTCTCTGCATTGGTTGACTCTATGATCATTCAGATCACATAGGTTGCATGTTATCCTAGGCTTGGCTGAGGTTACTCTTTGTTGGTGTGTTGTCTTATCTTGCTTGATACACCATTGCAGGGGTGGGGAAATTGACCCAACAATGTACTTTTTATGCCATTCCTGGAGTTCATCTTGTCTCTTCTCTATGGCATTAATCATGTCGATGGTGGGACAAATTTGCAGGGCATAAGTACAATGTTGCTCATAATGATTACCCTGACATATTAGGCAAAATATCCTTGATAGGAAGGATTTGTTGAGTTCAGTTTGAGGTCTGATAGGGAACCAGCACCAGAAGGCTACTAAATCAATGCAATGGATGACTGCATGGTCTGTCTTTTTGCATAACGTACATGTTGGTCATCCCTGTGAAGAGTGGTTGGGGGTAACTAGGGGTTCCCTGGTGGGCTGTTCTTCAGCTGTCAAGAACATGATGGATGCGCTCATCTCATTATCTTGGGTGATGGAGTTTCCTGTGGACTCGACATCCATGTCATCTTCTTGCGAAAGGCAGACTATGGTTGAGCGAAGGCTAGCTAGGGCTAGCCAAAATCGAGCTATGTAATGACAATTCTCCAAAAGGTGATTGTCGGTGCATAATGGGCATGTGAATTGTGCTGCCCATAGTCCCATGTAGTAAACCCTTTCGATTAGATACCATCTGTGGATGAGCTCTAGGGCTGCGCACTCTTCGAGGAAGTGACAACGTTCATCACATAGCGTACAACATATAATGGGCATAACTAGGGGTCTTTCTACAACCCTACGTTCCTCCTGTAAGTATAGGATGGTATGAGGCTCATCGTCGATAGACTGGATGGAGGGATCCTCTTGATTGGATCGTTTGATCGCATGTAAGGTGTCCCTATATCGTGGTATCTCCGGAAAATGGTGGGTATAGTGCCCATAGTTGCTGTAGAGAGCGCATGCGTGATTTGTACGCAATTCTTTTCCTTTAACTTTAGTGGTAGGTTCCTTTTTAAGGGAACGTGACATCAAGATGTCTGTTTCAGAGCCAAGGAGTGGTTTTAATTCATCCAGCTCCAGACATATATGAGTAGGGTGGCCTATAACATCGCATATGGCGCAAACTAGTGATTCCCGTTGAATGGCGGAGTCACCATATTCTTTCCTCTCTTCACGGTTTTCTTGGCCATGATCACCAGTTTCGCAATGGGAACTTCCTTTATGGGGGTGGTGTTGACCGTTTCTTGGATGGGTGGGGGCTCCTTGGGACTGAGGGGCTTCAACCCTATGGAAGTAACATGGGTGGCTCTTGTCCAGGAAGGGGGAATGAGGTACCAAACTAGGAATGCCAATGATATGTTGGGTAATACCAGTGTTGCCAAAACCTGTTGGGAGACGAAGCCAGCTGGGGGGTAGAGGAAAGGGGTTTGGGAGGTGTCATAGGCTAGAGAGGCTACCGTGGTCGATGCCTCAATGTCGTAACTGCTTAATTCCATGTCCTGACTAGCCTCGACGCTTAATGTGGACATCATGCATACCGGAGCCCTTGTGACATCAAGCGATGCCTCAAGGATAATGGGAGGATCTCCTAGGAATGACCCTAGAATGGACGACGGTTTGAATTGGTGAGGGCCATATTCTTGGTACTGTGAAAGACTATCTGAAGTTGTATCTACATAGGGTAGAATTACATCTATGGTGGTTAGGGGATGCTTCTCACTGTGTGTTAGCTGGTCTACAGTAATGATGTGGTCCTCATGGGAGAACATCATAACGCGGAAGATGGAGGAGGCTATGGCGAACATGGCATACATATAACTCCACCCAAGGAGTATATTGTAATCCACATGAGCGTCAAAGACTTCAACGTCTATGTGGACCATCTATCCGGCTAAATAGACTGGGACATTTTGGTAGAGGTTGACGGGGGTTGAGGGACGACTGTCATACGCTCGAAGCGTTATGACTGAGGGTTTTAGTTCGGGAGACCCTAAATTCTGCCAAACATTTTTTGACATGATGCATGTCGATGCGCCCTCGTCTATGACACATCGGTGAATAGTGATATTCTAGACCGACACTGGTATCTGGAAGGCGAACATGGAAGGAAGCCGGTGGGTGGCTTTATCTAAGTCAAAATCCATCATGCGTGTATCGGCAGGGTCGATAGCGCCTAACGCGGAAAGTAGGGCTTTCCTTTGTTTTGGGAACGACTGAAGTACTTCCAGAGCTGACATGGTAGTGAGAGATTGTGCTAAATCATCCACGATGCTATAATTATGGGCCGCTTTGGAGTAGTTTCCTGCTCACCTATTGGGTCCCTTTGCCATCTTTGGCAATGGTTCTATAGGCATATTTGAAATGGTAAAAGGTGTATTCGACGCACTAGTACTAGCCCCTGATGTAGTGGTGTCTAGTGGGGTGTTGTAGTTGTGATTCCGTGTTTGGAAAAACATCTCTTCCCCAGTCATGTAGATTTCATGGTTTCTTTTCCTGGAATCTTCTGGGTTTTGTTGGTGAGTGCTTACCGTCCCTTGGTTGGGGAAAGGTTCTTGCATCACTGCAGGTTGCTGGGAAGATCCTCCTTGTCCTCAGTTACTCTACAGCTTTTTTGGCTCAGGGAGATCGGGACTGTGGTGAGTATAGTGCCCATAATCACCACATATTGAACAATAATGGTTTGTTCGTAGAGGTGGCCTTTTTCCTTGCTGTTGGGCATTGCTTGGTTCCTAGTTTTGATTCTAGTTGGAGTTACCTCCAACCTGGGATCACGGTGGGCATTGCTGGTTGCTACCCCCCTATCCAGGATTTCCTTTTGGCTTGTTTTTTGACTTTTTCTTTACCATGTTAGGAGGGAAATTCTCCTGGTTCCACTGGTGTGGTTGGTTTTGGGACGGCTGCACAAAGTTCACTTGTGCATTGGTTTGCATAGGTGGGTTGTGTGCTGGGGACTGAGCATAACACTTTCCTAGGTTTGCACCTAGTCGTTGGAGGGGAGATCTTTCGTCAGTGTTTATTTCTCATACTAGGTCCCCTCAGCCGGAGGATAAGGTCCTCCCTGGTGATACGCTTGCGCCCTATTAGTCAAATTTTGCTGAGGGATATGATGACTTTGAAATCCAGGTTGAGACATGTTCTGGGTAGAACTATGTGTGTAACTGGGGTTTTGACTGTTGTTGCCTAGGTAACCTTGGGTCATTGACCTAATTAGCCCGTCTGCCGAGTTTGACATGGCTGGAAATTCTTGATAAGTTTGTAGGCGTGGGGTGTTAGGAAGGATGTTGTAAATGTATCTTGACTGCATATAAATCAGTTCAAGCTTTTGGGCTTTGCTGATTTCATCCTCTTCGGATGTGGGGTTTTTTTGCGACACATCCTTTGAGATCTCCACCGTCAGAGTTTTCAAGAAAAAATATAAGAGGACCCAGTCATCGAGTTTAGCTTTACATAAACTGTGATGTTGCCGCTATTTATGAATATGGTCCGAGATATGGACGGTGGGGGTTTGTCTAAAATGAGTCAGTAATTCCATTCCCAAATCATGGTGAATGGGTAACTTAAAATATGTTAGGAACGTGCTGGCAAGGGCACAAAAGTTTCCATGTGAAGCAGAAGGTTTCTCCACGTACCACTTCGCAGCTACTCCTATAAGAGTGCGTTGAAATAGCCTCAATAGAATAGTGTCGTCGATGATACTTTGATGAGCACCATAGGTGAAAGGTCATTACATGATTACCTGGGTCTTCTGCTTGATTGCCTTCGAATTTTGGTATATCCAAAGGGAGCTTCGTGGGCATGGGAGGCCATGTAGGATTATGTGCAATGGGTTCATTCATTATCTTGGTTAAATCAGGTAGATTCAATGAAGCTAAAAAAGGTGACTGGGAGGTTGACACCATTGCAATGTGTGAAGACACGAAGTTCTGGTTAGAATGAGGGTTAGTCTGCAACGTACTCTGTTGTGTATTTAGCTGGATTCTTGAATGGGATGCACTCCTCTGACCCGTAGGGGTCGAGGGATGAGTGGTGTGTGGTGTGGTGTTGGGAGACCAACTAGGGTTCTCAAATATGGTTGCTCCAATGAAGGATGAACCAATGATGGTGGCAGTGTCTGTCTTCGACGCATAAATGGTGAAAGACCTGGAACCCCTCTTAGTAATGGGGGGAGGTCCAAAAGACGTTTGGATCGACGAGGTTCCGTTGGGACCATTCGGGTGTCGACCAGGTTAGGTTTTGGAAAACTTTGAGAGGATAGAGTCTATGATCAAAACAAAATTATGGCCACATACATTAAACAAAGCAAAAATAAAATAAATTTTCCTTTTAAATTAATCTATCTGATAAATCAAGAAAAAAAGTGGTTTTTGTTTGTTTGCGTATGATACTCAAAATCCTAGAAGACATATTGTGTCCTCACACACTCAAAAGTAACTGGGCCTTGAGAATATTTCTTGCGAGTGCTAGCACAACATCTTGTAAGAGTTGGTGATGCCCCCAGTCATCCGAAGAGAATCCACCAAGGTAAGGGTAGAGGTTATGGAGTTTTCCTGCACCGTCATATATAAGGTAAATGATGCCCTAGTTTTTTTCCACTAAGAACCACCATCCCACATGAGCGTTCGAGCCTTGGGCTTCTTGGTAGTCTGCTAACAGTAGCGAGTATCAGCCAGGTCAGGTAGCTCCAACTGATACTGCATGCACTGCGCCTAAGCCTAACCCCCTCTGAATCGGGGCTGATAGGTGGATTTGCAGCTCCCTAAATACAAAACTTCTATGTTTCAATATGAAGTATGATCAAGGCTACTTATTGGATGCCTGCCCCCTTGACCCTAACTTAAGCTATAAATTATTTTGTGGTCCCTGTGGGGAGAATTTAGTGATTTTGGTTAAGTCAGTTTTAGGTGTCTTTCTTTGCTTAGTGGGTGAGTGTGTGTGAGCATAAGGTGAACAAACACATAGTTTGAACGTGTAGATATCATTGATCCTTTACAAAAATCCCCTATTTAAACTATGTTATATTGTTCCTGGCTCAAATGGAAAACATGTGCAGATAATGGGCCGCTTTCAAATTTTCCTAGTTAATCTATGTGACTAACTAAAGGGAGATAATGAATTATGAATATGAAGCATTCATATGCTTACCTAGGATCACCGGAGGGTGCAAAGGTAACATAGATTACTTGCTCTTCTATAGAGAATTCAATCCTAGTCTCGCAATTCCTAATGTAAAAATTGAACTAAACTAAACAATTTCTACACTAGAAAACAAAAAACTAGCTATGCATGCATGGTCTTGGCCCACTTACTTGGACTAGTTATCTCGGTGTGAATACCAAAATTTTCAACAAGAATTTGTCACCGTCCCTACCATTCCCCGTCCCGCACAATGGAGGACCCATAATGTGACCTGTGAACACTGTCATGCACTGAAAACATCATCATTGCATCCCTCTGAGTATGAGCTTCATTTCCCCCTTGAGACATCTCCTTGCAAAATCCATGAAAAACAGCTCTTTTTGCATTGGCGCGGGTAGACAGTTCAGTACTCGCGCCACTCAGGGAAATCCTGTAAAGAGGTCGCGCCACTTGGCGCTCCGTCATAGAGCAGCAATCGCGCCACCCATTTTAGGGACTGTTTTTTATATATGGATGGCGGAAGTTGAGTTCAAACAAACTCACAACCACTGCCTATCTTGAGTTGGGAGGTTTGGCTACGGGAGTTCTATGGAAAGGAAGTAGTTTTGCCACCTTTTATGGAACCTTCCTTGTTGATAGGGCCAATCCCATAATAATAGGGATCCCAACTCCCTCCTTCCCCATCTATATAAGCTTGCTCAGATCCATGGCAAGCTAGTCTTGAAGTGCTGAAGCTTTGCATCTCCCTATCCCCAAGTGCCTTTGTGCTGTAAAGAATCCCTTCTTTCCCTTAAGGCCCATTAAGCAAGGAGACCATTGTTACGAGACTCTGGAGAGGTTTCCCTTTCCTCGGCGAGCTTTGCGAGACGTGGACAACCGGAGACCCGTACGAAGGAGGCTGCGACGTCAGAACTCGGTTGTAACTTCTATTCGTTTATCACTTTAATAGATGACTATGATTATGGTTCCACTCCTTTTGCAATCATGTTAATGCGAGTAATATCTTTTCTGACCGATATTTAGTTACGTATGCTGGTTCCTATGCATGTATCTGTTCGTCTCTTCCGTGTGCAGGTGTTCGTCCACGGAGATCGTGGAAGAATTGTGATCTGCCAGGGCTGAAGGACGGGGGCATCTTCTTCTTCAGATCTAGTGTTGGAATCCAGGTAGGCTCTTATCCCAAGTCTTTCATTTCGTAACTAGGAGCTTGCGTCATAGCATTGTTTGTTTGTTGCTAGACCCCTGCTGGGCTAGTAGGGATCGCCTCTGTCCGCAGAGGCGATTTACCTCCTCAACAAACTGGCGACTCCGCTGGGGATCGTCCGGTTTTCCTTGTCCCGCTTATGATTGGTTCGCTTTGATTGTTTCTCCTTGCTTGATGAACCTTCTGGGTTGGATTCTTTCATTATTTTAGCCTCTTGGTTTGCTTAGCTTGTGTTGGTCTCTTTTCAGATTAGCTTGTTTTTTAATTTTCATTGAAGAACTCGACTGGCGCGGGTTTTTACCCGACAGTCGCGCCACTTGGCGCGTGTTGCATTTGTCTGTCTCGCGCCACTCGGCCTCTGGCGCTAGTTTCAAGGCCACAGTCGCGCCACCCCTGTGACTTTTTTGAGTTTCTTCAATTTTTGGCTTTCTGAGCTTGACCAGTACTTTTCTTCTTGATTTCCCGATTGTTTGAGTGTATTGGAGTCTTGTTTGACTGGAATTCACCGCTATCCTTTGGTTGTTTGCCTCTATCTATCGGTTTCACGATTTGAGCCCTAGGGCATCTAGTGGCATAGTGAATCGAGCCCTCCTTGGGAGTTTTGGTGTCTTGATTGTCCCGTCGACTTGTTGATTGATTCTCCACGCCCTCTTAGCAGTCTTTGATTGTTTTGTTGCGTCTTTTGAGTGATTGTTCATCCTTTCATTCAGAATTCGTTTGCACTTGCTTTGGACCCAGATCACACGGTCCATTGGGTGTTTTCGAGTCTTTCTTCGATTTGAGAGACTTTGGGTCGATTTAGAGATTTGGTTGCTTGCTTTGTTGAGTGAATATTGTTTGCTTCGCTCTCTTAGTTATCATTTCTCAAATTGTTCCTTTTTCAGTGCACATTAGCCATTAAACATTGAAAATCAAAAAAAAATATATAGTCTCTTTTGTTTTTTAATTAGTGCAAATTGTCATCTTTTCCGTATTACTAGTGATTAGTGTTTCAATGAAAAGTGTGCAATTGCATTAGTTGCATTAGAGACATTCTTGTTTGTATTCCGTTCATTTCGTTTGTATAAAAGCTCTCAACTCTCATTTAACTAGTTTTCATCGAACGAAATGTTGCACCGTGGCATATAGCTTGCATTTAGGAGACACTACATACGATAAGGCCTGGAAATTGAAACTTAATTGAAGATCAACTGTAAAATTCATTCAATTAACCTAAGGCAACATTGGAACTTAACGCAACATATTTAGAAGGTCTAGGCTAGAGACGTGTTCCCGCGTCGTTAAACCTAGCAGCTGTCGTTCGCCTATTGGCTTTAGACAGCACTAGTACGGACTTGCGCTCCCCGTACCGTCGAGTATATAAAGGGAGACCCCTATAGGTTTGCAATCCTTTATCCACAGGAAGCCGAGTCTGCCGCCTTTTACCCATGATACACCGAACACAGCATTCGGGGAGACTACCTGCACGTACGGAAAGTCCTTGGTCGATTTCTGTTTCATTTTGAAACCAAGGTGTATATTGCAGTTCACGGCTATCTGGTACACCCTTTGTGCCTAGTTTTTTCCTGAGCAGTCATTTGGTCTTTTCTGACTCCCTAAACTTGAAAAGACCGTCAAGCGCTTGTCCTTTCACGCTTGTATCAACTCTGAAAGAGATAGAGTCATCTTTTTATCGTTTCTCGACTCTTAAAACATGAACCGGTAGAATTTGTTTATTTTCCAATGTGGTAAAATCAATCTCCCACGATAACACACCCGTTTAGATATTGCTTGTGACTGTTTGATCGTGTGTCTTAATTCATTTTCAGCCCGTGTGTGTGTGTGCTCTCTTCTTCTAGTCTTTTGTCACGGTGGCGGAACCCTCGGTTTCGTCTACTGGTAGTCCTTACACGGACGATTCTTCAGAGGCTTCTGAGCCTTCTGTTGAACCACAGCAGCTTGTTGTTTCCGAGTTCCCTGACGGGGGACCGGTCCTCGCCGAGCAACCCTTTGGAGAACCAGTTGAGTTCAACTGGCCCTTTTCGGACCCTGTGTCTGAATTGAGATTAGGAGCCGATTTCCTTTCTCTTACATCGGGTTCACCGTTTATTGCTGCTGTTTTTCCTCCTAGTCCTCGCCGTCTTCTGCGTGATTTAACGGCAGGATCAACCATGAGTAATTCTGGTGAGGAAATTCCCGGGTCTGATGACTACCAGCGCATCCCTCGTAGATTGTTTGAGGGAGACGAGTCTGAGCTGGCTACCACATCGCCAGCTGGTCCTTCTTTGCCACAGGGATACAGATCTCTGGGTCAGATTATTTCAGCTGCTGCCTCTATGGGAATATCATCTCCTGCTTCGAGGCCAGCTGCCACTACACCCGGGGTGTCTCCTTCGACGCCCGTCACTTCTGTTCCCGTGCGACCCACCGTTTGTGTGGCTGCCTCTTCTGCTGTTGCCTCAGCATCTGCTTCTAGATCTGGGCCAACTCCAGAGGACATTTATCTAGCTACTGCTATACCGGAGACTATCTCTCCGGAGGAGTATCGGTTGTTTTTACAGCAGCCGAACGCCGGAGCTGGACAGCTCCCCCAAGATCCTTATCGGTCTTTCTTTTCGCATTATGCACAAGACGACACTCCCGTGTATGGTTTTCCGGGTCAGCTTGACGAGCATGGGGATATTTTGCGTCTCCCTGCTCCTGAGGCCTATCTTTATGTTCAAGGTTTACCGTACAACCAGGCTCAGAACTTGCAGGCACAACCTTTCCAAGGTCAACCTGCAGGCCAACCGGGCTATCAGTACGACCCACAGGGACAGCCCAATCAAGGCTACTCTGCGGGCCAGCAAGGGCCATTCTATAATCCGCAAGGACCATATTATAACCCTGCTGGTCAACCTGCTCAGCCTCAGCCGGGGTATCAACAGGGACCGACTTATGGACCTGGGGGGCAAATCCAGCCTTCCTTACCGATGCAACCGCAGTATCCTGTTGTCTCTAACGTTGCATATCAGCAAGGACCACGTTATGGTTCTGCTTCGGGTCAAACTGGTTTCCAGCAAGCACCTGGTCCTGTTCCACCACCAGGCCAACCGGGTCATCCGGTACAACCTGGTGTCCCGCCTCCAGGCCAACCGACTTATTCGGTGCAACCTGGGGCTCACTTACAACCAGGGCAGCCTGCGCAACCAGCGCCGCCCCCTCATTCGGGCCAACCTGTTCATTCAGGAGCGCCCCCTCATTCGGGTCAACCTGTTCATTCAGGCCAGCCCCCTCATTCCGTTCACTCTGCTCACCAGCCTGCTCACTCAATGCCGCAGCCAAATCAACAGCTGCGCCCTACGTACCAGGCTCCGCAGGGTTCCACTTATCAGCAGTCTACTCATCCTCAGAGTGGTTATTATCCTCATGGTCAGTCTCAACCGAACTATAACCACTCTGGAGGCTCTCAGTATCCTCCTCCTCCTCACGGCTCTAACTATGCTCAGCAGCCAAATCCAAACGCTGCTTATACGGGGCAGACGTCTAATCAGGGCCCGAACCCTGGTTATCAGGCCCCACACAATGGTTACCAGCAACCAAATCAGTCTGGCTATACGAATTATGCCCCTCACGGTCAGAATCCTACGTGACAGAACCCATGGGGGCAGGGATATTCACAACCATCGTGGAGCATGGGTATCGGACCTTATTCTGGGACTGGCATGGGAATTAACCCTCCATTGCCGTTCCTGGCTACCTTGGATGTACCTGACGTTTCGAAGTTGACCAATGATCCGATTTCTCATAATCCATATTGGCCCCCGGTTCCGACCAAGATACCAGGAGACTGTCCCAAGTTTGAGGGCAAATCTGGAGAAGACCCCCAGGCGCATGTGATGACGTATCACCTATGGTGCTCGTCTAACTCTTGGACTGACGATTCGGTTCGTTTGCGTCTTTTCCAGCGTACGTTAACAGGAGCTGCTGCTAAGTGGTACATAGAGCTATCCCGTGGTATTTTTCAGGATTTCAACTTGTTAGCTATGGCTTTCCTCACGCATTTCCAGTTACCAGTCCGGTATGAGACTGGGACGCACCTCCTGTCTTCCCTGAAGCAGGACTCGGCCACTCACATTTCTGATCACATCCATGAGTGGCGGCGCCGTCGTCGACTGATCAAGTTTCACATACCTGATCAGATTTTGACTCACTGGTTCACCACCTCCTTTGTGAACAAAATCGCTCAGGATATCGCGATGGGAGCGTGTGTGACGGAGGAACAAGCTATCGCGCGTGCCCAGTACTTGGATCTGGTTTATTCGCAATCTGGCACGCTTTATGACATCCTGCCTGATGCACCACGGCCCGGAGCCAAAAAGACCCAACCCACCCCTTCCGTGGATGGTGTCATTGGTTCCGTTTCTCAAAATTCGAAGAAGTCTTCGAATGGGAAGCAGAAGGCTAATTCTTCCAACAATACCTCTGCTAATCCCGCCTCATCCGATTCTGGTAAAACCGCGGAGGTAAATGCCGTCCAGGCCAATCCTGCGGACAAATCCTCCAAGGGGAAGAAGAAGGGCAAAGGAAAATCAAGATCTGATGCCCCAAAACCGGAATCTAAATCTCGATCTGAGGATGGCTCACAACGTAAGCCGAAATTTCCTTGCCTCATCTGTGAAGGAGACCATTACACTAAAGATTGTCCAAGACGATCCGAAGTCAGTCAACTTCTTAAAGGCTCAAAGGGTACTCCGGCCGTTTTAAAGGAGCCATTTCCATCTCAGCAGACCCAGATGGTCGAACAAGGTTCATCATCTGCACCGTTTGGGTCTCAAGTTTTCATGATGAAGACTAATGCACCTATCACTATCGCTACGAGGTCTAAGGATTACAATAATCAGCAGCAGGCACCCGGGAAGGCAGTGGCGGATGGACCGCCTCCCGCATCTGCTTCTGGTTCATTGGAAATTGAGAAGCCGACTCTCGAACCCGTTGTAAAGCCACCTCCCAAGGGTGTTCTTCGGAGATCCTCTTATAATCCAAACGCCCGTGCCGCCCAACATTACAGTATTGTTGAGGATCTGGCCCAGGCGCCGTGTGCCATGTCTGCACTTGAGGTTCTTCAAAGTTGTCCTTCACAACGGAAGGCTTTGTTGTCTGCCATCGGTGGTATTGATCCCGCCGATTCGAGTCTTCTCACCTTTGATCTGGAGAATTTTACTCCCCCGCTTCCACATCAAATCGCTTTGATTATTTAAGTCAGGATTAACGGCCTGGACGTGCACAGAGCCGTCGTAGATGAGGGTGCATCTACTTGTGTTATGTCCTCCGCTTGTTGGAGAGCCATCGGCTCTCCAACTTTATCGTCATCTCCCAATGCCCTTGAGGCATTTGATGGCCGGGAATCTAAACCCCTGGGAGTTCTTGAGAGTCTGGCGATTACATTACAGGGAAAAACTGTCAACGTGGAAGTAGAAGTAGTTGACGCTAAACTCAACTACAACATACTTCTTGGCCGCAGCTGGACCCATGCCATGCTCTGCGTGCCGTCTACCGTCTTTCGATTCATCAAGTTCCCTCACGAGGGCAAAATTGTCACAGTAGACCAGTTGTCATTTTTTACCTCGAGCTCCGAGAACAACGTGCCGTATGTGGATCAAATTCCGAATCCACCAGACAGCATAGGACCTGGTCTTTTCAAAGACCCGGTCCTCATGGGTATTTTCCCTGCGCCGCCACCGAATACCGCTCAAGTCAACATGTTGTCCAGGACTGATGACCCCTGGCTGATTCCTACACCTGAGCAAGTATATGAGTTTGGAGAGTCCATGCCTTTAACGCCAGTAGAGATCAGCTACTGTGAGATTGTTGCTGCATCGGACCCTCCACCTCCTCAGCATGCTCCGATGAGCATGGCTCTTGACGTCTACTCACAATCCCCCTAGCTTGGTCAGGCTGATTCGCCCGATCCTCTTAGAGAGACTTTTCCCTCAGATGAGGCTATCATTGAAACTATGTCTCTAGAGGAGCTACCCTGGGGCGATGGGCATCATCGTTCCTCGTTTATGCCTAGCTTGGGGGCAATGACTGATTGTCTCGAGCGCTATGCTACTCAGGTTCCTTCCCCTCCTCTTCAAACACCGATCTTGACGCATGAGGTCTTTTCGGAAGGCAATCTGAGTAACATTACTCAAACGGTTCCTATCAACATCTCTGTCAAACCAGGGATTGTTGAGAACATTCATGTGGGTGTGACCGGTTCTCCCGAAGAGATCCAGGTCTATACGGAACTTTTCAAAGAGTTCAGAGATGTTTTTGCATGGTCCTACGAGGAAATGCCGGGAATTGATCCTAGTATTGTCGTGCACGAGATTCCAACCTATCCAGGTGCAAAACCCGTGCGCCAACGCTTGCGTCCCATGCATCCTCGGAAAGCCGCCGCCATCAAGGCAGAGGTTGAAAAACTTCTGAACGCGGGGTTTATTTATCCTATCCCCCTTACAGAATGGGTGTCCAATATCGTCCCTGTCGATAAAAAGCAGGGTACCATTCGAGTCTGTGTAGATTATCGCGATATCAATCGCGCCTGTCCGAAGGACAATTATCCCACTCCGTTTATCGATCAGATTATCGACGATTGCGCCGGAAGTGAGATCTACTCCTTAATGGACGGTTTCTCAGGTTACAACCAGATTAACATTGCACCCGAGGATCAACATAAGACCACATTCATCTGTCCGTGGGGCACTTTTGCATATAAAAAACTCCCGTTCGGCTTAAAGAACGCTGGCGCCACGTTTCAACGTGCTATGTCATATGCTTTTCATGATATTCGCCATATTGTCCAGCCTTATCTGGACGACTTGCCTGCCCATTCGGGTAAGCGAGAGGATCATCCGGAACATCTTCGCCAGATATTTCTTCGTGGCAGACGCTACAATATTAGGCTGAATCCTCATAAGTGCGTCTTCTGCGTCGACTCTGGCCGTCTTTTAGGCTTTATAGTCTCGAAAGACGGAATTCGCCTCGACCCTCTGAAGGTCGAGGCCATTATAAATCTCCCGTCACCCTCCTCCCTTTATCAGTTGCAGAGTCTGCAAGGGAAAGAGAATTTTCTTAGGCGCTTCATCCCGAATTACGCCGAGGTGGCCAAAGGATTCACTCGTTTGTTAAAGCAGAATGTTCCCTTTCATTGGGACGAAATTGCTCAAGAATCCTTTGAGAAGCTGAAGACATTGTTAGTCAATGCTCCGTTGCTTCGTCCTCCGGACTACCACCGCGACTTTACGTTGTATCTAGCCGCCGCATTAAGCACCATCGCCATGGTCTTGGTGCAGGATGACGAGAACGGTGATGAACATGTTGTTTATTACCTCTCTCTGAACCTTCTCGACCCGGAAACGCGTTACGCACATGTTGAGAAGTTGGCCTTAGCAGCCGTACACGCTGTACAGCGCTTCCGCCATTACATCCTTTTGCGCACGATCACAGTGGTTTCAGACTGCAACCCCATGACATATATTCTTTCTAGACAATTGCTGGGGGGCAAGTACTCCAAATGGATTGTCATCCTGCAGGAGTTTGATTTGGAGTTCACCACCGCCAAGTCAACGAAATCACTGGTCTTCGCGGATTTGATTTGTTCTCTCCCTACAGACTCTCTTCCTGAACACACTGAAGATCATATTCCGGACGAAACGTTGTTTCTTATCGATACTCGTGATCCTTGGTACGGGGACATCATAGTGTATCTTCAGACCGCGACATTCCGGTCTGAGTTGGATAAAGCTGCACGCCGTCGGATTATGCACCAGTCCCAACCCTACCGCATAGTGGGAGATACCCTATATCATATTGGAGTAGATTCGGTGCTCCGACGATGCCTTACCTTGGACGAGGCTGAGAAAGTCTTGAATGACTGCCACAGTGGCGCCTGTGGTGGACACATGTCCGGATATGCCACTGCCCAAAAGATTCTGAGGGCAGGTTACTTCTGGCCGTCTATATTCAAGGATTGCATCACCGCAGTCCGAAAATGCCATCCGTGCCAGATTTTTCAGCGCAAGATGCGCGCGCCGCCGTTTCCTTTGCATCCCGTTATTACCGTCGGCCCTTTCGCGAAATGGGGCGTAGATTTTATGACGTGTAACCCTCACTCGGCCGGGGGGCATGCGTATATCATCGTCGCCGTCGACTACTTCACTAAGTGGACCGAGGCGATGCCTACACTTGCTGCTGACGGAAGAACGGCTGCTTCTTTTTTATTCAACCATGTTATTGCACGATTCGGGGTCCCTCAAGCTATCGTCACTGATCATGGTACTCATTTCCGTGATTACATGATGGCGGAGCTGACAGCTGCGTTGGGCTTGCGTCACGACAGCTCAACGCCATACTACCCTCAAGCGAACGGTCAGGTTGAAGCGGTGAACAAGGTTTTGGTCACTATGCTTCAACGAACAGCTGGGATTCATAAATCCAGTTGGCATCTCCAACTGTTCTCAGCTCTCTGGGCGTACCGAACATCTGCTAAAAGTGCAACCGGATTCACACCATTCCAACTGGTGTACGGTCTGGAAGCTACTTTGCCGGTTGAATGCGAAATTCCTTCGCTTAAGTTAGCTGTGGAGCTCTTACCGGATACTTCTCCTGAGGAAGAGCGTCTTCTGTATCTCGAACGGTTGGATGAAACCCGTCGTCTAGCTACTTTGATCATCGAAGCACAAAAGAAGAGGGTCAAATCTCATTTTGATCAATCTGTTTCTCCCCGTTCTTTCATTGAAGGAGACCTAGTCCTCTTGTATGATCAGGCACATGATAAGCTTGGTGCCGGTAAACTCCAGCCCATGTGGCATGGTCCCTATATAGTAAAACGTGTTTTGAAAAATGGGGCCTATGAACTTATAGACTACGAAGGAGTTCCATTGGCGCAGCCCAGAAATGGGCTGTACCTCAAGAAGTACTACGCCTGAAATGATTTCTTGGTGTGGTGTGTGTACATAGGTGTGTGATGGTCATTTGTGTGCATGGTGTGGTGTGCTTTGTAAACGTCTTTCTGCTAATCAGGTCTTCCTGGTTGTGCAGATGTCTACTCATCCGTTTGTTGGTTTCGCGGACGGTGCCTCCCGCAGTACCAGGAATCTGTCTTCTGCAGCCTGGGTAATCTACGATCCTGCTGGTGAGTTGATCGACCTGCAAGGTGTTTGTTTAGGGCGTACCACAAACAATATCGCGGAATATAGCGCCGTGTTGGAATTATTAACCGAGGCAATAAACCTTGGTATCCGCGAATTGCTCGTGTACCTAGATTCACAGCTTGTAGTGTTGCAGCTGAACGGGCACTATTCGGTAAGAAACCCGTCCATTTTACGATTGTATTTTCGTATTCGATTACTGGAAAGGAATTTTGAATATATTACATATCATCATATACCCAGACATTTGAATGCATTAGCAGATACAGTAGCAAATTTGGTGTTAGATAGACATTTGCTCAATTTATAAATCATCATCACATGTAAAGAAGACTCATCCAGAAATAGGTATGCATATATAGATATCGAAATGTTTACATAGAAGTGTGTCACATAAAACTCAAAAAATATACATAAGTGTCTTAATACATCCTGAGACACTGAGTCTCTCAAAAAATAGGTGTGGCTAAATCCTAGAGACTAATCAGCATGGTGCTCATGATAGCACGTTACTGCACGCACTAGCCGCCTCAGGATTCGGTGGAGCCGATTTGGGACTCCCACCGTATGGCGCTGGTACTCCAGTGGGACATCTGACAGTCGGGCATAGTCTGGGATCCCATGAACGATCCCCTCAAGGTTCTGAACCAGTGCCCCTCCTCCGGCACCTTCCCCCTGGATCTCAGGGGTGAGCTGTGTCCTCCGGAAGATAGGAGACATCCCGGCTGGTCTCTCAGGTCCTACATCTGCATGCATGTATATTTGTGTTAAGACAACTGTGTATTAATAAAAAAAATCATATAAACATAAAATAAAAAATATGAGGTCTTACCCAGCTCTTCGTCCCAGTGGTCTCCTTCTGGTAGCGGGAGATCCGGGTCCCCTGTAAAGTCAGTTCCCGCATAGGGCCAATCTTCCACAACGATCAGTTGGCGCCGCCTCCAGATCTGGGCATCAGTGCTGCCCAGCGAGCCATTCTCGGCTCTCGTGGTACTGGACTCGCCACAGGGGCCTCTTGGCCCTGGAAGGTTGGTATGCGTTCCAGAATGAACGACACCAAGATGGAACCATACCCAAACTGCTTCAGTTTGCCCTTTTTTGCACTTTGTGAGCTGCCTTTTCATGTTAATGGTGACAGCTGTTGCCCAGTCATACAGTCGGGGACCCATGCATTCTGAGGCCAGTAAGAGTTGAGCCTTTGAAGCCTCGTGCGGTGCCTGCGATCCAGCAGCCCACGTAATGGTGTGGAGTACGACTCTCAGTGCTAGGTCGGGGATGGTCGAGATGTACACCTTCTTACTCCCTGTTCCTGTTTGTGCCCCACGGCACACCCGCGCCATTACTTCTTCCATCTTCTCCCCCGATGGTCTGCTCCCAGTCAGTACAGGGATTGGACCCCTGCGGGATAATCCAGTAACAAAGTAAATGTCGGTGACCTCCAATTCCAACACCTGGTCTCGTATTCTGAATACCTGGTCATTTTCATCCCAGAGGTTGATCAAATATTGGAGGAGCTCAGGCCGAGCTCGTAAGCATGGCGTGAGGAAGAATTTCTTTAAGCCACAGTCCCTTAGAGCATTCATGCAATTCTCATTTTGCATGGCCTCTTCGTCCTCATCTCCGTGTTCCCGTTCCTTCCATTCAATCACCATTCTGACTGTTTATCTGCATTCACATGGTTCAAAGCCCTTAATTAGATCTTCTGTAAGCTCAAAAATTCAAAAAATTTGGCATAAATAGAGGTTTTTTAGGCGGAAATTTGGGTTGCGCCGCTGGCGCGACTGTTTTGCTGACAGTCGCGCCACGTGGCGCGGGCCCTTTGATAAAAAGAGCTCAGTGGCGCGGGTCCGTGCCCGATACCCGCGCCACTTGGGCCGGCCCTAAAAATTCAAGAGTGCCCTTACAGAGCTGGTTTTTTAAGGGAATTCATTAAAAAAATACATGGAAAGAAAGAGAAAAGGAGCGCCTCTTACCTGTCACAGACGAGATGCTGGATGGTTGCCTGGATCGGTCGCAATCGCCGTCAGAAGATTCTGCTCCAAATGGACCACTGCTACTCTCCACAAGGTAAATAGTAAAAAGTAATTTCATTTTTTACCATTGGACATATTTATAACTTTTCGACGTTAAAATGAGTTTTTAAAGTTATTTCTTGTCAAATATTTGCATGTATTATGTCGAAAATGGATTTTAAGCTTGTTGGGTATGTGCAGTGACAGGTTTTTGCGACTTAGAAGGTGGAAACGAGTTGTATTTTATACTTTTTCGGACTCGGTAAATACACGAAAAGTCACTCTGGAGTCATCTTTCAGCTCTTTTCTGACTCTCTAAATATGAAAAGATCGCCGAGGCCCTTGTCGTTTCGATCTCGTTAAAATGGACACGAATCGACATCCACCCAGTATAAGTTTAACCCTTTTTCGGGCTGGGATGGATTGATTACGAAAAAGGAATACCCTAGCCTATCGCGACTAGGAGGTTTTCCCCGGATATTGTTTTCTACCTTTTCGGATCTGGGGAACTATTTACGAAAAGGGACCTGTGGAGTTTTCTTTTCCGCTGTCTTTTCAAACTCTCTAAACATGAAAAGACGCCGATTTCTTCCTTTGTCAGACTCGTTAAACCCTGATGACATTGGATTCCGTCGCAATGACGTTCTCCGAGTTTCTCCTTCCTAGGACTCGTTAAATGCACTAGGATGGATTCGCCCGAAGGGCGGACTTATATCACAAGCATATGCTATCCCCTTCAAGCTTGTTATCAAAAATAATTGGGGTACTCGCCAGAAATGGTGGGGAAAAAAAATGGAACCATCGTCGTTGTCGTCGGTAGTATGTCGCTCTTGAACATGGCACTTGTCTGCATTCGTGTCGGGTTGGGGACATCTCATCTCGTTGCTTCACTTTGCTTCCATGGGTTTGGGTAATCTCTTTTGACCTCTCATCTGTTCACTGCCTCGTCGCCATGACCTTTGATCTGCTGACGTCAAATACTGCCAAGTCCATTGTCGTGCCATTTATATGTTCAAGAGAAGTTGGCCTCTGCGAATATCAACCTTCCTCTGTTTCTCATATGGCCCCGATTCACAACAAAACATTATGTTCCTCTGTCTCGTGTCGATGATGTGGGAATCATTATGGCCCACCTTCGATCAAGGTCACTTCCTGTCGACTTCAACTCATTATCCAGGAAGCTGGTCTAGAGACTCCTGATGGTACCTTGGAGCCTGCATGCCTTAATGGCAGGTTCGTCGCATTCGACGAGAGGTTTTCATTATTGGCCTCCGATCGGATGATTCTGCGGGTGTTCGACGTCAACTCATTTATTCACACGCCGTGGATTGTACCTGTAGTACCTTGAGAACCATCGTCATTATTGGTGGTTTCTCCCGCGTCTGTTAACGGCTTTCATCATTGGCTGGTAATCAGACAATGTTCTTGCATGTTCGACATCAGCTCACACATTCGCATGCTAGAACTTGTACTTGTTTGGGTCGAGATGGAGCGCAAGACCCTGGATTGTGTCTGTTGTAATCCAGGCCGCGATTGTGGATTATTGTCATTATGTACATGACTCAATGATTGGATGGCTGCGACCATACCTGAGTCTATTTGTTTGATCTTAGTTGGATGGCTGCGCCCATACCCTGGATCCGGATTATAGCATACTCTGTTCGGATGGCTGCGTCCATACCATATATATACATCATGTACTTGAGAGATCAGTTGTATCTGTCTGTGCAGGTTTTCCGACGGCGGGCCTTCAGTTGGACATGTTCTCGTAAAGCATTTCACCCCTCTCTCTCTCGGGCCTCATGCTTTAGGGGGCATCTGTTACACAGTAATTTGTCACCGTCCCTACCATTTCCCGTCCCGCACAATGGAGGACCCATAATGTGACCTGTGAACACTGTCATGCACTGAAAACATCATCATTGCATCCCTCTGAGTATGAGCTTCATTTCCCCTCGAGACATCTCCTTGCAAAATCCATGAAAAACAGCTCTTTTTGCATTGGCGCGGGTAGACAGTTCAGTACTCGCGCCACTCAGGGAAATCCTGTAAAGAGGTCGCGCCACTTGGCGCTCTGTCATAGAGTAGCAATCGCGCCACCCATTTTAGGGACTGTTTTTTATATATGGATGGCGGAAGTTGAGTTCAAACAAACTCACAACCACTGCCTATCTTGAGTTGGGAGGTTTGGCTACGGGAGTTCTATGGAAGGGAAGCAGTTTTGCCACCTTCTATGGAACCTTCCTTGTTGATAGGGCCAATCCCATAATAATAGGGATCCCAACTCCCTCCTTCCCCATCTATAAAAGCTTGCTCAGATCCATGGCAAGCTAGTCTTGAAGTGCTGAAGCTTTGCATCTCCCTATTCCCAAGTGCCTTTGTGCCGTAAAGAATTCCTTCTTTCCCTTAAGGCCCATTAAAGCGAGGAGACCATTGTTACAAGACTCTGGAGAGGTTTCCCTTTCCTTGGCGAGCTTTGCGAGACGTGGACAACCGGAGACCCGTTCGAAGGAAGCTGCGACGTCAGAACTTGGTTGTAACTTCTTTTCGTTTATCACTTTAATAGATGACTATGATTATGGTTCCACTCCTTTTTCTATCATGTTAATGCGAGTAATATCTTTTCTGACCGATGTTTAGTTACGTATGCTAGTTCCTATGCATGTATCTGTTCGTTTCTTCTGTGTGCAGGTGTTCATCCACGGGGATCGTGGAAGGATTGTGATCTGCCAAGGCTGAAGGACGGGGACATCTTCTTCTTCAGATCTAGCGTTGGAATCCAGGTAGGCTCTTATCCCAAGTCTTTCATTCGTAACTAGGAGCTTGCGTCATAGCATTGTTTGTTTGTTGCTAGACCCCTGCCGGGCTAGTAGGGATCGCCTCTGTCCGCAGAGGGGATTTACCTCCTCAACACCAAAATTTTTCCTAACATAAATCGTTCGAATGCTTAATTGCAAGTTAATCTCCCCCCTACTTAAACTATGTGAAGATTTTGTAAAAATCAACTTGAAGCAAAAAATGACTCTAAGCCTATAAAAAGCAGCTAAAAGTGAGTTCGAACAAGTTGTGGGGTATCACAAGAAGTGATGGCAGATACATTAGGAGCTGCCAAGCAGCTTACAAGCAGAGAAAGACAAAATCTTGGGAGAAATTTCTCATTTTGTGAATTGCGCGCAAAAGGTCGTGTCAGGTGAACTTTCTACACGTGGGTCAACACTGAACGCGTGCCCTGCACGTCTGTGAAGAACAAATGCTCGCAAATTAATGCAAGTAAAAAAAATTAGAAGCTGATCTTCTTCATTCTATCACTCAAAGTGAATTTATGGTTTGCAAGATAGATCAGAGGACTATCAGCTCCACTCTCCAGCATAGACAAAGGTCTCCTGCAAAATAAGGCACAACCACATAAACTTAGTAAAACATTTGTGGAGTCGCCAATCCTGTTGTTGTGGATTTGACACATGGATGTACGAAATCGCACCAGTTTAAGGGGTGTGGTTTACCCCTTTAAACTATTGGTAACAGGAAGAAAGTGGTGGAGTTAAAAAGAATACAATCTAGAGGAAAAAACATGCAGATGTATACTCAAATTAAACTAAAACTAAAACACAAATATATAGAAGCTATTGAAGAGAGTCAAACGATAATAATGCAAACAGTGGCTTTAGGCCCCTTCCTATTAAGCATTTGATATGAAGAAATTATTTTACCCACTTGCCAAAGGGCCCTTAGACAATGGTTCTAGGTCCCGATGCAAGGATGTTGTTTTCCAAGCTCTGCCTCGGTGCAGTCTCCCTCTCTCTCTGCTGTGTTGGACTAAGATTGTTGGATGGCCAACAATCATGTCCCCTCTATTTCCAGCTCTAGGTCACACATTGTTGGTATTGCTTAGGCAATTCTGGCCAGCATAACAATGTAATCACCCATTGTTTTTCTCATTGTAGCTTTCTATAGGGGATTTCAAATCCTCCTTCCCTCCCTTGGTACATGGTGGATGGTGACCCAAGGGAGAGGTATGATTCCATTGTGTGCTCCAAATATTCCATTGTGTACTCACATAGTGTCTAAGGGGGCGCTGGTGGCTGTCCTTAGGCGGCTTCATGTAAGGAGTAACTTGTCATTTGATTTGTGTGGTCTCGGATAGCGACTCTTTAGTCAATTTAGTGTTCCTAAATTTGTAACATAAATTATCGACCAGGACTAGTAAAATGATGAAGTGTGGTGCACTATATGTGCTTAAGCAACCTATTCCTTACTTCGTTGTTTTGTGTTTTATGTCGTTTTTAGGGGGGGGTTTGTTCTTGGATATTTAAAGATGGTTATTCTAAAGTTATGGGAAGACTTATGTGAATCTAAATTTATTTTAGAAGGAAGAAAAGGAAGTGTACTAAAACTAATCTAATTTTCATAAAATCAAACCAAAAACTGAGAGCTAGTTTAAGACCTAGTTTGGAAGTTTAAAGCATTTATCTATCTTGCTAATCCTAATCCATGGATCTCTTTATAAAAATAATAAAATTCAGAATTACAATACCTATGAAAGTAGAAAATGAATCAACTATTGTACCTCTAGTTATCTCTCATCCAATTGTTAGGTATGATCCTATTGAGATGGAGTTTAGTAACTATTTGTACTCTAGTATGCTAAGGTCCTAGAACAGAAAATGAGGAATGCAAATGAAAATATCTAAGGTGTGTTTAGCTACTCCAATTATTCAATTTGTAATGAGTGACCTTATTTCAAGTAATTTTTGAGTAAGCTAATTACACCCATTTGAACTAAAGGACTAGGAAAGCTCTGTAAATAAATAACTAAGAAATTGCATTACATTTAATCATTCAACCATCCCTTCTTAACATGTTTAGATTAGTTCCTTTTAGAGTGGCTTTTAGGAAGATTGTTGTTGGAAATCAAATGAGGATATTGAAAGTAAAAGCTTGTAAGATCTAACTAAAATCAACTAAATGTATAATTGACTTAACAATCACATTCAAATGTGAAGTGTTTAACTTCTTGAAATGGCTTTGGAGAAATCAGTTATGCCTTTAGTCCTTGGAAAGAAAATGACAAGAAGAAAAATAAATTCAACTACTGCACATGTGAGACATTTAACAATTTAATTTATAATATGGCATATTGAAAATGGCTTCCATAGATATCAATTTGACACAGCAATTGACAATTCTCTTTTAATGAAATTAAAAGGCAGAAACAGTAAATAAAACTAGATAACTGTGAATTCTTATTGCTCCAAAGCAATCCAATTGGAAAATAGATAAGACACTACTTTATTGAGTTTCTTATTAGGAAACATAAGATTACACAGTGAAGTAAATCTACATTTGAAAAGAAAACAACAATTTCAATGGAAAACTAAACTATTTTCATGAATCCAAGTAAAACAAACTAATTAATCTTACAAATTTATAAATGGATGCACATGGTTGATGGGGGCCCTTCCATTGTCCAAGAGCATTCCAAATTTTCAAAAGTTCACATTATAAAACTCAATAATAGAAAAAAACTTTCTTTATTGATAAACTCACAATTCTACATCCCATTCCATATCAAACAAAACATTCTATAATTCTTTCTCTTCTTCTCCTATTTTTCACATCTCATGATAGGAGAAAGCTTCCCCTATTTATACAAAAATTAGGGATATAAACTCAATAAATGTAGATCCCTTAAATATCTACTATATACATACTTGTCTCAACTTATTCCTAAATTCTAGATACAAAACCTATGACACATCAAGATCTCCATGATCTTTCTCCTTGGAATATGGTCCACCTCTTGAGTTGAAATTCGAATTTGATCTTGGGAGGCCAAGTAAAACCCTTCTAGAATCTCCAAAATAGGCCTACACATGTCACAAAACTCATAACACATATATAGATATATGAAACTATGTTAATTTTCTAGTTTCTAATCATAAATTAACTTTGAATACATAAAATAAATAACTTTGGAAGGCAAGGATCCTAACCCATATATTTATGAAAATGGTTACTTGATGTAGGGTTTTAGGTCAAATAGTTATGAAATGAGAGCTGAATGGTTATGACATAATGGAAATATGTATGAATGTAGAAAACACTTTTGAGACTCAACATACCCCCCAACTAAAGTTGTTGCATGTCCTCATGCAACTATTGCAATGATTCATTTGTCCATGAGTTGATATTTTATGAGTTTTGACTCATATAGATTCGTTCCAAACTTTGCTTCATGATATTTTATTTTGGAAAAGTATAATACATTTGATTGCAACATTTTTTTTAATGGTTGGTTCTTGTGTGACAACCGATTTTTTAGTAATAGTTCTTGTATAAAAATGCTTTATTTTCAATGCTTGCATCAATGTTCATGAAAACATTTAGAATCAAATACTTCATCAATGAATTGATAATTTGCAAGGCATATAATATTTTGGATCATGTTGCAACAACAGTTGGTTGGGATCATGTCCTCATGCAACTATTGCAATGATTCATTTTATGAGTTTTGACTCATATAGATTCGTTCCAAACTTTGCTTCATGATATTTTATTTTGGAAAAGTATAATACATTTGATTGCAACATTTTTTTTAATGGTTGGTTCTTGTGTGACAACCGATTTTTTAGCAATAGTTCTTGTATAAAAATGCTTTATTTTCTTTGTTGCATCAATGTTCATGAAAACATTTAGAATCAAATACTTCATCAATGAATTGATAATTTGCAAGGCATATAATCTTTTGGATCATGTTGCAACAACAGTTGGTTGGGAAGTATATGCAGGTGGGAATGAAATGAAAATGTGTGATCGTGTATGACATATGAATATGAAATTATGTTCCTTCCCCCCAACTAAAGTTATAACAATGTGAAAAAGGGAGTGAGGAATTTTTCCAAAGTTACAATTTTAGCATTCTAAAGAATTACATGACTAAAAATTAGAAAACCACATACCTTCAGTTCCCTTAAATGTGGATGAGTTGTGTATGCTGAAGAGTGTGGTTGTTGATGTTGTTGGATCATGAACTATGTAAACAAAGGAATTTGATCCGCTTCTTTGTTCTCTTTGTGCTGATGACAAGATTGGGATCTTTATTGTTGCTTATACAAATTGATTCTTGTTGCAAACTGTTCAAATGATGTAGCCTTCAATCGTTACAAAATTCGATGGTACAATTCTAGTCATGTGAATAAATGTGTTGATGTCGAGCATGAAGAGAAGTCATTAGATTACTGATAATTGATGAATGTTGTTAATCAATGCGAGGCAAACTCACCATTAATGTCAATGAGTTCCAAGGTACCTAAGTACATATTGCGAAGTGCGAATAGATGGGCTAATGTCGAGCCACTTGCAAGATCTGATGATCAAGGGACATTGATGTATTCCCATGATTATCAGCGAGAGAACTTGTCATTAATGCATACAAGCCTCAAGGTATTAATAAGGACTCTAGTCTTGGACCTAGATAATGTGTTGATGTCGATAGGCCAAAACTTTTTAGAAGGGAGGCCTTAAGGAATCCTCCATCATATAACGTGAGAATGAAAGATTTTTTTTTTGTTTTTTGAAGGACTATGGATGAAATTTTTTGCAGTGGATCAAGGTTTATTTGCAAAATGGAAAGGATAGGAAAAGGAAAATGGAAATGGAAGATGAAAATGGAAAATGACAATGGGAAATAAGAATGTAGGGGAGCTTCTTGCTTTTATTTGTGGAGTAGACAAAAAGTAATGGAAAGTGTATGTGAATGAAGGAAAATGAACAATTAACTTTTTCTTGGAAAATAATTGTGGCTTGATTTGAAGTTCTTGGTTTGATTTATAATTCAAAAAGGAGGAAGAGTAATGGTCTTGATGAATATGAACATGGATTTGTTCTTATGTTTCTCATGAGATTGGTCTTTTGAAGACCAATTGTCATCAAAATTTAATCTTCTTGTTGATTATTCAATCATCCTAAACCTGCAAAAAAAAACTCTTCACTAAAACATAAAACGTGAGTGTGTTAAAAAAGAAGTGATCAATTTCTTTCTGATACATACGTAAAAACGTTAATACCAAATGAAACAGATTTCTAAGGAAAATTGAAAGCATTATATTTAGTCCAATTCATGATTTCAATAACAAGTCTATTTTTAAGAGATGACCATGAAAAATAAATCAACTCCCTGTTGTCAAATGACTTCATGTACTGTACTCAGTAAAGCAATTGGCATCATAAATATTTGTTGTCCTGTAACTTAAAACTTCATAGAAAAATACATAGCAACAAGATTAATGCCAAATGTTCAGAAATGATCTAAATAATTTCCCAATTGTTCTACAAGCCATTAAAAATAAATTATTAATAAAGAAAATGATTTTTTTTTATTATATTATTTATATATATATATATATATATATATATTTTATTTTTTATTTTTTATTATTATTATTTTTTTTGAATGATTTTTTTTAAATGTTTCTTTTTTAAAAAAGAAATTATTAATAAAGTTTTTTTTTAATTAATTTATTATTATTATTATTATTTTAATGAAATAAAGTATGGATGAAATAATTGTCTTTATGAATATTTTTGAAACAAAGTCATGCCAATGCCTCCATAAAAATAAAAATCTTGAAACTTCTAAAGTCAACTTCCTAACTATGAAGGAGATAGAGGCAGAATCCTTCTCAATATATACAACTTGCATTTGATGCAGATGTGGCATTGCCTTTGCCTCAAATGATCCATTTGTCACCCATCATGGTGCCACCACAGATCAATTATGCCACATTATCTTACAGATCAGGAAATCATATTCTTGATTATTTCTCAAAATTGAATTTCATCAAACCACGGTTTGCATTTAAAAAAAGCGTTTTTCTCTCACGCACACTGCAAATTAAGGCTCCAAAGAACCCTGAATTTCTCCCAAATGGCTATGAATTTCAAAAAATTATTATAAAGTGACCTAATTTACCCCGTTACCGAAAAAACCCATGTTTTAGTTTTTGCTAATTCACCTCGTTTTGCTCAAAAAATGTGTTTTAAAATCGGGTGTTTTTAACAATTACGCATTTCTGGCAATTTCGTTTTATGTCGATTACTTTTGCAACAAAATAAAATTGTTGTGGTTTGATTTTTGATTTGAAGGTTTTGAAAGCTCAAAGAATTTGGCCATTGTATCACAAATTTGATCCAGCAAAGATATTAAATTCAAACTCGCTCACCAAAATTCTTCATATTATTTTTAATTGTAAACACAGTGGGTTATGAAGTGAAATTTGTTTTTTTTTTTTAATTTTTGCAGGTTGTCTACTTGAAGAGTTGCTGCTTCAATGCTGCATGGAGAGGCTTGGAGGCCTTCCTGAGCCATGGCATGAGTTGACTTTGCAGATTCAATGGTTGCGTGGTTGGAAGTTTGGTCCATTGGATCGGAGGCCTGCGCATATGCGCAAGGCCAAGCCAATGGCTGGCCTCACGCATATGTGTGGGCCTCCTTTGGTCATAAGCCATACGTTTCATTGTTTTATAGAATGTGTTTGATTTGTTTTATTGATTTTTTTATGTTTTATCAATAAAGAAAATGAATATGGAAAACTTTATTTTTGCTATATTTTTTTTAAATGATTTGTTAATAAAATTATATATATAAATATTTTTAAAGATTTAAAGATATACATATATATTTCATTAAACAATTTATTGAAATTTACAATTTTTCAAAAAAAAATTATAATTGATTTGTTAATAAAATTATATATGTTATATTTTAAAAAATTTAAAAATATACATATAGATTTTATTAAACAAAAACATTTATTGAAATGAAAAATTTTCATCATTTTTATTTTTATTTTAAAGTTTATTGTAAAATTAAATCAAATGAAATGATGAAAACATTTTTTTTATTTTATTTTTAACATAAAAATTCTCTTTCTCTGATTCTCTAGATCACATAAAGCGTAGGAGGAGTGCATACTCAAGAAATTATTTATTGAAATTTTTTTAGATGTAAGAAATAAGGTCTCCTAATTACACTTCCCCGGCAACAGCGCCAAAATGTTTAGTCAATTTAGTGTTCCTAAATTGCTAACATAAATTATTGACCAGGGCTAGTAAATTGATGAAGTGTGGTGCACTATATGTGCTTAAGCAACCTATTCCTTACTTCGTTGTTTTGTGTTTTATGTTGTTTTTAGGGCGGTTTTTGTTCTTGGAGATCTAAATATAGTTAATCTAAAGCTATGGAAAGACTTATGTGAATATAAATTTATTTTAGAAGGAATAAAAGGAAGTGTACTAAAACTAATCTAATTTTCATAAAATCAAACCAAAAACTGAGGGCTAGTTTAAGACCTAGTTTGGAATTTTAAAGAATTTATCTATCTTATTAATCCTAATCCATGGATCTATTTCTAAAAAGACTAAAATTGAGAATTACAATAAATATGAAAGTATAAAATGAATCAACTATTGTACCTTTATTTATCTCTCATCCAATTGCTAGGTATGATCCTATTGAGATGGAGTTTAGTAACTGTTTATACTCTAGTCTGCTAAGGTCCTAGAACAGAAAACAAGGAATGAAAATGAAAATATCTAAGGTGTGTTTAGCTACTCCAATTATTCAATTTGTAAAGATTGGCCTTCTTTGAAGTAATGTTTGAGTAAGCTAATTACACATGTTTGAACTAAAGGACTAGGAAAGCTCTGTAAATAAATAACTCAGAAATTGCATTACATTTAATCATTCAACCATCCCTTCTTAACATGTTTAGATTAGTTCCTTTTAGAGTGGCTTTTACGAAGATTGTTGTTTTCAAGCAAATGAGGATCTTGAAAGTAAAATCTTGTAAGATCTAACTAAAATCAACTAAATGTATAATTGACTTAACATTCACACTCAAATGTGAAGTGTTTAACTTCTTGAAATGGCTTTGGAGAAATCAATTATGCCTTTAGTCCTTGGCAAGAAAATGACAAGAAGAAAAATAAATTCAACTACTGCACATGTGATACAGTTAACTATTTAATTTAGAATTTGACATATTGAAAATGGCTTCCATAAATGTCAATTTGACATAGCAATTGACAACCCTATTATAATGAAATTTAAAGGCAGAAATCGTAAAGAAAACTAGATAACTGTGAATTCCTATTGCTCCAAAGAAATCCAATTGGAAAATAGATAAGACGTTACTTTCTTGAGATTCTTATTAGGAAACATAAGATTACACAGTGAAGTAAATCTACATTTTAAAAGAAAATAACAATTGCAAAGGAAAACTAAACTATTTGCATGAATCCAAGTAAAAAAAAACTAATTAATCTTACAAATTTATAAATGGATGCACATGGTTGATGGGGCCCCTTCCATTGTCCAATAGAATTCCAACTTTGCAAAAGTTCACATTCTAAAACTCAATAATAGAAAAGAACTTTCTTTATTGATAAACTCACAATTCTACATCCCATTCCATTTCAAGAAAAACATTCTATAATTATTTCTCTTCTTCTCCTATTTTTCACATCTCATGATAGGAGAAAGCTTCCCCTATTTATACAAAAATTAGGGATATCTACTCAATAAATGTAGATCCCTTAAATATCTACTATATCCATACTTGTCTCAACTTATTCCTAAATTCTAGATCATTAGGGGAATGTTGAGGTCTAAAATGGGCCTCCTAAGAAAAATGTAGAACAAAATAAACTTTATAAGAACCAATAGGATTCAAGATGATGATGTCAACCATGGGGGATGATTCACCATTTTTGGAGTAAAAGTGTAAAAATAATAAAACTACTTTTTCAACTTGTATTTTCAACTTATTTCCCAAAGTTTTTACTCAAATTTCGAGCAGGAGTACTCGTTGGATGAAAAATTTAATTCCTCATCCAAGGAGTACCCATGTTGCATTCTTTCAATGGACCTTGCTACACGAAAAATGAGAAATACATGAAAAACGTGATCACGTGTTTTTATATATTTCTCATTTTTCGTGTAGTAGGACCCATCGAAAGAATGCAACATGGGTACTCCTTGGATGAGAAATTAAATTTTTCCGCCAACGAGTACTCCCGCTCGAAATTTTAACAAAAACTTTGGGAGATAATTTGAAAATACGAGTTGAAAAAGTAGTTTTTTTTGTTTTCCCTCTAAAATTTGATGATGTAATCAAATATTATTTTGTTATTTCCACTATTATTTTGTAATTTCCTTAGGAGACCCATTTTAGACCTCAAAATTCCCCTAATGTACAAATCCTATGACACATCAAGATCTCCGTGATCTTTCTCCTTGGAACGTGGTCCACCTCTTGAGTTGAAATTCGAATTTGATCTTGGGAGGCCAAGTAAGGCCCTTCTAGAATCTCCAAAATAGGCCTACACATGTCACAAAACTTATAACACATATATAGATATATGAAACTATGTTAATTTTCTAGTTTCTAATCATAAATTCACTTTAAATACATACAATAAATAACTTTGGAAGACAAGGATCCTAACCCATATATTTATGAAAATGGTTACTTGATGTAGGGTTTTAGGTCAGATAGTTATGAAATGAGAGCTGAATGGTTATGACATAATGGAAATATGTATGAATATGGAAAACACTTTTGAGACTCAACAAAGACATTTTTCCACTTTCATGAATGCATGCTTATCGAGCAAAAAGGCGTGCAAAAGGTGCTCTTATCGAAGGATGATGTGCGCAAATAACATTTTATGACTAGTTCAAATTTGATTTCCTTTAAACCTTTGAGATTTTAAATACTTTCTAGATTCCATAATGTCTTCCTGCCCTGTAAATCCTTTGGCTTGACATTAATTAATGTCATCTTCTGTTGTATGATTTTCTAATGTTAACACATAGTAAATACTAGAGAAACTAATATGGAGGTGGAAAATATATTAAGTCAAATGAAATTTAGATTAAGTTTCAACTGAACTTATGACCCCTTGGGATTAATTTCATCCATTATATTTGAGAAAAAATATGCTCCTTATAGTCATATCTCAAAACCATAAATTGAACAATATGCCAATCAGGAAGTATGGGAGGATAACACTTTGTAGGAGGTTTAAGAGTAGGTTTCAAGTCAAACAACCTTCAAAACTCCAAGAATTAAAGAGAAAGAGTTGAAGAGACCAAGTGAGAGTATGTTCCCTATTGGTTTGGGTTCAAAATTAATAGAATTTAGAGTTTTTAAGAGGATAAAAACAAAGAATACCTACGAAGAATCATTAGAGGGTATAAATACAGAGATGTATACTACAATCATGTTATCAAGCGAGCTTGTGTTCACTTTGAAACAAGCTAAAGGAACAATTACTGATGCATCTGCTTCCCCTTCTTTTGGTGAACAAAGAATTTTTCTAGATTCAGAGAAATGAAGAAGAATAATGAATTGATAAAGACTGCCACCTATACTAAGTTCTGGAAATAAAATTATACTACTCAAACCAAATAATTTTTGGCACAAGACCCTAATAGAGAACAATTTCAGTTGGAATTTCTTGAGCCAAATGTTCCAGTTCGAAAAATAGCAGACAATTAAAAAGCTTCAATGTTTTATTTTGACACCAAAATTATTCATCCCAAGATAAAATTGATCTACACATAATTTGGTCAGATGATATATTCTTCTCTAACAAGTTCAGTAATGTCTGCTTCAAAACTATAAGCTTCTTTGAATAATATTCATTTTAAACTTAAATTAGAAAATATGCCTTCATTAGTAAAGGGTACAAGGATAAAAGGCTTGGAAGACCTTTTAATCGAATTAGCATTAGATCCTAATGATATCAATGTTTCCGAAGAAATTACTAGAAACAAAAATGTAGATATTCAAGCTCAATAAGTAGGATAATTAGAGAAGGAAAAAGAGAATATGTTATGCATGATTGTTGAGAGGAACATACAGATACAGAAAATGGAGGCAAAAATGGAAAAAATTGTAAAGGAGAAAGAGAAACAAGTCAATACAGGGACTTCTACTGCAGAAACATGGCCAACCAGGATTCAACTAAATAGTTATCTAAAGCCATGGGATATATATCACTAAGAAACAATGAAATTGAGAAACTAAAGGCATCATTATGAAAGGAAGAAGATAATAAAATTAAGGAAGATAATGCATATCTAGCAGAAGTACAAAATAATTTCAAGCTTACTAGACAACTTGAAAATAATATGGATGAATCAATTAGTGCACAGGATTTGGCAGAAGCTAAAGAGAATATCTAGAAAGACATAAATTCAGTCATTTCATATTTTTGGACATAAATACAAATTATTTTTTAACAGGAACAGCTAGTGCACAAAGTAGAAGAAACTATTACTAAGAAAAAGAGGATCTCGACAATAAACCTGGAGAAGCAACAAGGATTATAAAAGTTTTGTATTAAAAAACTAAAGTGGAACTTGAAGAAATGGGCATTGAAGATAGGATGGATGCATTCCTTGAAGTAATAAAAGTATTGACAAAGAGAAATTTGATTCAGTTAGAAAAAAAATGCCAAAACCTACAAGTTTAGATCAATAGGTTTCATAAATTTTTTTATATTATTAAGTAAAAAGGACTCCCATAATTAAGGGATTCTCATGTCCAATTGATTCAAGAGGAATGTTTTCATAAGAAGTTACATGATATAACAATAGACAACTCAAAATTTTCTAAAATAAAAGGAAATTTTGGTGGTAGAACTTTTCTCCAAGGTTTGGAAAATGATTTATTCATTTAATATGAAATTCACCATATCTTTGTAATCAATCCCACATTTGAAAAATACACTAAGTTAGATGAAACATATATGAAAGTAATAAAATTTTAACATCTAGATGATGATAAGTGGGATAAGTTCCACGAACTTATCGAGTAAACAAAAAGCAGGTTTAAAGGCGAGATTTGGGCAAAGCAACAAGAGAAAAATAAGAAGAATCAAATTTAAAGGAATTAGTTTGAAACTAAGTCCTCGAATAGTGTGCTTATTCCAGTAAATCAGTTCCAAAATTTATATTTTGATTTGTATTGGTTAGAGTTATCCAAAATCATTTTGGATAAAACTTTATTTTTATGTAAAATATTGTAATAGATTAGATATTTTTTAGAAGACTCTATAAATACTTTGTAATTCAAAGTAAGAACCAGAAAAATTATTGTACTTTGGAATTTTTGAAGATAATCAAAGGATTCTCGCTTCATTTCTTCGAAACATTTGTGTTCATGTGAGACTTCCTTGTGTAATCATTTATGTTATTTTTCACATGCTTAAGGTAATATAAAAGCACTAGGTAAGGCTAGGTCAAGTTTTGATCTCCCTGATATCCCCTACAAAGTTATTATCATTACTGAGATTAGCCAATTGAACAATTTGTTTAAATTATACCTCTGCATCTTAAATTTATTTCCTTTTTTCATCTCTCAAATGTAAAAGTGTTAGCTATAAAATTCATTCTATATTCCTTTGCTTATTTGATAATATACATACTCAGGAAGGGTATTTAATTATCATATATCTTATTTTTAATCTATCATAAAAAATTATATATTGCATGTTGTTAGTACTAAAATCAACACTTTGAGAAATCTCTAAAATCTCAGAGTTATATACATGTGAATGATTTGAGTCATTGATCATCCATTTAAATAAATCCTCATTTATATGATTTTGCATAGTTCCGAGACCTAGAACTATCTAAAAAGAAATAACATCAATTTGGCATCGTTGCCAGGGAACGAATTTTTGAAGTTTATTTCCCTGTGAAAATTATAAGACTTACCTCTTACTGGTGAATAAGAGGCTAGCAGGCTAAAATGTTTCACCCAATGACTTCATAAATTAAATATGGCTTCATGCATGCATACCAAATCTCATTTTTATCCTAAGCTCTACACTCCATTATCATATGTAGAGAGACTTGTACAAATTTATTCCCTCATATGTATACTTGAAGCCTCTACTTCTACTTCACTTCCACGAGAAACAGTTTCACAACCTATATAATTTGAATCAATTCCTATACCTGCTAAGTTATGTCATTTACCTGTCAAAGTATTAGAACTTTCTAACGGAGTAGAACAACAATCTACCTTATTCGTCCATCAACTTGAATATTTTGAACTTCTTGTATCGTTTTCAAAATATTTTGATACAAAAGAAAATCTTGAACTAAAGTTACCGGAGCTTAAACCTAGAGATTTTATATCCTCTGTTATCCACACCTATCCTTCTACTTTTGATTAGCCTATAGAGGATCTTAAAATTTATACAAATAATTTATCTTTTGAAGATCAAGGGAAAATTGTGCATGAAGTTCAAAAGTTAGTTATTCACCCTCAATTTTCAAAGAAGCCTATAATTTCAAGGTAACCATCTCCTAAGAGATTGTTATCTCCTAGACAATCCATTTCAAAACAACCACAAATGGCTAGCATAGGACTACTTGTGGCAGCTATGTATGCAGCATTAGTGCTACCACCAGCAACTCAAATTCATGATTTTCCTGAGGGTTATTTAAAACACCCACCTAGATATAAAGTGGAAACATGAGCAAATGGAAAAGGTCATTTAGTTTAATTTTTGGATTTTGTAGACAATATGAACATATAACACAAAGGTGTTTATATGAGGTTGTTTGTTCAATTATTAGAAGGAAATGTTAGGATTAGGTTTAGAAACTTGCAAGCAAATTATATTCCTTCATGGGAAGCATTAACCAATATCTTCATAAATCAGTGGGTAATAAAGAAATATCTTGTTCATTATTTGACTGAATTTGAAGAAAAAAAAAGGAATACTAATGAACTTGTGCTAGACTTCATCAAGAGCTTTAATGAAATTTACAATAAGATGCCTGCATATTGTAAACCTCCAGTCACTGCAGCAAAGGTTAGATTTTCTAAGGCATTTGAGGACGATTTTTCTTTAATGTTGAGGGAAAGGAAATCTAGAAATTTGGCAGACATTCAAATTTATGCATTTGAGGTTGAGGCTTGTCAGCACAGTTCTTTACTAAGTCATGAGTCCATTCCATAGTTTTAATTTTAGGATTAAACTTCAAAAAAATTCAAAAATTTTAAAATTTTTTTGGTCGCTACGAGAATTTTTGGAAGCACCAAGTTTATCCCTTTCGGAAAGTCCATTATTTTCCTATTTTTGTCTTTTTTATTTTATTTTGATGCTTCCATAATTTTCGGAAGAATACCCTATTTAAAAAAAAATAAAACGAAAAAGAGCATCAGCTTTAGTTAAACCTTGTGTCGTAGTGTAAATACACCTCAAATATTTTTAAAATATTTTTAGATCTCATGATAGGTGTCGTATTATAGTCAATTATCTTAATTCAAGTCATTATATTCGTCGAACACATGTGTCGTCCGTAGTTATGAACTAAATTGTTAACCCGTCCTACCTGTCAAACCCCAAGTCAGTTTACGCATGTTTAGGTACGTGTTTTTTTGAATCAAGGAGATCATGGTTATTACAATACATGACATAACCATTTGGATGGCTACACAGTAGTGCTGCCAGAAATTTCATCCAATTAATATCAAAGACTGCAGAAGTGACTGTTTGTCATAGATATCCTAATCTCAAGACATATGGAGCACTCCATATGGAAAACACAGCCAAATGAAGGTGTTGATGGAGTATCACATGGTGCACATCATGGTGAGGAATATTTTCAATAATGAAGGCTGATTTGCATGAGGTGATGAACCAAAATTTGATTATAAAACCACCTAAAAAGAAGGAGAATGTCATTCGAAGTTGTAGCTGCTTGAGTTCGAATTATTGAGAGTCATAATTTGAGGAGTCTAGATTTTAGAAAATATTTTCAAAGGTGAATACAGGCCACACTTGTAAGGTAAAATTCTTCCTACTCTGCCACCTATCAGTTACAAGAGACATAATCATTTATTTTTCTGAAGATGACTAAAACAGGTGGTAAGATAAATCGAATAGAACCATAGACGGGTGAAGATTTAGTTGATGCCAATTCGAGGGTAATAAGTTTGTTTATTTAGTGTGGGTGGTATCCTCTTTGTACCAGGTTAGGGAGCTCTCACTTAGGAGTAGCCCAAGAGTTTGCTAAATCTTTTAATGGACAAGAAGCCACAATTTATGGCCTTACCTTGCAAGTTTCTGAAGACTCCATTGCTGAAACCTTTAACCTTCCACAGGAAGGAGAAAGGTGGTTCAAAGGGTAGGTTATCATTGGGGGAGTTCCTAATAGCTTCCTCAAAGATGCACACAGAGAGCCAAATTGGACGAAGGGCATTCCAAGTAGCTATCTTAAGAATGACTGGGAAGAATCTCTCAAGCTTATAGAAAAATACCTCACTTGTGAAAGGAGGTATACAGTTGTGTTCCTATATCACATGAGGTTTCTTTTTCATGTTGCAAGAATGAAGAAATTAAATCTACCATATTTCTTATTGAAAATCCTGACAAAGATGTCAGTAAGGGTTCAAACTCACACTGCTATTTCAGAGTATAGCTTGTACCATCAAGATTTAATCAAAGTTCTAGATGAAGAAGAGTTGGGGAAGAGAAATCAAAATTGGGACCGCTTTTTATTCTATAGGGCGGGCCAACTTGCACCTACACGTCTAGTTTCACAAGCACACCCTCATCCTAAAAAAAGAAGAACGAAGAGAAAGGCCAAGAAAGAAAATATCTATAAGAAGGCCAAGGGTAAGAAGGTAAAGGTTTCTACAGTTAAATTGTAGAAATTATATAAACAATATATATATCAATGGATACAATCTGATCATGCGACATGCTAAAGCAAGATACTGAATCCTTCTACAAATTAATTGCAGAAAATAAACATGATCGCCAATCACAACAAGTACAGAAAGAAGAAAATCAAACCAAAACACAGATATTTTCCTGGGGAAAGCTTACTGCTCAAAACCCCTCTATATTATATTGTATATTCACCAAGGAATCTTGAAAAAATTACAATGCACTCTTCTCAAAAGAGTATCCTACACTCTCACAACTGTCTCACACTAATCCAGAAAAAATCAATTAACACTTAACCAATTTTCAGCCTCTGCTCAGCCTCTCTGCCTTGCGCAATTCATGTGGAATGAAATCCCTATTCTTTAGGAAATTCAACCTTCCCTATTAAGGGAAAAATAAATTAGACACACATTTCTTGTTGACTTTTCAATACTCCCTGTCAACACGAAAGGGATTATCAGCTACCCCGATCCTGCCTCTATGGTATTTGAATTTTCTCCTGGCGAGCGCCTTCATCAGAATATCTTCATCCTTACCTTCCATGGGAATGTACGGAAGTAACATAATGCACCTCTGAACAAAATCTCTGAGATGGTGGTACCGGATGTCTATATGCTTGGACCTATCATGGAATACCGGATTAACCAAGAGTTTAATGAAACTCTGGTTATCACAATGTATCATACTCGAATCCATCTGATGACCAAACAAACCAACTAGAATCTTACTCATACAGATGGCCTCAAATGTAGCCTCACTAGCTGCCATGTACTCTACCTCGACTGAACCAAGTGACATAGATCTATGCTTCCTGCTGTACCAAGAAACTGCTATCGATCTTATGCTGAAGATCCCTCCTGATGTGCTCTTTCTGTCTGATGGAATGACTGCCCAATCTGAATCAGTGAAGCCTTGAAGCTTCACTCCCTCTGTCCGTCTGTACCATAATCCATACTCTGTAGTTCCCCTGAGATATCTCAATAAATGCTTCATCGTCTTCCAAAAGAGCTTGGTCAGCTCAACCATAGCTTGACTCAGCTAGTTAACTGCATAACAAATGTCTATTCTAGTGTTTACCAAGTACATTAGTGAACCCACAAGATGGCTGTAAGCAATAGAGTCCACTACCACACCTGAAGTAGCATCATCCTTCTTCCAATTTCTTGCAAGAGGAGCCTCCATGGATTTATAACTCTCCATGTGACACTTTCTGAGAATCTCTTTAGTATACTTGCCTTGAGAAACAAATATCTCCCCATCCCACTGCTATATTTCCAAACCAAGGAAATAGTGAAGGAGTCCCATGTCCTTCATCTCAAACTCTCTTGCAAGATCCTCTTTGAAAGAAATTATGAGCTGCTCATCACGTGTCAAAATAAGATCATCAACAAAAAGTACGATAATCAAAATCTTACCATCAACCACAATCTGGTACAGGTTCACATCCGCTTCACTCTTTGTGAAGCCCAACCCAGTGAAATAGCTGCCAATATTAGTGTACCAAGCATGAGGTGCTTGCTTTAGTCCATATAGTGCTTTCTTGAGTCTGCACACATGTGACTCACTGTCAAAGATCTCAAAACCTTCTGGCTTCTCTATGCACACTTCTTCCTCAATAACTCCATTGAAAAACGCAGTTTTCACATCCATCTAATATATCTACCACCCCATCTACATTAAGAGTGCAAGGATAGATCTAATCGATGAGTACCTTACAACTGGTGCAAAATTATCCTCATAGTCAATCCCCTCAACTTGTGAGAATCCCCATGCTAAAAATCTAGCCTTGTACTTCTCCACACTGCCATCTGCCGCCTACTTCACCTTATATATCCATCTAGATCCAACCATTGATTGTTGGGAAAAATGATGAGAGGGTGGGTGAATCAGTATTTAGAGCTGACCGAAAACATTTTTCTTTTTCTCTCTATTAAAACCATACGCTACTTTATTGAACCCAAATCGCGTATACATGCGGATATCCTTAAGAAAACTTGCGTATGTCCAGATATCTTATTATGCATTTAATTCTTTACTTAGATCATTGCATCATTCATTCATCAGATGTTTAGTAAGCAGTAAACATGTGCAGTAATAACAGAATAAACCATCACACATAAGCAACACACATGAACACTAGTATTTAAGGTGGAAACCCAATTCGGGAGAAAACCACCGCTGCTGTCGTCTCTGTCTTCAATATTTATTATAAAGAAAACTTATTACAATTTTGTACTGGCGCAAACTCATACCAGCACGCAGGCACCCACCTGTAGAAGGCTACAACCTTCTCTCGTTCTCCAGCCACTACTGGAAGGAAGCTCCAACCCCCTGATCTTGTTTACTAGCCTCTCTTGGAAGGGAGCTAAGATCCCCTGATGTTAGCATCAGCTTCTACTGGCAGAAAGCTTCCACTTTCATACTGAAGGCTTCAACCCTCAGATCCACTGCAGACCATGTTTCATCAATTTTCATACTGGATCAAAACAACTTCAATACAATCCCTTAACATCAACAACCATACTTTACCCAAAACTTCAATTAGAACAGCAATACCACTGTAACCAGAATATCAGAAATAACCCAGACTTTAGAGTAGATAATCAGATACACATTCAACCTTGAACAACCATTAATTCAGATACCATACGCTATTTTTCTTTATGTAACCCGCGTATATACGCGTCTTTCTCCACACCAACCTGCGTATGCTTCAGTCCATGCTAGTTTTTATATTTTGAAATAATACGCAACTTTTCTTCACAGTTTATGCGTATACACGCGCTTTTATTTTCACCAACTAGCGTATGCTTTCTTTTATAATATATTTAGACTCATATTCAGATCTGAAACTTTCAATTCTGACAATCTATCAGTAATGCAGAACTGTTTTAGATAGTCACTCATCCTTCATCATGTTTTCTCAATCAGTGATTAGATTTTTTCATTATCAAATCAGCAGCATACTCCATATTCAATCAACCTAGAACTTCAAGTAGACTTCATTGGCGAAAACGGAGAAAACCCCGATCGGCTACCGATCACCTCTATGGTATTTGAATTTTCTCCTGGCGAGCGCCTTCATCAGAATATCTTCATCCTTACCTTCCATGGGAATGTACGGAAGTAACATAATGCACCTCTGAACAAAATCTCTGAGATGGTGGTACCGGATGTCTATATGCTTGGACCTATCATGGAATACCGGATTAACCAAGAGTTTAATGAAACTCTGGTTATCACAATGTATCATACTCGAATTCATCTGATGACCAAACAAACCAACTAGAATCTTACTCATACAGATGGCCTCAAATGTAGCCTCACTAGCTTCCATGTACTCTACCTCGACTGAACCAAGTGACATAGATCTATGCTTCCTGCTGTACCAAGAAACTGCTATCGATCTTATGCTGAAGATCCCTCCTGATGTCTGTCTTTGTCGACTCAGACCAGCCCCCATGGGCTCCCAGGAATCGGTGAAGTGACTGCTCCCTCTGTCTGTCACCTTGCATATTCCATGCCTCTGGATTCCCACCAAATGTCTCAATAATGCTTCCATGTCTTCCCCAAAAGCTGATTCAGAAGCTCAACTTCCATAAACATTTCAAGCTAGTTACTTGCCTCTAACAATGTCTATTCTTGTGTTCACCAAGTACATTAGTGAACCCACAAGATGAGCATGGCAAATAGGAGTCCACTACCACACACAGTAGCATCATCAACCTCCAATTTCTGCAGAGAGCCTCCATGGATTTATAACTCTCCATGTGACACTTTCTGAGAATCTCTTTAGTATACTTGCCTTGAGAAACAAATATCTCCCCATCCCACTGCTATATTTCCAAACCAAGGAAATAGTGAAGGAGTCCCATGTCCTTCATCTCAAACTCTCTTGCAAGATCCTCTTTGAAAGAAATTATGAGTCGCTCATCATCTGCTTCAAAATAAGTACCTATCAACAAAAAGTACGATAATCAAAATCTACCATCAACCACAATCCGGGTACAAAGTTCACTCCGCTTCATTTCTCGTGAAGCCCAACCCGTTGAAATAGTCGCCAATATTAGTGTACCAAGCATGAGGTGCTTGCTTCAACCCATACAATGATCTCTTGAGTTGACACACATGCAACTCACTGTCAAAGATCTCAAAACCTTATGGCTGCTCTATGTACACTTCATCCTCAATAACTCAATTGAGAAATGCATTTTTCACATCCATCTAATGATTGTGCCACCCATCTGCGTTGAGAGTGCAAGGACAGATCTAATGGAATAGTATCTCGCGATTGGTGCGAAATTCTTCTCATAGTCGATCCCCTCAACTTGTGAGAATCCCTGAGCCACAAATATGGACTTGTACTTCTCCACACTCCCATCAGTAGCTTTCTTCACCTTATAGATCCATCTAGATCCACCCATCGATTGTTAAAATACTGAGAGAGGGGGTGAATCAGTATTTAGAGCTGACTAAAAACATTTTTCTTTTTCTCTCTTTTAAAACCATACGCTACTTTAATGAACCCAACTCGTGTATATACGCGGATATCCTTAAGAAAACTTGCGTATGTCCAGAGATCTTATTATGCATTTATTTCTTTACTTAGATCATTGCATCATTCATTCATAAGATGTTTAGTAAGAAGTAAGCATGTGCAGTAATAATAGAATAAACCATCACACATAAGCAACACACATGAACACCAGTATTTAAGGTGGAAACCCAATTCGGGAGAAAACCACCACTGATGTCATCTCTGTATTCAATATTTATTATAAAGAAAACTTCTTACAATTTTGTACTGGCGCAGACTCATACCAGCACGCAGGCACCCACCTGCAGAACGCTGCAATATTATCTTGTTCTCCAACCACTACTAGAAGGGAGCTCCATCCCCCTGATCTCGCTTACCAGCCTCTCCTGGAAGGGAGCTATGACCCCCTGATGTTAGCACCAGCTTCTACTGGCAGAAAGCTTCCACTTTCATACTGAAGGCTTCAACCCTCAGATCCACTGCAGACCACGTTTCATCAATTTTCATACTGGATCAAAACAGCTTCAATACAACCCCTTAACATCAAAAACCATACTTTACCCAAAACTTCAATCAGAACAGCAATACCACTGTAACCAGAATATCATAAATAACCCAGACTTCAGAGTAGATAATCAGATACGCATTCAACCTTGAACAACCATTAATTCAGATACCATACGTTGTTTTTCTTTATGTAACCCGCGTATATACGCGTATTTCTTCACACCAACCTGCATATGCTTCAGTGCATGCTAGTTTTTATATTTTGAAATAATACATGACTTTTCTTCACAGTTTCCGCATATACACGCGCTTTTATTTTCACCAACTAGCGTATGCTTTCTTTCAGAATCTATTTAGACTCATATTCAGATCTGAAACTTTTAATTCAGACAATCTATCATCAATGCAGAACTGTTTTAGATAGTCACTCATCCTTCATCATGTTTTCTCAATCAGTGATTATATTTGTTCATTATCAAATCAGCAAGATACTCCACATTCAATCAACCTAGAACTTCAAGTAGACTCCCCATTGACTCAGTTAGAGAAAACCCCGATCAACCCTCCGATCCCCGTCATGGTATTTGAATTTTCTCTCCGAGCGCCTTCATCAGAATATCTTCATCCTTACCTTCCATGGGAATGTACGGAAGTAACATAATGCACCTCTGAACAAAATCTCTGAGATGGTGGTACCGGATGTCTATATGCTTGGACCTATCATGGAATACCGGATTAACCAAGAGTTTAATGAAACTCTGGTTATCACAATGTATCATACTCGAATCCATCTGATGACCAAACAAACCAACTAGAATCTTACTCATACAGATGGCCTCAAATGTAGCCTCACTAGCTGCCATGTACTCTACCTCGACTGAACCAAGTGACATAGATCTATGCTTCCTGCTGTACCAAGAAACTGCTATCGATCTTATGCTGAAGATCCCTCCTGATGTGCTCTTTCTGTCTGATGGAATGACTGCCCAATCTGAATCAGTGAAGCCTTGAAGCTTCACTCCCTCTGTCCGTCTGTACCATAATCCATACTCTGTAGTTCCCCTGAGATATCTCAATAAATGCTTCATCGTCTTCCAAAAGAGCTTGGTCAGCTCAACCATAGCTTGACTCAGCTAGTTAACTGCATAACAAATGTCTATTCTAGTGTTTACCAAGTACATTAGTGAACCCACAAGATGGCTGTAAGCAATAGAGTCCACTACCACACCTGAAGTAGCATCATCCTTCCTCCAATTTCTTGCAAGAGGAGCCTCCATGGATTTATAACTCTCCATGTGACACTTTCTGAGAATCTCTTTAGTATACTTGCCTTGAGAAACAAATATCTCCCCATCCCACTGCTATATTTCCAAACCAAGGAAATAGTGAAGGAGTCCCATGTCCTTCATCTCAAACTCTCTTGCAAGATCCTCTTTGAAAGAAATTATGAGCTGCTCATCACGTGTCAAAATAAGATCATCAACAAAAAGTACGATAATCAAAATCTTACCATCAACCACAATCTGGTACAGGTTCACATCCGCTTCACTCTTTGTGAAGCCCAACCCAGTGAAATAGCTGCCAATATTAGTGTACCAAGCATGAGGTGCTTGCTTTAGTCCATATAGTGCTTTCTTGAGTCTGCACACATGTGACTCACTGTCAAAGATCTCAAAACCTTTTGGCTTCTCTATGCACACTTCTTCCTCAATAACTCCATTGAAAAACGCAGTTTTCACATCCATCTAATATATCTACCACCCCATCTACATTAAGAGTGCAAGGACAGATCTAATCGATGAGTACCTTACAACTGGTGCAAAATTATCCTCATAGTCAATCCCCTCAACTTGTGAGAATCCCCATGCTAAAAATCTAGCCTTGTACTTCTCCACACTGCCATCTGCCGCCTACTTCACCTTATATATCCATCTAGATCCAACCATTGATTGTTGGGAAAAATGAGGGTGGGTGAATCAGTATTTAGAGCTGACTGAAAACTTTTTACTTTTTCTTTCTCTTAAAACCATACGCTAATTTACTGAACCCAACTCGCGTATACACGCGGATATCCTTAAGAAAACTTGCGTATGTCCAGATATCTTATTATGCATTTAATTCTTTACTTAGATCATTGCATCATTCATTCATCAGATGTTTAGTAAGCAGTAAACATGTGCAGTAATAACAGAATAAACCATCACACATAAGCAACACACATGAACACTAGTATTTAAGGTGGAAACCCAATTCGGGAGAAAACCACCGCTGCTGTCGTCTCTGTCTTCAATATTTATTATAAAGAAAACTTCTTACAATTTTGTACTGGCGCAAACTCATACCAGCACGCAGGCACCCACCTGTAGAAGGCTACAACCTTCTCTCGTTCTCCAGCCACTACTGGAAGGAAGCTCCAACCCCCTGATCTTGTTTACTAGCCTCTCTTGGAAGGGAGCTAAGATCCCCTGATGTTAGCATCAGCTTCTACTGGCAGAAAGCTTCCACTTTCATACTGAAGGCTTCAACCCTCAGATCCACTGCAGACCATGTTTCATCAATTTTCATACTGGATCAAAACAACTTCAATACAATCCCTTAACATCAACAACCATACTTTACCCAAAACTTCAATTAGAACAACAATACCACTGTAACCAGAATATCAGAAATAACCCAGACTTTAGAGTAGATAATCAGATACACATTCAACCTTGAACAACCATTAATTCAGATACCATACGCTATTTTTCTTTATGTAACCCGCGTATATACGCGTCTTTCTCCACACCAACCTGCGTATGCTTCAGTCCATGCTAGTTTTTATATTTTGAAATAATACGCAACTTTTCTTCACAGTTTATGCGTATACACGCGCTTTTATTTTCACCAACTAGCGTATGCTTTCTTTTATAATATATTTAGACTCATATTTAGATCTGAAACTTTCAATTATGACAATCTATCAGTAATGCAGAACTGTTTTAGATAGTCACTCATCCTTCATCATGTTTTCTCAATCAGTGATTAGATTTGTTCATTATCAAATCAGCAGCATACTCCATATTCAATCAACCTAGAACTTCAAGTAGACTTCATTGACCGAAAGCAGAGAGAAAACAGAAATCACAGAAGTAATATCTATAAATAAGCTTCAGAAACCCTAACTTCCATATGCGCTTTTTATTAAGCGAACCTGCGTATATACGCTCTTTTACCGAGACAAACTAGCGTATAGATCTACAAAGGATAAACTTTGCAGAACATACCAAATCTATAAACTTACCCAGATTTCTTCAATTTCTTCATCAGACTTGAGCAAGTTCTTCATCATTTCTTTTGCAGATCATCCTAGAGATTCATCATTTCTAGATCTAGAGATCTTGAACCTTCATCATATCCATAGGTGCATCATATATTCAGATCTATCAATAAAATATTACCCATTCCATCCAGATATACTTCAGAGTGAAGTATTCATTAAACCCAGACCTATGCACACACTTGCACTATGATCTTCTTCTCCTTATATAGATTTAGCCTTTGTCAATACCATGAGTCAAAACCACCCAACCATTGATGGTATTCATGGACGAGATCAAATAGATAATCCAACGCTCAATAATGTGGGCCAATACCATGGTCATGACCCCTGGTTTTATAAATTTAGAGCGAAAATAGGCATACGCTACTTGGTACGTACTTTTACGCGTACATACGCTACTTTTCCTTTACAAACCCGTGTATGCTTTGTGACATATATTATTCATCATTACTCTGGCACTTACTGGAATTTCTTTCTATGTTACTTTTGAACTGCTCTGTAGATACATCATATTTACATCATTAAAAAATAGGTTGCTATCCAAAGACAACTCATCAAGTCAGTTTCCATCAAGGACAACTTCATCAAGTAGGTTGCCATCAAGGACAACACATTGCATCATATTGCCAACAATCTCCCCCTTTGGACTTGATGGCAACCATGATGGTGTTTGATCACCACAAGAGATAGATACATTGATTATAACCATTATTCAAACACCATGATACTCTTGGTGTTTGATCACCACAACAAATAGATACATTGATTATAACCATTATTCAAACACCATGATACTCTCCCCCTTTGACATCAAGGGCAAAGGGCGGATCAAAACCAAAACAAGGTTTTTCTTCTCTTGTAGAAAGAAAAGCTTTGTAGATCTAATGTGCACTGAAGTTACCATGCTCCCCCTGAGTTCACGCTGAATCTTCAAAAATATTTTCCAATGAAGTACATGACTCCATGACCTTTCCTATCACCAAGGACTCATACTTACATCAATGATCCAACCAAGTGGATTTACATATGTGACTCAAGTACCCAACCAAGTGGGTTTACACATTTTGACTCAACTACCCAACCAAGTGGGTTTACAAAATGGAATAAGTCTTTGCATGACTGAATATTACAATTTTTACATCATGGGTCTCAACATGACCTTTTTTATCAAATTACAGAAATGAATTATACAATCAAGATAAAAAATTCTCAATCATGAGATCAGACTACAACAAATAATTAGAATGCCAACAATGCATCCTTTCCACATGACCAATGCTCCCCCTTAGCTTGTGCACCCTAAACATTTTCAACAGCAAACCATCAAGGCATCTTCATCAGAAGATTTAGAGAATGAAACAAAAATATGAGAGCTGGAACATCACCAGAGATACCCAACAGCACCGCAGCTGTGCTGAAGAATGCTGTCCCAGAAAAAATAAAATAAAAATAAAAATAAAAATAAAAATAAAAAATAAAAAAATAAAAAAATAAAATTGTCAGCAAATACCCATATGCGTTTTTATGTGTATAAACTCGCGTATATACGCTATTTCCCTTCAGGAAATCCGCGTATCCAATTTAATATTTTGTATTTAAGTAGATCTAATCTTCTACATGGCAGAGACTATTGGGAAAGATACTAAGAGGGGGGGTGAATCAGTATCTTGATTTGTTAATCAACTTTTTACTTTTCTTTTCTCAAAAACCCATACGCTACTTTACTGAACAAAACTAGTGTATATACGCGGATATCCTTAAGGAAACTCACGTATGCTCAGATCTCTTATTATGCAGATAATTCTTATCTTAGATTATTGCATCATTCACTTATTAGATGTTAGTAAGCAGTAAACATGTACTAAAGAAGAACATAATAAATCAGCACATACGCATCACACATGAACACCGCAGATTTTAGGTGGAAAACCCAATTCGGGGAGAAAACCATCATTGCCGTCATCTCTGCATTTTCAATATTTATTATAATGAAAACATCTACAACCGTGTACCGCGACCATACCAAGACAGTACTCCACCCTTAAGGCTACAACCTTCTCTCATTTACCAACTACCACTGGAAGGGAGCCACAACCCCCGCACTCGCTACTGTACCCTCCCCGGAAGGGACACACTTCGGCTTTCGCTACTGCCTATCCCCGGAAGAGAGCTACTACCCCCTTACTGAAGGCTTCGACCCTCAGTACCACTGCAGACCACGTTTCATCAATTTTCAAACTAAATCAAACAGCTTCAACTCAACCTTTCATTTTTCAACAAACATACTTTGCCCAATGCTTCAAACTGAACAGTGAAACCACTATAACCAGAATATCAGAGATTACCCAGACTTCAGAATAGATATGTAGAAACACATTCAACCATGAGAAACCTTTAGTTCAAATTCCATACGTGCTTTTATTTAAATAGACCTGCGTATACACGCACTTTTCATTAGACTAACCCGCGTATACATCTGTGCATTTTTTAGTAAACCCTAACTTCCCATACCTGCTTTTATCAATCAGATCCGCGTATACAAGCGCTTTTTCCACAACAAACTCGCGTATAGATCTGTAAATGAAAGCTTTGCAAAACAGACCAGATCTATAAGCTTACCGAGATTTCTTCATTACCTTTAGCAGACTTTGCGCCAGATCGTCACCAGTTCTTCTTCTGCAGATCATCTTAGAGATTCATCATCATCAGATCTAAGGATTTAGAAACATCCATGGGTGCATCATAGATTTAGATTTATCAATCAAGAAAAAATTTCAATCATGCAGATATACTTCAAAGTGAAGTATTCATTCAATACCCAGACACATGCACACCCTTGCACAATGATCTTCTTCTCCTTATATAGGTTTAGCCTTTATCAATACCATGAGTCAAAACCACACCACTTCTGATGGTATTCTTGGACGGGACCAAAGTGCTAAATACAATGGGTCAATACCATGGTAACACCCCCTGGTATTATAAATTTGGAGTGCAAAAGGGCATACGCGACTTGGCACGTAATTTTCCGCGTGCATACGCTACTTCGCCTTAACAAAACCGCGTATATCATATTTATCATTTTCCTGTCACTTCCTTTCTTTTGTTCCTTCTGAGCTGATCTGTAGATACATCATCCTTCCTTTTAACACACAGGTTGCTTATCATAGTTGACTCATTAAGAACAACATCATAAAGTAGGTTGCCATCAAGCACAACACATTGCATCATATTGCCAACAGTCTTATTTCATCAAGTAGGTTGCCATCAAGGACAACATATGCCAAAAATCTCCCCCTTTGGACTTGATGGCAACCATGATGGTGTTTGATCACCACAACAACAGATAGATACATTGATTATAATCATTATGCAAACACCATGATATTCTCCCCCTATTCAAACACCATGCCACTCTTCCCCTTTGACATCAAGGGCAAAGGGTGGATCAAAGCCAAGACAATGTTTTTCTCCTCATGTAGAAAGAAGAGCTTATTGAAGTTACCATGCTCCCTCTGAGTTCATGTTGAGTCTTCAACATAATATTCAATGAAGTACATGACTCTATGACCTTTCCTATCACCAAGGACTCATAATTACATCAATGATCCAACCAAGTGGATTTACATATGTGACACGAGTACCCAACCAAGTGGGTTAACACATTTTGACTCAACTACCCAACCAAGTGGGTTTACAAATTTGAAGAAGCCCTTTACAAGACTGAATATTACAATTTACATCATAGGTATCAACATAACCTTTTCATCAAATTACAAATATGACTTTTTATAACCAAGACCAAAAAGACCTTAAGAGAGATTATATTTCAGAACCATCATAATGCCAACAATGCATTACATTCAGCAATGCTAATGCTCCCCCTGAAACTGTGCATCCAATGCATCCTTTCCACATGACCAGTGCTCCCCCTTAGCTTGTGCATCCTGAACACTTTCAACATCAAATCATCAAGGCATATTTTTCAAGAGACATCAGAGAAAGAAACAAAATTATGAAAACTGGAACACCACCAGAGATACCAAACAAAATCAGAGATACCAAACAGCACTGCAGCTGTGCTAAATAATGCTGACCCCAAGTAAAATTTGTCAGCAACTAACCATACGCGGTTTTCTTTGCATAAACTCGCGTATATACGCGACTTTTGTTCAGGAAACCCGCGTATCCAATTTAATCTTCTGAATTTAAGCAGTTATGATTTTCTACAAGGTAGAGACTACTCCCAGCTTCTATCTGACATATTCGAATGCTTCCCTGGGTAGAGGTTTGGTAAATATATCAGCAACTTGTTCTTTGGAGAGAACATACTCCAACTTCACCTTTTGTTCAAGCACTTGTTCACGTAAGAAGTGATACTTGATGGGAATGTGCTTGGTCTTGGAATGCATAACAGGATTCTTTGAAATACTGATGGCACTTGTATTATCACACATAATGGAGACAGGAAGTGTGCACTTGATTTGAAAGTCTTGTAAGGTTTTCATCATCCAAATAAGTTGTGTGCAACATGATGCGGCAGCCACATATTCTGCTTCTATTGTAGATAAGGCAATAGATTTTTTCTTCTTGTTGAACCAAGATACTAACCGGGGCCCCATATAGAATGCTCCACCACTAGTGCTTTTTTTATCATCAACATTTCCAGCCCAATCTACATCAGTGTAAGCATGAAGAGTAAGATCAACATTCTTTGGATACCATAGTCCAAAGTCTTGAGTTCCTTGTAGATATTTGAATATTCTTTTGACAGCCTGAAGATGAGACTCTTTTGGATTAGCTTGGAATCGTCCAACAATCCCAACAACATGCATAATGTCCGGTCTAGTCCCAGTGAGATAAAGTAGACTTCCTATCATAGATCTGTATTCTAGTTGATTCACCATGGGGGAATCATCATGAGAACTGAGATTACATCTGGTTATCATTGGTGTACTTACAGGTTTGCATTCTTCCATGCCATACTTCTTCAGAATTTTCTTAAGGTATTTTTCTTGTGATAAGAATATACCATCAGTAGTTTGATGTACTTGTAAACCAAGAAAGAATGTTAGTTCCCCAAGTAAAGACATTTCAAATTCTTGCTGCATGAAAGAAGCAAATTTCTGACTCATAGATTCTTCATTACTTCCAAAAATGATATCATCAACATATACAGCCACAATCAAAAGTTTATCATTTTCAATTTTTGTGTATAAGTTGCTATCAGCAGACCCCTTTGAAAATCCTTGTTGGTGAAGATATTTGTCAAGACGATAATACCATGCCCTTGGAGCTTGTTTGAGACCATATAGAGCCTTTTAAAGTCTACAAACAAGATTTTCATCATTTCCCAAAATGAATCCTTCTAGTTGTTCTATATAAACTTCTTCTTCTAGATCACCATTGAGAAATGCAGATTTAACATCCATTTGATAAACTTTGATTTGTTGAAAGCTTGAAAAGGCAAGAAACATTATTATGGCTTCAAGTCTAGCTATAGGAGAAAAAGTTTCTTCAAAGTCTATACCTTCTTGTTGAGTATACCCCTTGCAAACAAGTCTAGCCTTGTTTCTTACAACATCCCCATTCTCATTTAACTTGTTTTTGAATATCCATTTAGTTCCAATGACGTTTTTGTTATGAGGTCTTGGTACTAATTCCCAAGTGTGATTCTTTTCAATTTGATCAAGCTCTTCATTCATGGCTTGAACCCAACATTCATCTTTGCTAGCTTGATTGACATTGTGAGGTTCAATAGTAGATAGAAATTCCAGATAGCTAGAAGATCCCACAAGAGTCCTTCTTGTTTGTACACCCGATCCCTTATCTCCCAAAATTTGAGATTCTAGATGATTCTTTTGAACATATCTGGATGGAGCCTTTTCATATAAATCATCTTCAGGTTCTTCATTGGGTTCACTGTCTATATCATTTTTATTTGATGTAGAAGGACATAAGTCACCATCGTCTTCATTTGTTATCTGTTTTTCTTCCTTTGGGGCTGCAGGAGACTCATCAATAACAACATCAATACATTCAACAATCTTCCAAAGTCTTTTATTGTAACATTTATATGCTCTACTCATAGAGGAGTAACCAAGAAGTATTCCTTCATCTGCTCTAGGTTCAAACTTGCCAAGTTTTTCATCATTATTTTTGATAAAGCATTCACTTCCAAAAACTCTAAAATGCTTCACAGATGGAGAATTACCATACCAGAGTTCATATGGAGTTTTGTCACTATTTACACGAACATGTGACTTGTTGAGAATGTTTACCGCTGTATGTGCTGCTTCTCCCCAAAATGTGTCAGGTGCTCCAGAATCATCAAGCATAGCTCTAGCCATTTGTTGAACTGTTCTATTCATTCTTTCTGCTACGCCATTTTGTTATGGAGTTCCAGCTACAAAAAATTGTCTTTTTATGCCATGTTGTTCACAAAATTCAAGAAACTCATTTGAAGTATATTCTCCTCCTCGATCAGATCTAAGACATTTGAGCTTTAGATCTACTTCATTTTCAACCAGAGCCTTGAAGATTTAAAATTTCTCAAATGCTTCATCTTTGTGCTTCAGCAACCCAATCCAACACATTCTAGAGAAATCATCAATAAATAAGATATAGTATTGTTCACCACGAGGTTACTTTTTCCTCATAGGTCCACATATGTCAGTATGAATGAGTTCAAGAGGCCTACTTGATGATCCTTCCTTGGCATTAAATTGCACTCTGGTTTGCTTGCCGAATTGGCAAGATTTGCATATGATACTTTCAGGTAGAGTAATATTGGGAAGACCATGAACAGCATTAAGTCTACTTGATTTGTTGATTTGAGAGAAGCTTAGATGTCCCAACCTTCTATGCCATAGCCAGTTTTCTGAATATTTACTCAAGTAACATTGTTCTTTGCAGTTCTTCAATACATATAGGTTGCTTGGAGTTCTTTTTCCTTTTATGATTGTTTTACCTGTATCAAGATCACGAACCACACATTCTTTTGAACTAAAGACAACTTCAGTTCCTTGATCACACATTTGAATTACACTTAACAAGTTATGCCTTAATCCATCCACATACATGACATCATTAGCCTTCACCTTATCTTTTAGAAACACAGACCCTTTTCCTTTAATTACAGCAGGATTATCATTTCCAAACGTAACTTTCTTTTCCTTTTCTAATGTACTATATGCACGAAGTTTGGTTTTGTCACCTGTCATGTGTCTTGAGCATCTGCTATCAATGTACCATTGATTTTCTTCTCCTTCTACAAATAATGCTATGCCACAATTTTCAACCTGTAAATCTTTCTTTTTCCATACTTTGGAACTTGAAGAAAAATGCTCTTTTGGCTGAACTTTGCTCCTGCATTCAGATTCTTCATGCCCAAAGTTATTGCAATAAGCACATTCAAATTAATTTAGAAGAGGAGAAAATTTTTTATAGGTATTATTCTTTGTTTCAATATCAGTCCTTTTATTTCTCGCTTCTCTTGTCATGATGGTTTTATATGCAACACATTGAACAGCTTTGTGACCAAAATTGTGACATGAGAAACATTGTCCGTTGAAGAAGAAATTTCTACGATCATGAAATCTTCTACTTGAATTTACCTGTTGATTGGTGTTTCTTTGAAAGATATTCCTGTTAGTGTTCTTTGAATTGAGATGATCATGTTTTACCTGTAAATATTCTTTATTCCCTTGCTGAGTGGCAGAATTTTGTAAACCAGCTGTAACTGCTTTTAGATAATTTGGTGCTGAAGCCTGAGAATATTCCCTGGTATATCCAAGACCTGTCTTTACAAGAGGAGAGCGTTGTACCTTGATAATATCATTTAAGGTTTCTGATCCTTTAGTAAATCTAAGATTTAGAGTCTTTTCTTTCTCAAAATCTTTTCTTAGACTTACCACTTCACATTCTAATTTCTCAATGTGTTTCTTTGCTTCTTCAAACTGCCTTTTCATATTCTCTATGGTTATTTTCCTTTCTTCTAAGATTATTTTACATTCTTCCAAGTGTATTTTGAGTTGATTGTTTTCTTCAAGAAAATCATTGTCCTCTAGAGCATCCACAAAAGTATAATTTTCTTCTCTCGATTCAAATGCCATGAGAAGTCTAAGATCTTGTTCACATTCTTCCTCACTATCAGATAACCCATCACTATTTTCATGAGTATAGTAACTTTTTCTAGTGCTAGACTGGTTCTTATTACTTCTTGCTACTTCTTTCCCTTTTGCAAATATTTCTTTATAAGGACACTTAGCAGCATAATGACCAACTCTTCCACAATCAAAACATTTGAAAGGAAGCTTACCTCTGAACCGTCATGTGCCAAGTTGAAGTTTCTTTACAAAATTTGCCTCATCTTCTTCTGAGATATATCCTAATCCTTATGCTTCTTGCACTTCTTTCCCTTTTGTAGAAGCTCTAAAGATGGCTTCTTTGACTTCATATGGTCCTCCTCTTCTCATTTCATATGCAGTTATTATCCCATGAAGTTGCACCACAGTAAGATTTTGAAGATCTTGTTTTTCTTCAAGAGCAGAAACTTTTGACTCAAATTTTGTCGTTAGAGATCTTAAAATTTTCTCAACCAAAGTAGATTCGGTTATTGTTTCTCCCAGATTTCTCATACGATTTACAACATCATCAAGACGTAAAAAGAAACTAGCAATACTTTCATCACTATGCATCTTTAAATTTTCATATTCAATTCTGAGAGTTTGGAGTTTTGCACTTTTTACCTTTGCATCGCCTTAATAACTTAGAATGATTTTGCCCCAAATTTCCTTTGCTGTATTTAGCTGCATAACTTTGACAAATTCAGATTCAGTCAGACTTCCTGTTATAGCATTGACCGCCTTTGCATTTTATTCATAATTCTTCTTTTCAGTCGGATCTGTTGGTATTGTAGCTGGATATTGATATCCTTGTTGAACAATGGCCCATACATATGTTCCCATAGACTAAAGATAGGATCTCATCCTTGTTTTCCAGAAGATTAAATTGCTTCCATTAAAGAGGGGAGGCTTGATAGATGTTGTTCCATCTTGATTTCTCATCTTGCTTGATCTTCCTTCTAGCGGCTAAGATTTTTCAGAAGGACCTCCTCTGATACCAATTGTTGGGAAAGATACTGAGAGGGGGGGTGACTCAGTATATTGATTTTTCAATCAACTTTTTACTTTTATTTTCTCAAAAACCCATACGCTACTTTACAGAACAAAACTAGTGTATATACGCGGATATCCTTAAGGAAACTCGTGTATGCTTAGATCTCTTATTATGCAGATAATTCTTATCTTAGATTATTGCATCATTCACTTATTAGATGTTAGTAAGCAGTAAACATGTACAGTAATAACAAAATAAATCAACACACATACGCATCACACATGAACAGCAGGATTTTAGGTGGAAACCCAATTCGGGAGAAAACCACCGCTGCCGTCGTCTCAGTCTTCAATATTTATTATAATGAAAACATATTACAACTGTGTACTGGTGCAGACTCATACCAGCACACAGGAACCCACCTGCAGAAGGCTACAACCTTCTCTCGTTTATCAGCCTCTCCTAGAAGGGAGCTACAACCCCCTACTCTCGTTTACCAGCCTCTCCTGGCAGGGAGCTACTACCCCCTGCTCTCGTTTACTAGCTATCACTGGAAGGGAGATACCACCCCCTTACTGAAGGCTTCGACCCTCAGTACCACTGCAGACCATGTTTCATCAATTTTCAAACTGGATGAAACAGCTTCAACTCAACCTTTCATTTTTCAACAAACATACTTTGCCCAATGCTTCAAACTGAACAGTGAAACCACTATAACAAGAATATCAGAGATTACCCAGACTTCAGAATAGATATGCAGAAACACATTCAACCATGAGCAACCTTTAGTTCAAATTCCATACGCGCTTTTATTTAAATAGACCCGCGTATACACGCGCTTTTCATTAGACTAACCGCGTATACATCTGTGCATTTTTCAGTAAACCCTAACTTCCTATACGCGCTTTTATCAATCAGATCCATGTATACACGTGCTTTTTCCACAACAAACTCGCGTATAGATCTGTAAATGAAAGCTTTGCAAAATAGACCAGATCTATAAGCTTACCCAGATTTCTTCATTACCTTCAGCAGACTTTGCGCCAGATATTCACCAGTTCTTCTTCTGCAGATCATCTTAGAGATTCATCATCATCAGATCTAAGGATTTATAAACATCCATGGGTGCATCATAGATTCAGATTTATCAATCAAGAACAAATTTTAATCATGCAGATATACTTCAAAGTGAAGTATTCATTCAATACCCAGACACATGCACACCCTTGCACAATGATCTTCTTCTCCTTATATAGGTTTAGCCTTTATCAATACCATGAGTCAAAACCAAACCACTTCCAATGTTATTTCTGGACAGGACCAAAGTGCTAAATACAATGGGTCAATACCATGGTAACACCCCTTGGTATTCTAAATTTGGAGTGCAAAAGGGCATACGCGACTTGGCACGTACTTTTCCGCGTGCATACGATACTTCGCCTTAACAAAACCGCATATATCATATTTATCATTTTCCTGTCACTTCCTTTCTTCTGTTCCTTCTGAGCTGATCTGTAGATACATCATCCTTCCTTTTAACACACAAGTTTCTTATCATAGTCGACTCATTAAGAACAACATCATCAAGTAGGTTGCCATCAAGGACAACACATTGCATCATATCGCCGACAGTCTTATTTCATCAAGTAGGTTGCCATCAAGGACAACATATGCCAACAAAGACTACTCCCAGCTTCTGTCTGAGATATTCGAATGCTTCCCTGGGTAAAGGTTTGGTAAATATATCAACAACTTGTTCTTTAGAGGGAACATACTCCAACTTCACCTTTTGTTCAAGCACTTGTTCATGTAAGAAGTGATACTTGATGGGAATGTGCTTGGTCTTGGAATGCATAACAGGATTCTTTGAGATACTGATGGCACTTTTATTATCACACATAATGGAGATAGGAAGTGAACATTTGATTTGAATGTCTTGTAAGGTTTTCATCATCCAAAGAAGTTGAGTGCAACATGATGCGGCAGCCACATATTTTGCTTTTGTTGTAGATAAGGCAATAGAGCTTTGCTTCTTGTTGAACCAAGATACTAACCGGGGCCCCATATAGAATGCACCACCACTAGTTCTTTTCCGATCATCAACATTTCCAGCCCAATCTGTATTAGTGTAAGCATGAAGATTGACATCAACATTCTTTGGATACCATAGTCCAAAGTCTTGAGTTCCTTGTAGATATTTGAATATTCTTTTGACAGCCTAAAGGTGAGACTCTTTTGGATTTGCTTGGAATCGTCCAACAATCCCAGCTGCATGCATAATGTCTGGTCTAGTCCCAGTGAGATAAAGTAGAATTCCTATCATAGATCTGTATTCTGGTTGATTCACCGTGGGGGAATCATCATTAGAACTGAGATTGCATCCGGTTATCATTGGTGTACTTATAGGTTTGCAATCTTCTATGCCATACTTCTTCAGGATTTGCTTAAGATATTTTTCTTGTGATAAGAATATCCCATCTGTTTCTTGTTGCACTTGTAAGCCAAGAAAGAATGTTAGTTACCCAAGTAAAGACATTTCAAATTCTTGCTGCATAGTAGAAGAAAATTTCTGACTCATAGATTATTCATTACTTCCAAAAATGATGTCATCAACATATACAACCACAATCAATAGTTTATCATTTTCAGTTTTTGTGTATAAGTTTCTATCAACAAACCCCTTTGAAAATCCTTGTTGATGAAGATATTTGTCAAGACGATAATACCATGCCCTTGGAGCTTGTTTGAGACCATATAGAGCCTTTTAAGTCTACAAACAAGTTTTTCATCATTTCCCAAAATGAATCCTTCTGGTTGTTCTATATAAACTTCTTCTTCTAGATCACCATTGAGAAAAGCAGATTTAACATCCATTTGATAAACTTTGATTTTTTGGAAGCTTGAAAAAGAAAGAAACATTCTTATGGCTTCAAGTCTAGCTACAGGAGAAAAATTTTCTTCAAAGTCTATACCTTCTTGTTGAGCATACCCTTGCAAACAAGTCTAGCTTTATTTCTTATAACATCCCCATTCTCATTTAACTTGTTTTTGAATATCCATTTAGTTCCAATGACATTTTTGTCATGAGGTCTTGGTACTAATTCCCAAGTGTGATTCTTTTCAATTTGATCAAGCTCTTCATTCATGGCTTGAATCCAACATTCATCTTTGCTAGCTTGATTGAAATTGTGTGGTTCAATAGTGGATTGAAATGCCAGATATCTAGAAGATCCCACAAGAGTCCTTATTTTTTGTACACTTGATCCCTTTTCTCCCAAAATTTGAGATTCTGGATGATTCTTTTGAACATATCTGGATGGAGCCTTTTCAGATAAATAATCTTCAGGTTCTTCATTGGGTTCACTGTCTATATCATTTCTATTTGATGTAGAAGGATATATGTCACCATCATCTTCATCTGTTGTTTGTTTTTCTTCTTTTGGAGCTGCAGGAGACTCATCAATAACAACATCAATAATTTCAACAATCTTCCGAAGTCTTTTATTGTAACATTTATAGGCTCTACTCCTAGAGGAGTAACCAAGAAGTATTCCTTCATCTGCTCTAGGTTCAAACTTGCCAAGTTTTTCATCATTATTTTTGATAAAGCATTTTCTTCCAAAAACTCTAAAATGCTTCATAGTGGGAGGATTACCATACCAGAGTTCATATGGAGTTTTATCACTATTTACACGAACATGTGCCTTGTTAAGAATATTTACCGTTGTATGTGTTGCTTCTCCCCAAAATGTGTCAGGTGTTCCGGAATCATCAAGCATAGCTCTAGCCATTTGTTGAACTGTTCTATTCATTCTTTCTGCTACGCCATTTTTTTGTGGAGTGCCAGCTACAGAAAACTGTCTTTTTATGCCATGTTGTTCACAAAATTCAAGGAATTCATATGATGTATATTCTCCTCCTCGATCATATCTAAGACACTTGATTTTTAGATCTAATTCATTTTCAACCAGTGCTTTGAAGATCTGAAATTTCTCAAATGCTTCATCTTTGTGTTTAATCAACCCAATCCAACACATTCTAGAGAAATCATCAATAAATAAGATATAGTATTGTTCACCACGTGGTGACTTTTTCCTCATAGGTCCACATATGTTAGTATGAATGAGTTCAAGAGGTTTACTTGATGATCCTTCCTTGGCATTAAATTGCACTCTGGTTTGCTTACCGAATTGGCAAGATTTGGATATGATACTTTCAAGTAGAGTAATATTGGGAAGATCACGAACAGCTTTAAGTCTGCTTGATTTTTTGATTTGAGAGAAGCTCAGATGCCCCAACCTTCTATGCCATAGCCAATTTTTTGAAGATTTACTCAAGTAACATTGTTCTTTGCAATTCTTCAATACATACAGGTTGCTTGGAGTTCTGTTTCCTTTTATAATTGTTTTACCTGTATCAATATCACGTACCACACATTATTTTGAACTAAAGACAACTTCAGTTCCTTGATCACACATTTGACTTACACTTAACAGGTTATGCTTTAATCCATCCACATACATGACATTATTAGCTTTCACCTTTTATTTTAGAAAAATAGACCCTTTTCCCTTAATGACAGCAGGAGTATCATTTCCAAATGTAACATTCTTTTCCTTTTCTAGAGCACTATATGCAAGAAGTTTATCTTTGTCACCTGTCATGTGTTTTGAGCATCCACTATCAATGTACCATTTATTTTCTTCACCTTCTGCAAATAAAGCTATGCCACAATTTTCAACCTGTAATTCCTTCTTTTTCCACACTTTGGAGTTTGAAGGAAAATGTTCTTTTGGGTGAACTTTGCTCCTGCATTCAGATTCTTCATGACCAAAGTTATTGCAATAAGCACATTCAACTTCATTTTGAAGAGGAGAAAATTTGTTATATGTATTCTTCTTTGTTCCAATATCAATCCTTTTCTTTCTTGCTTCTCTTGTCATGATGGTTTTATATGCAACACATTGAACAACTTTATGACCAAAATTGTGACATGAGAAACATTGTCCATTGGAGAAGAAATTTCTGCGATCATGAAATATTCTACTTGAATTTACCTATTGATTGGTGTTTATTTGAAAGGTATTCCTGTTAGTGTTATTTGAATTGAGATGGTCATGCTTTACATGTAAAGATTCTTTTTTTCCTTGCTGAGTGGCATAATGTTGTATACTGGCTGTAGCTGCTTTTAGATAATTTGGTGCTGAAGCCTGAGAAGATTCTCCGATATATCCAAGACCTGTCTTTATAAGAGGAGAACATTGTACCTTGATAATCTCATCTAAGGTTTCAGATCCTTTAGAAAATATAAGATTCAAAGTCTTTACTTTCTCAATTTATTTTCTTAGACTTACTATTTCACATTCTAATTTCTCTTTATGTTTCTCCTTTTCTTCAAGCTGGTTTTTCAGAGTTTCTATGGATATTTTACTTTCTTCTAAGCATATTTTGAGTTGATTGATTTCATCAAGAAAATCATTATCTTCTAAAGCATCCATAAAAGTATCCTTTTCTTCTCTATACTCTTTTTCAAATGCCATGAGAAGTCTAAGATCTTGTTCACATTCTTCCTCACTGTCTGATAACCCATCACAGTCTTCATGAGTATAGTAACTTTTTCTAGTGCTAAACCGATTCTTATTCCTTCTTGCTACTTCCTTCCCTTTTTCATGTGTTTCTTTATGAGGACACTTAGCAGCATAATGAACAACTCTTCCACAAGAAAAACATTTGAAAGGAAGCTTAACTCAAAACCGTCTTGTGCCAAGTTGGAGTTTCTTTACAAAATTTACCTCATCTTCTTCTGAGATATACCCTGATCCTTTTGTCTCTTGTACTTCTTTCCCTTTTGTAGAAGCTCTAAAGACGACTTCTTTGACTTTAGATGGTCCTCCTCTTCTCATTTCACATGCAGTTAGTATGCCATGAAGTTGCACCACAATAAGATTTTGAAGATCCTGCTTTTCTTCAAGAGCAGAAACTTTTGACTCAAATTTTGTCATTAGTGATCTTAAAACTTTCTCAAACAAAGTAGATTTGGTTATTGTTTCTCCCATATTTCTCATATGATTTACAATATCATCAAGACGTAAAAATAAATTAGCAATGCTCTCCTCATTATGCATTTTTAGATTCTCATATTGAATTCTGAGAGTTTGGAGTTTAGCACTTTTTACCTTTGCATCACCTTCATAACTTAGAATGATTTTTTCCCATATTGCCTTTATTGTATCCAGCTGCATGAATTTGACAAATTCTGTTTCAGTTAGACTTCCCAATAGAGCATTGACCGCCTTTGCATTTGTTTCATAATTCTTTCTTTCTGTTGGATCTGTTGGTACTGCGGCTGGATATTGATATCCTCCTTCAACAATAGCCCATACATCTGCTCCCAGAGACTGAAGATAGGATCTCATCCTTGTTTTCCAAAAGATTAAATTGTTTCCGTTGAAGAGCGGAGGCCTGATAGATGTTGTTCCATCTTGATTGCTCATCTTGTTTGATCTTCCTTCTAGCGGCTAAGCTTTTTCAGAAGGACCTGCTCTGATACCAATTGTTGGGAAAAATACTGAGAGGGGGGGGGGGTGAATCAGTATTTAGAGCTGACTGAAAACACTTTGCTTTTTCTCTCTCTTAAAACCATACTCTACTTTACTAAACCCAACTCGTGTATACACGTGAATATCCTTAAGAAAACTTGTGTATGTCTAGAGATCTTACTATGCATTTAATTTTTTACTTAGATCATTGCATCATTCATTCATCAAATGTTTAGTAAGCAGTAAGCATGTGAAGTAAAAACAGAATAAACCATCACACATAAGCAACACACATGAACACCAGTATTTAAGGTGGAAACCCAATTCGGGAGAAAACCACTGCTGTTGTCGTCTCTGTCTTCAATATTTATTATAAAGAAAGCTTCTTACAATTTTGGACTGGCGCAGACTCATACCAGCACGCAGGCACCCACCTGCAGAAGGCTGCAACCTTCTCTTGTTCTCCAGCCACTACTGGAAGGGAGCTCCAACCCCCTGATCTCATTTACCAGCCTCTCCTGGAAGGGAGCTACGACCCCCTGATGTTAGCATCAGCTTCTACTAGAAGAAAGCTTCCACTTTCATACTAAAGGCTTCAACCCTCAGATCCACTGCAAAACACGTTTCATCAATTTTCATACTGGATCAAAACAGCTTCAATACAACCCCTTAACATCAACAACCATACTTTACCCAAAAATTCAATCAGAACAACAAAAACACTGTAACCAGAATATCAGAAATAACCCAAACTTCAGAGTAGATAATCAGATACACATTCAACCTTGAACAACCATTAATTCAGATACCATACGCTTTTTTTCTTTATGTAACCCGCGTATATACGCGTCTTTCTCCACACCAACCTGCGTATGCTTCATTGCATGCTAGTTTTTATATTTTGAAATAATACGCGACTTTTCTTCACAGTTTCCGCATATACATGCACTTTTTTTTCACCAACTAGCATATGATTTCTTTCAAAATCTGTTCAGACTCATATTCAAATCTGAAACTTTCAATTCTGACAATCTATCAGCAATGCAGAACTGTTTTAGATAGTCACTCATCCTTCATCATGTTCTCTCAATCAGTGATTAGATTTGTTCATTATCAAATCAGCAACATACTCCATATTCAATCAACCTAGAACTTCAAGTAGACTTCATTGACCGACAGCAGAGAAAGAACAGAAATCACAAAAGTAATATCTGTAAATAAGCTTCAGAAACCCTAACTTCCATACGCGCTTTTTATTAATCGAACCCGCGTATATACGCTCTTTTATCGAGACAAACTAGCATATAGATTTGTAAAGGATAAACTTTGCAGAATAGACCAGATCTATAAACTTACCCAGATTTCTTCAATTTCTTCATCAGACTTGCACAAGGTCTTCATCATTTATTTTGCAGATCATCTTAGAGATTCATCATTTCTAGATCTATAGATCTTGAACCTTCATCATATCCATAGGTACATCATAGATTCATATCTATCAATAAACTCTTACCCATTCCATCCAGATATACTTCAGAGTGAAGTATTCATTAAACCCAGACCTATGCACACACTTGCACTATGATCTTCTTCTCCTTATATATATTTAGCCTTTGTCAATACCATGAGTCAAAACCACTCAACCGCTGATGGTATTCCTGGACGGGATCAAATAGATAATCCAGCGCTCAATACTGTGGGCCAATACCATGGTCATGACCCCTGGTTTTATAAATTTAGAGCGAAAATAGATATACGCTACTTGGTATGTACTTTTACGCGTACATATGCTACTTTGCCTTTACAAACCCGCGTATGCTTTGTGACATATCTTATTCATCATTACTCTGGCACTTACTGGAATTTCTTTCTTTGTTACTTCTAAATTGCTCTGTAGATACTTCAGATTTACATCATTAACAAATAGGTTGCTATCCAAAGACAACTCATCAAGTCAGTTTCCATCAAGGACAACTTCATCAAGTAGGTTGCCATCAAGGACAACACATTGCATCATATTTCCAACACTGATTTTCCGACTAGTCTTCGGACATATTCCCATGCACTGTTCTTGATGGAGTCATACTCCTCAACCATTACATCAACCCAAATTGGTTGTTGCACTGCTTCCTCAAAAGAGGATGGTTCTATCATAATAAAATTGCTCATAAGAGAAATGTATCTAGTAATCATGTCTGGAGACTGTCTCTGTCTGTGCAGTGAAGTAGGTGCTCCTATATGTTCTACCTCATCAAGTCTCATTATATCATCTTCCATGGTGCGCCTTCTACCATGTCTGGCAGATGGCTCTGCATGAGTGTTTTCTGCCACTCCATGATCCTACGCATGTGATTGCTCGACATATTGAGGTTCATTCTTTGGAACCAAGAGTTCCTCATTTGCATGAAAATCAAGCTCCCTCTCAAGGGACTATCACACGGCTTTCTCCTCATCAAATTTTATATCCCGTCTCACAACAATCATCCTATTGTTTGGAAAATGAAGTTGATAGTTGTGGGGAGTATTAGTGTACCCCAAAAATATCCCAATCTCAGTTGTTGGTTCTAGCTTCTTCCTAGAATATTTGGTCACATGGAAATAGACATATGAGCCAAAAATTTTAAAATATGAAACATCAGGTTTCTTACCATAAAAAGGCTCCTCTGGTGTTGAGTACTATGATTCTGCACAAATATCGCTGTGTTAGATGCCTCTGCCCACAGATGCAACAGTGGGCCCTGATCATGCAACATTGTTCGTGTTGCACCCATAATTGTTCTATTCTTTCTTTTTGTGACCCCATTCTATTGTGGGTTATGAGGCACAATCAACTCTCTCTGACATCCTTATTTGCTACAGAAGTTATTGAATTCATTAGAGATGTACTCACCACCATTGTCTCTCCTCATATCTTTCACATGATTCCCCGTATCTTTCTCCACCGGTGCTTTGAACTCACAAAATTTTGAGAACATCTAATATTTCTTCAGCATGAAGTAGATCCAATAGTTTCTAGAAAAATCATCAAAAAAGATCACATAATACCTATGCATTTTTTTCGAAGCTGTAGAGAATGATCCATACATGTCTGAGTGAACTCTCTCAAGGATTCCTGGTGTTTGGTTCTCCTTCTCGTGAAAAGTGGCCTTTGCATACTTCCCCATGGTACATCCCTTGCATGTGTCTATCTGCGCAAGAGTACCCTTTGGAATCCTCATCGAAATATTTTTCATGAACTTCAAAGCTCCATGGTGTAGATGGCCCAATCTCCTGTGCCATAACTCACCCTCATCCCAGCTCACCACTTTGTCTTCTTTACCCATCAATGTTGCGCAACCATCTACATCAAGTTTGTAGAGATTATTCAAACTAATCAAAATATTCTTGGCTTGTCCTGTGGCGTTGTGATGAAGGAATGATTTCCTTTCACTAAAAACCACATCATAACCTCTATCCTCCAACATAGCAACTGAAACTAAATTATTTTTCAAGCCTGTTACATGCATGAAATATTTTAATAAGAAGGATTTACCTAACTGTCTCTGGAAAGTAACTGTACCAATCCCGGTAGCATTATACCTTTTTTCATCACCCACTTCGATATGCATCTGGAGATCCCTCTCCTCCAAGCTACTAAAAATTTCTTTGTCTCCCGTCATGTGGAAAGATGCACCACTATACAAGTACCGCACTGATCCCATTGCACTAGAAAGCATGCATGCGATGAGCGAGAAGTCCAACTCAAATTGCGAGGCCAAATACTCACCAGCTACAGATCCGGAAGCCATTTTAGTATTCTTCTTTTGTGGACAATTAGTGGCATAATTTCCATGCTCGTGACAGTGAAAACACTTCATTCTGGACATTTCATGCTTATTTCCTTTTTTCCCAGTCTCAGATTTGGAATAGGATTTCTTTCCCTTACCCTTCTTTGCCTTACTATCCAAGGCACAATTTTCCTCATCATCTGTCTTAGATGAGGATACATCCTTGGTATTCTGCTAGAATTATTATTATACCAAATCTTACCAAAGTCGCACCCAATATGGCAGCTTCTCCCTCCCATTTATAAAGTCCTGATAACTATGCCAACTCTTGGGAAGGCCTAGAAGAGCTAGACTCACCAATTCATCATATGCTACATTAATTACGACACTCCCAAGCTCATCTCGACATTGGAAAAACTTGGTTAAATATTCTGGAATAATGTCGCCTTTCTCCATTTTGAATTTCTTGAGCTTGTCCTTCAGTGCCAATTTTTTGTGGTCACTGCTACTCTGAAACAGATTTTTCAAAGCCTTCCACATTGCTTATGGAGTCACTTTTCCATTGGGACTTGAGACAATGTGGTCTCGTACTCCCTCTAATAAGATCCTCTTTTCCTTTGCAACCTTCTTTTGCCAAGCATCAAGAAGAGAAGCATCTGTTGCTGTGGGTTTGGGAATGCCATTATCAAAGAATTATTTAAACATGTTGTCCTCCGCCTCCATCCTGTCTTTTCACACAATATAATTAGAACTTCCCTCGAGTGTATATTCCAATCTCAAGCCATTGAGAGCCATCTTGATCTGCATGTTACACCAAATAATATTTCTGCAAATTTGAATGTTATTCAGCACAAACTAAATTTCTTCTCCAATATAGTGATTTCTTGTGCTCTGATACCATGTAGAAATTATACAAACAATATGTATATCAATGGATTCAATCTGATCATGCGATATTCTAAAGAAAGATATTGAATCCTTCTACAAATTAATTGCAGAAAATAAACACGATCGCCAATCACAACAAGTAAAGAAAAAAGAAACTCAAACCACAACACAAATATTTTCCCTGGGAAAGCTTACTGCTCAAAACCCCTCTATCTTCTATTGTATATTCACCAAGAAATCATGAAACAATTACAATTCACTCTTCTCACAAGAGTCTCTTGCACTCTCACAACTGTCTCACACTGATCTAGACAAAATCAACCAACACTTAGCCAATTGTTAGCCTATGCTCAGCCTGCCTTGCTTGTGCAATTCATGTGGAATGCAATCCCTATTCTTTAGGAAATTCAGCCTTCCTTATTAAGGGAAAATTAAATTAGACACACATTTCTTATTTAATTTTAACACTCCCTCTCAACAAGAAAGGGATTATCAACTACCCCGATCCTGCCTCTATGGTATTCAAATTTTCTCGTGGCAAGAGCTTTCATCATAATATCTGCATCCTAATCTTCCATGGGAATGTACTGAAGTAACACAATGCACCTTTGAACACAATATCTGAGATGGTGGTACCAGATTTCTATATGCTTGGACCTATCATGGAATACCAGATTAACCGAGAGTTTAATGCAACTCTGGTTATCATAATGTATCACCGTCGAATTCATCAGATGACCAAACAAACCAACCAGAATCTTCATCATTCGGATGGCCTCACATGCAGCCTGACTAGCTGCCATGTACTCTGCCTCGACTAAACTGAGTGCCACAGATCTCTCCTTCCTGTTGTACCAAGAAACTACTATCTATCCTATGCTGAAGATCCCTCCTCATGTTCTTTTTATGTCTGATGGAGTTCCTACCCAATCTGCATCGTTGGAGCCTTGAAGCTTCACTCCCTCTGTCCATCTGTACCATGATGGCATAGTCTCTAGTTCCCCTGATATATCTCAAGACATGCTCCCTGGCCTTCCAAAAGAGCTTGGTCGGCTTAACCATAGCTTGAATCAGCTCCTTAACTGTGTAGAAAATGTATGGTATGGTGTTCACCAAGTACATCGGTGAACCCACAATATGGTTGTAAATAGTAGCATCCACTACCTCACCTGAATTAGAATCCTCCTTCCTCTAGTTTCCTGGAATAGGAGTCTCCATGGGTTTACAGCTCTCCATGTGAAACTTTCTAAAATGGGCCTCATAAGAAAAATGTACAACAAAAATAAACTTTATAACAACCAATAGGATTCAAGATGATGATGTCAACCATGGGGGATGATTCACCATTTTTTAAATAAAAAGGTAAAAATATTAAAAAATAATAAAATAATAAAACTACTTTTTCAACTCGTATTTTCAACTTATCTCCCAAAATTTTTACTCAAATTTCGAGCGGGAGTACTTGTTGGATGCGAAATTTAATTCCTCATCCAAGGAGTACCCATGTTGCATACTTTCGATGAACTCTACTACACGAAAAATGAGAAATACATAAAAAACGTGATTGTAATCACGTTTTTTTATGTATTTCTCATTTTTCGTGTAGTAGGACCCATCAAAAGTATGCAACATGGGTACTACTTGGATGGGGAATTAAATTTCACATCCAGCAAGTACTCCCGCTCGAAATTTGAGGAAAAACTTTGGGAGATAAGTTGAAAATATGAGTTGAAAAAGTAGTTTTTCCATTTTTCCCTCTAAAATTTGATGATGTCATCAAATCTTATTTGATTTTTTCCACTATTATTTTATAATTTCCTTAGGAGGCCCATTTTAGACCTCAAAATTCCCCTAATGATCTTTGGCATACTTTCCTTGAGAAAAAAATAGTTGACCATTATGCTGCCATATCTCCAAACCAAGGAAATAGTGAAGGAGTCCCATGTCCTTCATCTCAAACTTTCTTGCAAGATCCTCTTTGTAAGAAATTATGAGATGATAATCACCTATCAAAATTATATCATCAACATAAAGTACGATAATCAAGAGCTTACCATCAACCAAAATCTGGTACAAGTTCGCATCCGCTTCACTCTTTGTGAAGCCCAACCCAGTGAAATAGCTATCAATCCTAGTGTACCAAGTACGAGGTGCTTGCTTCAGCCCATACAATGCTTTCTTGATTCTGCACACATGCGACTCACTGCCAAAGTTCTCAAAACCTTTTGGCTTTTCTATGTACACTTCTTCCTCAATAACTCCAATAAGAAATGCAGTTTTCACATCCATCTGATGTATCTTCCACCCCATCTACACTGAGAGTGCAAGGATATATCTAATCGATGAGTACCTCACAACCGGTGCAAAAATATCCTCATAGTCAATCCCCTCAACTTTTGAGAATCCTCGGGTTACAAATCTAGCCTTGTAATTCTCCACACTCCCATCTGCCACCCACTTCACCTTATAGATCCATCTACATCCAACCACTGATTTTCCAACTGATCTTGGGACAAATTTCCATGAACTATTCTTGACGATGGAGTCATACTCCTCAACCATTGCGTCAACCCAAATTGGTTGCTGCATTGCTTCCTCAAAAGAGGATGGTTCTGTCATAATACACTTTCTCATAAGAGAAATGTATCTAGTAAACATGTCTAGAGACTGTCTCTGTCTGTGTAGTGAACTAGGTGCTCCTACATGTTCTACTACATCAAGTCTCAATCTATCAGCCTCCGTGGTGTGCCTTCTACCATGTCTTGTGGATGGATCTACATGAGTGTTTTCTGCCACTCCATGATCCTCTGCATGCGGTTGATCCACATATTGAGGTTCATCCTTTGGAACCAAGAGTTCCTCATCTACATACAAATCAAGCTTTCTTTCAAGGGACAATCCCATGGGTTTCTCCTCATCAAATTTTATATCCCATCTCACAACAATCATCTTGATGTTTGGAAAACACACCCGATAATTGTGGGGAGTATCAGTGTACCTGAAAAATATCCTAATCTCAGTTGTTGGTTCTAGCTTCTTCCTGGAATCTTTGGTCACATGGAAATAGACAGATGAGCCAAAATTTTTAAAATACGAAACATCAGGTTTCTTACTAAAAACATCTTCATGTGGTGTACTCATGCCAAGTATCTGATGAGGACTACCGTTTTGCACAAATAATGATATGTTGCATGCCTTCTCCCACAGATGCAATGGTAGGCCCTGATCATGCAACATCGCTCATGACGCACCCACAATTGTTCTGTTCTTTATTTATGCGACCCCATTATATGGTGGGTTATGAGGTGCAATCAACTTTCTCCGAATTAATTCTTTTCTACAGAAGTTCTTGAATTCATTGGATATTTACTCAACAACATTTTCGCTCCTTAGAGCCTTCACATTCTTCCCCATATCTTTCTCCACCAGTGCTTTAAAGTCACAAAATTTTGAGAACGTCTGATCTTTCTTCTACATGAAGTAGATCCAACACTTTCTAGAAAAATCATCAACAAAGATCACATAATACCTATTCTTTTCTTTCAAAGCTACAGAGAATGTTCCACACACATCTGAGTGAACTCTCTCAATTATTCCCACTGCTCAGTTCTCCTTCTCATGAAAATTGGCCTTTTCATACTTCCCCATGGTACATCCCTTGCATGTGTCTATCTGTGCAAGAGTACCCTTTAGAAGCCCCGTAGAAATTTGTTGCATGACCTTCAAATATCTGTGGTGTAGATGGCCCAATCTCCTGTGCCATAACTCACCCTAATCCCGGCTCACCACTTTTTCTACTTTACCCATTAATGCTATGCAGCCATATAAATCAATATTGTAGAGATTCTTTCTCCTATGTTTAACTCTTTTAGGCATATTCTGTTTTTATGGTTTCACCTGTTTAACTTAAGGCCGGTTTCCCTTGCGAGGGCGGAAATACACGAGCTTAAGAGACTGGTTTCCCCTTCTAGGGCTGTCTAAAAACATGAATTTTCAAGCATCAAATCCAACTCTCAGGCTTTCTCAACTGAAGCTGTGGTAGTTTTGTACTAATATGTTTATAAATAGAATTAGAATTATTTAGAAAAAAAAAATATTGTAGAGATTCTTCACACGAATCCCAATCTTCTTAGCCTGTCCTATGGCTTTGCGATGAAAGAATGATTTCCCTTCACTGAAAACCACATCATAACCTCTATCCTCCAACATAGCAATTGGAGCTAAATTATTTTTCAAGCCTGGTACATGCATGAAATATTTTAATAAGAAGGGTTTACCTGATTGTCTCTGGAAAGTAACTGTACCAATCTTGGTAGTGCTATACCTTCCATCATCACCCATTTCAATATGCATATGGAGATCCTTCTCCTCCAAGCTACTGAAAAGTTCTTTGTCTCCCGTCATGTGGAAATATGCACCATTATCCAAGTACCACATTGATCCCATTGCGCTAGACACCATGCATACAATGAGTGAGAAGTCCAACTCAAATTGCAAGGCCAAAGGCTCACCAATTGCATATTCTGATGACTTTTTTTTCTTATTCCTCTATGGACAATTAGTGGCATAATTTCCATGCTCATGATAGTGAAAAAAATTCACTCTGGACATGTCACGCTTCTTGCCTTCTTTTCCAGTCTCAGATTTGGAATAGGATTTCTTTCCCTTCCCCTTCTTTGCCTTACTAGCCAAGGAAAAATTCTCCTCATCATCTATCTTAGATGAGGATCCATCCCTGGTATTGCGCCTGAATTCTTCTTGTACAAAATATGAGCAAAGTCGCTCCCAATCCAGTAGCTTCTCCCTCCCATTGACATAGTCTTGATAACTATGCAACTCTTGGGAAGGCCTAGAAGAGCTAGGCTCACCAATTCATCATCCGCTACAGTAATTCCAACACTCCCAATCTCATATCAACATTGAACAATATTGGTTAAATATTTTGAAATAGTGTCACCTCTCTCCTTTTTTATTTTCCCAAGCTTGTCTTTCAGTGACAATTTAATGTGGTCACTTCTACTTTGAAAAAAAATTGTCAAAGCCTTCCACATTGTATATGGAGTTTCTTTGCCATGGAGACTTGAGACAATGTGGTCTCGTACTCCCTCTAATAAGATACTCCTTGCCTTTGCAACCTTCTTTTTCCAAGCATCAAGAAGAGATGCATCTGTTGCTACAGTTTTGGAAATGTCATTATCAATGAATTCTTTCAACCCGTTTTCCTCCAGAATTGCCTCCATCCTGTCTTTCCACACAATATAATTATAACTACCCTCGAGTGCATATTCCAATCTCAAGCCTTTGAAAGCCATATTGATCCACTTGTCGCACCAAAGAATATTTCTTCAAATTCGAATGTTATTCAGCACAAACTCAATTTCTTCTCCACTATAGTGATTTCCTGCACTCCGATACCATGTAGAAATTATACAAGTAATTTGTAGAAGGATTCAATATATATCTTTAGCATATCGCATGATTGGATTGAATCCATTGATATACATATTGTTTGTATAATTTATACATAATAGGATCCTCCTCGCCTTTCCACTCCTACGGAAAATAAACACGATCACCAATCACAACAAGTAAAGAAAGAAGCAAATCAAACCACAACACATATATTTTCTCAGGGAAAGCTTACTGCTCAAAAACAGTCTATATTCTATTTTATATTCACCAAGGAATCATGAAACAATAACAATGCACTCTTCTCACAAGAGTCTCCTGCACTCTCACAACTGTCTCACACTGATCCAGACAAAATCGACCAACACTTAACCAATTTTCAGCCTCTTCTCAGCCTGCCTTGTTTGCGCAATTCATGTGGAATGTAATCCCTATTATTTAGGAAATTAATCCTTCCAAAACTATGAAATTCTCATGGGAAATCATATGGACATTTTACTGCATGTGGGCACCCTACTAATAATACAACTGATAGTTAACATCCCTTTAACCTTTGTATCAACTAGGTCTCCAATGGAACTAACATGCATGCAACTATTAATAGTAAATCATCAGTTACATGACAGATCTTTCCATGTGAATTAAATATGATTTAATTCACTTGACCTCTCATTAGTGAAACAAACAGTTACAACTAGTTAAACTGATTTTAACTCGGTTAATTGAGTTAACTAATTTCTCATGCATTAAACTAATGCACTAACTGCAACTTGGACTCAATAGATAATAAAATCACTCCGCATGCCTCACCAACCACCCTCAACTCGAAATTCATGATCTAACTGATTTCATCACACTCTGTTAACTATTACAAGTGATTATGAGATAAGATTACATTTTATTGTCCAATTTAGTTGAGGGAAAACTAAATTAGACACACATTTCTTGTTTAATTTTCAACATAAAGCTGAGTGAAAGTTGGAAAAAGGAGATAGCTCCTTAGAAATTAAACAAAAATATATGAAAATAGTGCCCCTTGTCCCTCCTTTTCCTAATGTCTACACTAGAGCCCGAAGAGGAAGGTCTACAACTGTAGAATAATCAAAAGCGTAGGTGCTACCGAAAATTCCAGAAGCACATATTCAAAAAATGTTGCAGAAATAATATCAGCCTACATAATCAAATGAAATCAAAATCAAGAGCAACCAAATCCAAATCAGCTGCTGACAGCAAAACAGACTTGGATAATCTTGTTGAAGTTGTAGCACAGATAGAGGGAAAGTAAAAAGGTTTTTGATACAAGTACCTTTTTTATTATGAGTTACAATTTTGAACAACTTAGGTGTCAAGGAATATAAGTCTGCACATGATTTTCAACATTTTCTGTGTATTTTTGAAAAGGACATAGGGCACTACCGAAATTTCTGGTAGCATTCCATATTTTGCGCAGTTACAGGTTTTTACCGGAATATCCAGTAGCACCTGTTTTAATTGAATTTTGACACTTGTTAGCAATTTCTTCCGAGCCATTTAAGGATAAATAAGAACCCATAACCAAATGTTTTGATCAGTGGTTGTCATTGATGTCAACCCAAGCAACACTAGGGGATACCCCGATATTGCATGGGAATTTTGACCTACCAAATTACTATATTCCTAGTCAAGGATATTTTCGATGGTTTTCACTTGTCGAGATTTTTCCGTTGATATATGACACGCCATGTAATTCTTCACGGTTTGAGAGATATTCATGTTTGAAGTTAGTAACCCCAGTTAGTGGGCTAAAAACCCATGGGGTTGTGGCATGACATTAATAATTGGTTTTGGTAATTGAATAATCAATAATTAATCATTTTTAAGCTCCTAAAGTCCCTTCCATGTTCACTTGTTGAAGACCCTCTCAACCTAAGAATTTATATAAATTGTGATCCTCATATCCTCCTCATGTAGGGATTTCACTACTTGAAATAGGTCATCGTGGAATTTTGGCTATAACGTTTTTTCTATGAAGGTTTAGAAGCTGAAATTTTTATAAGGCGAAGCCAAAATCCTGAGGAAGCCCGTATAAACATTTTAGATCATGGTGCACAATATTTTAGATATGATTTGTGGAAGTTAGGGTTTTTGCAGGCTCGTGAACTTCATCTCAAAGATATGACCTTGGGAAAATCATCATAACTCTCTCTCTGAATATCAGATTGGAATTATGTAAAAAGTGACAGATATTGCATGGATTTTAGTTTTTTTTGTATCAATTTCAAAGTCGAATGAGGAAATAGTGACGCGTGGCACGTCGTAGAAGTTCGCTCTACTGAAGTAGTCCATAATTAGGTCATTGTGAGAGATTGGGAATAAATTTGCATTGAAGAATCCAAATTGGATCAGACCTGCGTCATTCGAAAGAAGACTCAGAGTACTACTACAGAACCTAAAATCACATATTGGGGATATGAAATAATAGAGATACACCAGATTCAATATTGAGCTCCTAGAAGGCAAGAAAAAGCTAGATCATGTGTTGTCAAGGGCTGCAAAGGACCAGACTTTCTAGGGTAGAAAATAAAAGCAAGTTGCAATAGAGGTAAGCTATAGATAAGTATATTTTGTATATGCATTTTCATCTATTAAGTGCATTAGGTTCTTCGTATTCTAATTTATTTTTTCTTAGCAATGACATATGCTCTACAGGATGAGGTAAGTTTTTCTATTATCATGTCATGGGTATTTCCTTGAAGACTTTTTGAAAGTATTATATATTCATCAAGATAAGACTCAAAGCATGATATAATGTTATGAAGAGTGAGAAAGGTAGCATGACAAGAGAAACAATCAAGGTGTAGAACAAAAACAAGAAGTTCACCACATGAAGTGTTCATGTGGGCAACACTGCATACAATCATTGTAAAGGTATCATTGTACTGAATCATTATAAAAGAATAATTGTAAAATTTATACAAGTCTCTATCTGCCAAGAATTGAAGAGGCAGTGTCGGGAGGTCTCAGATCATCATTAGGTATTTGTGTCATAGTTTGGGTTATGTTCTAGTGTGTCTTCTTCTTCTACGTCATTCTATATCATCGTAAAGTGGACCATTTTCCCTGGTATGAGAGTCCATTCTTCGTTTATTCTTCTATAGGGTGGTAGGGCGGTGATAGGCTGCCGCATGAAGTCACCAACAGGTTCAAGCTTGTGTAAAATTTAGGGTGGTAGGGTGGTGCTATGGTGAGTTGTAGCTCATTGGCTATTGGGGCATCCGTGTAGTTGACTACTGAAGAATCTCGAGCATTGGAGCGTCCATCCAGTGGGAGCTGGAGAAGAATGATTTTCTATATTCTAGGAAGTTGCAGCTTTCTTTTCAATTGGAGTTGAATATTAAAGAATTATTAGAAAAGCATTCAGGTGGTTTTTGTCCCATAAGGGGTTTCCATCTTAAAAATTATGTGCATTTTTGTTCCTTTTATTTACTGTTATCATTGTACAAACATTGAAAATAATTGAAGATTAACTAATTCTCTGAAATATTAATAATAATACTAATTGAAAGGAATATTGATTCACCCCCCTCTCATTATTTCCAAAAAAATGTATAATACAAGTGATGGTGAGAGGTGGTTATGAGGTTGTTGGAGGTCTCATTAAATGAAGCTACATGTTTATTAAAGACCCAAGACACAAGGAGACAAATTAGCAGAAAAATGGGCATAATGAAAACACACTCAACATTTCAACCCATATTTATTCTCTTCTTTCTTCTCCATCTATCCTTTATGTTAGATTTCGATAGGATAAAGTTGTAATATCTTTTGACATCTATGTAATTTTAGAATTAATGTCTCCTTCTTTTTAGAAGAGATGGATTTGGTGTCTCTCTTGCTATATATACCACTTGTAAATACTATTTCTAGGTTGGATGTTGGTCCACCTGAAGACTGAATATAATAAAAATCCTTTTTTACTTCATGCTCGAGGATTTGTAACTCAAGGAACATCTAATGTGTGGTGTGTCTCTTTTCTTTCTCAATTTCTTCTAAAATATGAATTGCAGCAACTAGTAAGGTGTGAGTGAGAAACTGTTAAAGGATTTAACAGTAAATTATATGTTTTTAGTTTTCTGCAAATTATATGTGTGTTATGTTAGTGTCAGTATTTGAATCCTACCATCAGTGATCAAAATTCTCTTTTCATATCATTTTAGGAGTCCCACTCAGAAATTTTTTATCATTCCATTAGAGCATGCAAAAAATTAGTCACTCATGGTAGCTCCAAGTCCAAAAATCATCACTCTTCCATAAATTCGATTACTTGTTGACATATCTCCATACCTTGCTAAATATACATCATTCAAAAAATCAATATTAATCATGTTATCTTGATATTCAGTCCTTCAAGGTCTCATTAGGTCTTTTATGTTTTTTCAAGGTCCCATTAGGTTATTAGGGTTTCCAAGGTCTCAATAAAAGCTTCATTCCATTGCATAAGGTCAGCAAGTGAAAGAGTGCACAAAATAAACATCTCTTTACCATGTAAAAATATGATTTGAAAAGATGTAATTATCCTTTCAAATTTGTGATTTTTATCCTGAATTGTAATTCTTATTATAAAAAGATGTGATTTTTAATTTTCATGTTGTAATATTATGTCATTTATATTTGATAAGTACAAGGTTCCCAAGCTGATAACATAGTTTTCCAAGCATTTCAAAGCACCAAGAAATCAAATCGTAGAGTTCTCAAAGCATATCAAATGATCAATTTTTCAAAAAGAAAGAGTCAAGTGAAAGGATAATGTTTCAAAAGATTAAGTGAATGATAGAAGAAGAAAGTCGTTCCCAAGGCCCAAATCATCAGTGCACCAAGTATAAAATCCCTCAAGGCATCAAATTCATCTTCATTTCTCTCTTGCAGCATTGAGTTTTCACCTCTAGAGCACGAAACTCTAGTTTGAAGGGTGAAACTTTGAGTTTTTTGTGTGGCACTGCGCACCTACCTAAAAATTATCAGTGAGCTCCAAATAGATTGGCATTGCTTTAAAAATTCAGAAAATCATTGCCCACGATCTCCAACAAGCAAGTAAGCCAAAATTACACCATTCCTCTTCTCCTCAAATCAATTTGTGTGGTTTTTAATGTTTATGCAAGATTTGGTGTTTTATTGAGCTTAAAACCCTAGTATCACTATTAAATCCCCAATTTCCATTCCCTACCACCTCACATTCCTTTCCTACATTACAATTGAACCTATCCCTACCCCCTATATCACTATATTCATTTCCCAAAACCATTTTTCCTAAAACCCTAAGACCTACGAGCTTCAATTCCCTAGGATCCAAAAATCCCTATACCTGTAATTAAATTCCCATTCACAATTCCATTATCATTTCTACTCCCTGTCACCTCCCTCATTTCATAAGAGCCTTCCCTCATCTACCTAATTTTTTCCATCCCATTCCCCACTCCCTAAACCTACATTTCACTCCCATTATCTCCCTAGGGTTTCTAACCAAGACACTATGGAAGAGGAAAATAGAGAAATCGGTGAGGAAGAATAAAGGGAAGAGAGGAGGCCACACAAATGAGGGAGGAACATCAAAATTGAACCACCAAACACCAAAGAACTCATGGTCTCTCCCATGACTGTGACATGTTTCAGTCATGTAGGATGCTTTGACTATAGTGAAAAAATACAAAGGGCCCAATATCACCCTGTTTTGACCAGGATGTTCATTTCTAATATTCATGGCAACCAAGTAACCCTTGCTGGTGTCACATTCACAGTATCTACATCCATGATAGTAACTGCCAATGGAAATCCGAAAGTTGGTAAACAATTGTACAAACAAAAATACTTGGATGATCATTACTATGAGCCCTACATTAATCTAAGGTACAAAAATGAAGGAAAGAGGGTCTTTCCTTTCTCTTACCTCTTGGATAGGTATGTCCCCATGATGAAATCATCATGAAGTACTTTAATTTTGAAGGAAGTTCCTATAGACTCTACATCTATCATGTCCAAATATTAATGCACATCACAAGGGTCAAAATTCTCAACGTACCTTATTTTCTCTTCAGGAGCATCGAAAAATTTTATTACCTAGTTCAAAAGAGAGATTATGACCACCAAATGAAAATTATTTTTCACCACTCCCTCATCAATATCATAGTCCTCCATCACCTTAATCAATTGAACATCTCATGGAGTAATTTCACAGAAAATGACATCTTCACTACTCCACTAGTTCAAAATGCTCAAGTTTTTCCGCCACCATCTCATCCCTCCACTTCCATTCCTCCATATCATCCCATAGTGCCTGCTTCATCATCAACTCAAACTACTCAACCCATTTCACCACCACCATCACCATTTCATGTGCACATTGGGTCACCAAGCAGAGTTGAGATTAGTAAGGCTAAGAGGGATGATTTGGGCATATTGGAAAAAACATACCAGAGAGGTCATAGGAAAGTGTTTGTCCCACATGTTGTGGGAGGGACCTTGCCTTCTTCATTGAAAAAACAGGTAGACAAAGGAAAAAAAAAGGTGAAAGAGGAAGATATTCAATAAGAGATCAAGCATGAGAAGGAAAATCTTCATGAGATAGACATGGACTTTGACGTTTTTGATTTGAGTCAGCCAGATGATTCTAAGATCACTAGCACAATCATCAAAGAAAAAGAAGGCAAGATTATAGAACTAAAAACCAATCTTGAGAGAGATAAATTTTTCATTACCTTTCTTGAGTAGGAGAACCAGTAGCTAAAGATAAAACATCTCATTAATGAAGTGAAATTCATCAAAGCTCAAAGAGAGGCATAAAAATCTAAAGTCTTGCTTGAAGAGACACTAGAAACATATGGTGTGATGGATTAAACAGAAGAACAAGTACCAAGACAAAGGCTTGGGACTAGAGGGCTGAAAAGAGCTCTAGAACTTGAGAAGAAAAGAGAAGTTGAACTTGCAAATAAATTCACATTGAATGAACAACTTGCCATCATTATCAATGAATACTGGGAGCATTGGCTTAACAGGGCCAACCAGCATCTTGAGAAGCTCCTGGAAAAGGAAAGGAAAGGCAATGATATTCAGAGAAGGATGGAAAAATATTATGCCGAAACATTGGGGGAATTATGAGGTCTAAAATGGGCCTCCTAATTATAAAATAATAGTGGAAATAATAAAATAAGATTTGATTACATCATCAAATTTTAGAGGGAAAAAAGAAAAAAACTACTTTTTGAACTCGTATTTTTAGCTTATCTCCCAAATTTTTAACTCAAATTTCTAGCAGGATTACTCATTGGATGAAACATTTAATTACTCATCCAAGGAGTACCCATGTTGCATACTTTCGATGGATCTTGCTACACAAAAAATGAGAAATACATTAAAAACGTGATTGCAATCACATTTTTTCATGTATTTCTGATTTTTCGTGGAGCAGGGTCAAACAAGAGTATGAAACATGTGAACTCCTTGGATGAGGAATTAAATTTTGCATCCAATGAGTACTCCAGCTCAAAATTTGAGTAAAAAATCTGGGAGATAAGTTGAAAATACAAGTTGAAAAAATAGTTTTATTATTTTATTATTTTTTAATCTTTTTACACTTTTACTTTAAAAATGGGGATTCATCCCCCATGTTTGACATCGTCATCTTGAATCCTATTGGTTCTTATAAATTTTATTTTGGTTGTACATTTTTCTTTGAAGGTCCATTTTAGACCTCAAAATTCCCCTAATTCAATACAAGATTGCAAGGTCAAAACTTAAGAAGGCTAATGCAAAAATTGAAACCCTAACCATGAAAAAAGAGGAAGGGAGGCTTGATATCCTTACTAAAGCCTCACTCCATGCATAAAATTCATCATCAGTCATCATTCAACAAATTTTGATAGGTTCTTGGACATTGTTTCAAATTTTGAAAATTTTGTGCATTTCAAGGCAGTGTTGTGACAGCTACAAAGCCAGCAGCGCAGCGCCAAAGGCGTTGCGCTTTTGTTTGAGGCATATTTTGGCCAAAATAAGACCACCAATAGATTCATAATGATGAATAGATATAATAAAAGAACTTTTCTAAGGTTTTTTTGGACAACTGGCAGGTGAAAAAGTGAAAAATCATCTTAAAAACCACAGTTTTGCCTCATTTTTCACCTTGGCACTGCACACTGAGCAATCTTAGGAGAGTGAATTTTTGAGGGGTCAAATCACGTCCATTCTGCAAACCAAACCTATATCTGTAAATTAGATAGGATAATATTTCCAATGAGCTATACTGATCTCAATTTGGACATTGGGAACCCATCCAAAAATCAGCTGCAAGTTGGAGGGAGCACCTGGCACTAGGAGGGCACACCTGGGATTTTGAGGGCGCACCTGACTTTTTCTGATTTTTCTCTTTTTTTTCTATAAATTTGATTTCCATCTTGGGAAATCAAGTTTTTACTTATGTAATTGATTGAAGTAAATGTAATTATCATGTTTTTATTGTTACCTAGGGTAAATACATTAGATGAAAACTTATGATGAAGTGTAATGAATCAATTTGCAACAAGTGAGGGATGAGTCAATTTGACCACCCTACACTCTAGGTATTCAACTCAGTTTTTGGTGGAACTGATCCTCTCATGGAATCGACCCCTGAGTTTGTGAGGAAATTTTTTGAGTCCTATATCATGTAATTTTTCAGTCATTTCACAGGTTGGACATTGTTGGATGTTGATGCATTGATCAGAGACTCTAGTGTAATCATTTTTGGCAGGAACGTAATGAAAAGGTTACAACTATTTATTTGGGATACCTATGGTATGGAAATTTAACATTGTTATTCTTATGTCTCATTATATATGAATTTTTGTTTCATGATCCATTTCATTTCTATGATATGTTGGTTTTTAAGTTGATAAACAGAATACATCTCTCATGCTTTTTTTTGGGAAAACCTTCATAGTTTAGAAATAATTCATGCTTAGTCTTTCTCTTTCTAGCTCCTTGCCTTTATAATCCATCCCACTCAAGAAACCCTAAAGTGTTAGGTTTTATACCTACCTTGCCCCATTAAATCTCTGCAACCCTAATCTTATTTTCCCTGACCTAGCCTCTTTGACCTAATTATCCTCATTCAGAAACCCAAATTCAAACAAGAAAACCCCTGTACTTATACCTAGCCTAAAACCCTAATTCATCCAGCCCTCTTGGCTGTGACATTGTGGAGAGAGCCCTCTCCGGTTTGGTAGGTCTAGACACCAAGCCATAAGATTGGTCTACGGTTACCTCTATTGGGATTTCTTCATCAGCCTTAGAGATCTGGCAGAGGGATAACATGTTATAGAACATGTCAGTGAATATTTCATAAAATATTTGTGGAATACTTTATACATGTAATCTATTTTATGAATGTTGTTTGCCTTGCATAAACATAGTTTGTGTAAAGAGCCATGATCATAGTTGTGTGACTGATTTAGGATAAGAATATTTCCTAGAATAGGTACAAGCTATCTATCTTCTCCATTTGTACACTCTGCTCCCTATATTTCCAATTTAACCACATAATTTAAACTTGCCACAACTTCCCAAATGCATGAAAGTATCAAAGAATATAAAAAATCATTTCAAAATATTTGAGAAGCCATCCCACCACTCAAACAACCCTTTTGAAATTTTAAATGAACTATGATGTGTAAGGCTTAATCCTAATGTAGTCAAGAAATGACTCCTTGCGCTAACAAGGCTAACATAGCAATGTCAAGTAAATTGAGAGCAATAGTAGAAAAAACAGAAATGAAATTAAAGGCAAGAAAAAAAGTTGGTTCATATTCAAAAATTAATGAACAGGAACATAAAAATTATGAAATCACTTCAATGTTGAGGAAATTTTCTAATAGAATTTGAAGGATGGAAACACAATCTAGAAAATTACAAAAAAATGTGAATAGACCACTAGGAATCTATGGAAGACCTTTTCAACCACAAATTTTACAAAGGGAAAGACAAAATAATGACCAATATATTCAACCTCTATTGATGATAAATGATCAAGATGTGGAGTAAATAACGCTTTTTGTAGATGAAATAAATTATTTTGGTGATAAACATCAATAAAATGTTATTTTCCTTGTGAAACAAGTTCATCCTATAGCTCATAATATATAATCTTCTAAATTTTCTAAATACCAAGCCTTTTCCGAGTTCTTGATTGCTAAGTTAAACAAAACATATGATATAAGACCAAGACAAGGCTCAGGTAGACCTGTAAAGAAAGTTACCTTTGATCTTTCACAAGATGAAATTGCTGAAAATTTATCTCCACGATCTCAAAAGAAAACATAAGATCAATCTACAATAGAAAACCTTGTGCCACCTATGTTCAATGTATAAAAGGAGCTTGAAAAAGTGAAAATTCCAATCCTTTATCAGAACTCGAGATAAATATTGGTTATAAACAACATATGTCCAAATGGATCCAATCCTCAAGTGTGGATGATGAAGGATATGTAATCAGTTTACAAGATAAAAAACACTTTGCTATTTTTGGACCAATTCTGGATGTTCAAGATAAAAGTTCTCCCCCTTTCTATTTGACTCTAAAGATTAATGAGGTTCTCCTCTATAATTGCATGCTATATTTTATGGCATCTTATAATCTAATGCCAAAAATTTTTATGAAACAACATCAGTTGCAAGTGACAAGAACCTACCATGATTTATATACATTTGAATAAAAAAAGGTGCAGTGTCTAGGGCTAATCAAATATTTGGTAGTAACTTTAGCACATATTCCTATTAAAAGTGTTTTTATGGATATAGTGGTTACCAATATTCCCCCAAAATTTGGTATGTTGTTATCAAGATCTTAGTGTGCTAAATTAGAGGAAGTTTACAAATGGACATGTCATATGCTACCATCATAGTTTATGGAGGAGGACATCTAAGGCTATACAGAGAAGTGAAATACATAAAGTTTCTGTGTAATTCTATTCAACCCATAAATAATTCTATATATGTTGTGGACCAAGATTTAGGATGTTTCATTTTGGCTATAAATGATGAATGCAGTGTACGTCATAGAATTTAAGACATTGTAAATATTTCTCAATCTTCAAAATATGATGTATGGAAAATGTATTTTGATGGGATCTTTCTAGAGAAGGGTATGGATTTGAGATTATTTTGGTTTCACCTGAAAATAAAATGGTTACGATCTTTTAAACTATACTTTGAGGTCGCAAACAATGTAGAAGAATATGAAGCTTTGATACTAGGATTGGAACTGACCAAGAAAATGAAAGTTCATAGATTGTCAGTATTTGGTGATTCTGAATTAGTGCCGAGAAAAGTTAGAAATATATGTCAAACAAAACAGCATAGATTAAAAGCTTACAAAAATGAGACATGGGATTATATAAAGAAATATTTTCAGGCTTTTAATATTGAAGTTGTACCAAGAGAGGATAACATGCAAGACGAGTCTTTGGAAATTTTTGCAAGTACTTTAAAGTACCTGAATCTTTTCAATTACAATATCAGATTGAGGTTAGGTATAGACCTTCAATCCCATATAATTTAAAGAATTGGAAATTTTTTGAATATGATGAACAATTGAAAAAAAAAATTGCAGGCTATTAAGGAATTCTTGTTTACATATTGATGAGGAAAACAATGAAACGATCAAAGAAAGTATTGTTGATTCATAAACAAGTTTCAAATACAAAACAATTGACCATGAGATTATTTAGTTATCCAACAATCCTTTTCCTAAAGGATTGGTTCCCCATGAGAGATTTTTTGACTAGAACAATGTTATAAAACCTTCAATGTTAAATTCACAGCAAGATGATGTACACGATTGTAATATTGATACAAAAGAAGAGGTTAGAAACATTAAAATTTTAGGAACACTACCATAGGAGATTAAAGATAAATATATTAAGTTATTTAAGTAATATAAGGATGTGTTTTCATGGAGATATAAATATTTGAATATTTATGCCACATTTATCATTGAACATAATATTCCCTTAAAACTAGGAGCTAAATCATTTCAGTAGAAATAGAGGAGGATAAATCCAATTCTGCTGCCTATAATAGAAAAGGAAGTAAAGAAACTACTTGATGCAAAAATTATAGTTCCTTTAATATATTATGATTAATTAGCCAATCTAGTTCCTATAAGGAAAAATAATGGAGAAATTAGGCTATGTGTTGACTTCAAGAATTTGAACAAATTATAATTGAAGGGTAATTATCCACTACTAGAGATGGACCACATGCTTTAGAGAGTAGCAAGCTCTAACATAATTTCAATGTTAGATGATTTTTCTGGATACAATCAGATATTGGTTAGTGAATAAGATAGAGAAAAGACAAATTTTACAACACCATGGTAAATTAAATAAAAAAAGTTGTTGGAAAAGTAAAAAAGTTCATAGTAATTTACTTTGATGATTTGACTGTAATTTCATAATCTGATGCAAAGCATATAAAACATTTTAAGAAGGTTTTTGAGAGATACATAAAATTTGGGATTTCTCTTAATCCCAAGAAATCAATATTTATTTAAAAGAAATAAATTTTCTAGGTCATATTATTTCAGAGGAAGGCGTCACAATAGATCCTAAAATAATATCAACCATTCAGTCAATCAATTTTCCAAGGACGAAGAAAGAAATTCAAGCATTTTTAGGTAAAATAAATTTCTTGAGAAGATTTATACCTAACTATGTAGAGATTCTAAAGGATATTATAACTATCCTTAAAAATAATCATGAAGTTGAGTAGAATGCATAAGCCAAATCTTCCTTTGCTCAGATCAAAAAGGCACTTTCAGAAGCACTAGTATTAGCCAATCCAGGTTATACAAGGCCTTTCATTATTTTCTCTTTTACACCAGATAGTATAATGGCAGCAATATTATTACATAAAAATGAAGATCATTATGAAAACTCAATTTTTTTCTTAGAAAATTTATGAGGGATGTGGAACTAAAGTATGAAAGAATTGAAAAACAAGCTTATGATTTGGTACAAGAATTAAGAGATTTTAGAATCTACGTGTTGCATTCTATAGTAATGGATTTTGTCCCAATTAATTTTGTAAATACAATACTCGCTCAACCTAATACAGATGGGAAAAGGGGGAGGTGGATATCCATAATCTTGGAGTTTGATTTGGATATCAGACCAACAAAGCTAGTAAAAGGATAAGGATTGGCTAAGATGCTAGCATAGTCAAATTGTAAAGTTTTGAGCATAAATTCAATTATGAAAATTTCAGGTGTTCTAGAGGAGAAGAATCCACAGAAACCTTCTCCTGTTCCAGAGGAGAAGAATCCACAGAAACCTTCTCCTGTTCCAGAGGAGAAGAATCCATAAGAGCCTTCTCCTAGTTAAGTTCCATCTCTAATCCCTTTGCATATTGATTAAAAAAAATTATTATTAGACTCTCATAAAGATATTGTACATTTTCTGAGAGATTTTGAATATCCTATTGATTTCAACAAAAATCAATGTAGGTAGCTTAAGCTTAGAGCAATGAAGTATTTTATACTTAATGAAAATATGTATTGGAAGGATCCATTGAATATTCTTTTACTATATTTAACTAAAAGTGAAACAAGAGAGGTAATTGAGCAGTTTCATGAAGGTGTATGTGGATGCCACTATGATTGGAAAACAAAGAAACACAATATATAGAGGGTAGGATTTTGTTGACTTAAACAATTTTCCCAAGTTGGTGTGAAAGTACGAAGTTGTATTCCTTTCCAAATGCTTGTAGGTAAACAAAAAATCGTCTCTCCCTCTTATTCCAGTGTTGGTAGAAGCTCCTTTCGTATAATGGGGTCTAGTTTTCCAAGGATTCTTGACCCCAAAAAAACAGGTTTCTTCAACATCTTCTCTTGCTTCTTTATAAATCGCCTTCAACCAAGGTAAAGAAGGAGATTGATCAATAGAATGATCTTTTCAGATTTCAAGCTTCTACGATCTGTATTTTGTAGTGGAGTAGTTTCCGGATCCATCATTTCGAACCTTCTACTGAGGTTCATCATCAAGGTAAATGAGAAAGATGAGAAAGACCAATCTCGGGGTAGGGGAATAAATAGGTGAAGGTAGGTGCAAAAGTTTGAGCCAACAAGGTTATTTAATTAAAATGAATTTTATGAAATTAGTAACATATATTTATATTTATGAATTAATAAATAAGGTTTATTTTATAATTTCTATAATATTATGTAATTTAGTTAGAGCATAGGTGAAATTTTATAAAATATTATGATAATGTTATTAATCTTGAGAATTAATATTTACTTATAATTTGTGAATTTAATAAATTGAATAGGTTGAAAATATATTTATAAATTTTAGAATGAAAAGATGATATTAGAAAGGAAAAGGGGATAAAAAGAGAATGAAGCAGAGTGAAGAAAATGAGATATTATTTGATTTAAGGATTATTTAATTTTAGGAAAATAATTAATTTCAAGTTTTATAAATTAATAATGAATCTTAGGATAAATTATGGCTAAGGAGGGTTGGGAATAGGTTGAGGTAAAGGGAATAAATGATTTAAGGTTAGGGTAAGATAGGTTAAGAAATGAAAATTGTTAAGGTAATAAATACATTTAACACATAAATTTTTAGTTTTGAGAAGGGGATATCTTAGAAGTCAATGTTCCATCCTTCATCCCGATTGAGGTTGTTGGGGTGTTTGTTGATTTCTATGGCCTCTCTAAATTTCCTATGAAAATAATGGTCGATTTCAGAAATGAGGTGGGAGTTTTCAATTTTAACTCAATGTAATGGATCTGGAAACTACTCCACTATAAAATGATCTTGTTCACATATGGTGTAACTAATCAATGGGCATTCCCTCAAAGGATGTTTTTTCCTACACTAAGAGCAGAAATTGGACAATTCTTTATCAACTTATCTCTATTTTTATTTTACCTGCATCATATGAAGCTGAGAATACATCAAACTAATAATTTCAGTTCTAATTTTTTCTAATAAATTTCCAATTTCTGCACGAGTTTCTCCACTATTTGTTGTCTTTAAAACATTGGCAGAGGGATTTGATGTTGTGGTATGATTTCTAGCAGATCCTCTACAACACCTTTGACAAAGTTGAACGACTTCATCATATGGTTCCCTAGTTATATCTCCTTTCCCCAAGAGGTTCAATGTATTTATATATTCGTCCCTCATACCTTTAATCAAAATGATTTTTACTATCTCTTTATCCAAATCACTATACTGGGGCCTTTTCAAATGGTAAAGAAGACGGTCCACATATTATTCTAAGTTCTAGTTTGGAGTTTTTCAAATTCTAAATATTTCATCCTTCAAATCCCTATATCAACAATTGTCCTAGTATTTTTCTAGAAAATATTTATTCATTGCATCCCAAGTATTTATAGTTCCCACACCGAGTCCCATAAACTATCTCAATGTTTCTCCTTTCAATGTGAAGGAAACAACTTCAATTTCCGTTGCTCGGTGATCTAGAAATAAATTTTGCAAAGGTCATCAAATTCAAATAGGAACATATTAGGGTATTCTGAGACCATACCTTGGAATGCCGGAAGTGCAAAAAGAGGTATATTCTTCATTGGAGCCTAGCCTTGAAGATCCCCAATAAGTAAATAAAAGGTAGTAACTGAACTTCTTGACATGGGATTTGTTTGAAAATTTTGAGCACTATTATAGGTGCTTATCTTGGTCAAGGATTATGTTCTTCCCTTGGTGATAAAAGATGATCATTCTTCTCAGGTGGATTTGATGATCTTAAAGAGTCCCTGGTAATCTCTGTAACAACAAGTTATTTCAGTGCACTTCCTAAATCCAAAGTAGGATAAACAAAAAAATATTCTTCTAAAGTCATTCCCTTGTAATTTAAATATGTATCTCTGTAACCTTCCATCAGAATCTAATCTTCACCTCCATTTATTATAGAAGGGCTAGAAATCCCAGGGCTCATTTATGAAGAATCCCTGAATTCCTCCTCCTTAGATATAAAGAATGTATCAAGAGTTTATGGCTTTTATGGAGTAATATTAAATTGTATCTTTTTATTTATTACACTCCCTTGAGTGGGAGGTTATGCTTCAACCCTTGAAATTATTTCCTATAAATAAGTTTTCCTTCCTAGATCCTGATTCTTCTTTTTCCTTCCACGTCCTCTACCTCTTGCATGATTAGTAGGTTTGGGGGCACTGTATTTATCTTCTTCACTAATAATGCAATGAAATCCTATGTGCCCCAATCCAGATAATGTCAAGCCCACTTCAGTATATTGAAGGGATGCACAAGTTCTTACTTCTCCTCTTACCACCCAAAAACCTCAAGATCAAGAACACATTTATCACACCTTTAAATCATGCACATCAATGACGAGTCACACATGCACCTCTAACAACCTTCCTCAACAATGATGCCAAAAATTCAAGTGAAACAATTGTTCCTTAAATTGGAGCAACAAATTCACTATTACATTTTATTTTATTTTATTTATTTATTTATATTTATTTATTTATTTATTTTTTTTTTTGTGTCAGGAGGGAAACCGGTAACTAGAACCATACAATCAAATCTGCCACACATGATCACATCGCGCTGCTGCCAATGAAAACCCTCCTGGCTGGCATCATCCCCCGCTGACAATACACAGCAAGTTTCACAGGCTTACGCCTTACGGGCACCCACGGGGTTTGAACCGGTGACCTTTACAAACGAGTGCCTTAACAGAACACTCAATCACCAACAATCCGCCACCCCATGGGTTAAATTCACTATTACATTTAATTATCGATCCAGTTAGGATTAATTTTTATAATATTTTCGTGCAAAGTCTATGCTAAGGCAAATGATGACTAGTTAAAATAATCTCAACCAAAAGTCATTGCACACTCACTCTCAGTAATCATAAAAGTTGTTACAAACTCCACATAAATTCAATGAGAGGAAATTTTGCAGAATAAACTACTATATCACTCTACCACTCTCTCAAAAATCCTAAAAGCCATCACCCATTCAATTCACACACATAAAAGAAAGTGCAATACAAACTATAAAAACAATGCAAATAATTCACTACCACAGTAAGATCTAAGACAGTTCCATGACTTAATCTGTCACACCATCCAAATATTACTACAATCAATTAAATTACATAAAAATTAATTGTAACGACAATAGTAACAAAAATCACGTAACCGAAAATAATTTAGGCAATTCATTATTATGCTCTAACTAACCAATGTTCCCTTCTAACAAGGAGGGCCCTTCCTCCTCAGCATGGGCTAGTGCACTAAAAATCACAAAAGCTAATTGAAGTAAATTATTGAACCACAAAGTTGATCCATTAACAAAATTATTAGGATTACAAAGATTTGGTGTTTTCCCCTTCCAATCCTATTATTTTATTCTTCGCTTTTTAGCCCTCGTGGGAAAACAATCTTCTCTTTTATAGATCTTAATTAAAATGAGAATATCATCATGAGAATATTTTGATTCTCAAGTGATATTAAAATAAAAATATATATTAACAATTAAACAATGATTTCCATGGAAGGGATGAAACTATAACAATTTCCCTTAATTACAAATAAAGTTACAAAATATCTCAACCAAATGATATGGATGCTCCACAGATATCTTGAAATGATTAGTTGTGTATTTTGACTTTGATGCACTCCTAGATCCAGTCTGATTAGGAAAGGCAACAGGTGCTTATGGAAATTTTTTGTATAAGAGAAACAAATCATAGAGCCTTTAATACAAATTGGTAAAAGAACTGAAATGTAATCCTATAACAACAAGCTTTGACAGACCATTCATACCTGAAGCAACCTAGATATTAGTTTTATGAGAAAAAGTAGCCTGAGACAGTAGTTATAATGCTAAATTATAAGTAGAATTGGAATAAGAAATATAAAATGAAAAAGGACATACTTAATTGATTAATGGTTGTTACCATAATACAATATGGGCATGTTGGTAAAAAAGGAGTAAAATAAATAGGAAAATAAGTAGGAAAAACATGAAAATTTTTAATGTTCCTTTTTCAAGAATTTTTGCAATATGGTCCAAGGGGACTCTGTATAATGAATCCAATGCAAAAATAAGCTGAAAGGGGACTTGGATCCCTTATTTAATACATCATACATTACAATTCTAGAGTTTGAGCTCAAAGAAATCCCTCAAGGTAGGTTAAACATATCTCCCACCCTTTGGTATCTTGGAAAAGTGCTCAAAGAGTGAGCTACAACAACATAAGAACATAATAATGAAACTTTGAAAATATGAACATGTCCATAGAGGGAATATTATGCAGCCAACATTATATTATTATCTCAGCATTAGTACACAAGAATATCATGAGGGAAAAGCCACTCAAGCTATTGGAACCAATCTCCAATGATCAAACTATGAAATACATGAGATGTTGCAACTGCAAAAAATTCCTGAAAGAAGTGACTGCACAGTATCTATGAGAGTAGTAGCTGCTGAATACATAAAAAATGATAATGAGGCTGAAGGATACAAAGAAATTCCCAAGAATAGGAGAATGGGCTCCAATACAAGATTCCTAGCCAATCTAGGAGAGATTGCTAGAAATGCCGGAGAATGTACAATGTGACAATTAGCTTGTTACCGCAACTGAATCAAAATATGAAATTAGACTATAGAAGATCTGAAATGATGATTTCCTCCTCTAATAGTGTATCTAAGCAAAATTCTGATCCCTTTACTCATAAAAAACTCCTCCTGATGAGCTCAAATGACCCTCCCAGCAACTGCCTGCAAAAATAACGCAGATCTAGCTGGAGACTGTGCTGTGAGGGAAGAAGGATGGTTGGCCTGATTCCAATGATATGAAAATAAGCTTGGGATACCTCCTCTCTAATCCTCCAATAGATATCCAAGCCCTCCACTGGAAAAAAATTCAAGGAATGACTCAAGAGATCCTCTTTTATTGCACCCTGCAGCACAAAGTTATCCTGCTACAGGAATAATGTTGTGGCTAAAGGAGGTAGCTTTGGCCAAATTCCGAAATTCCGAAATATGGCTCTAGAACCTCTCCTTCCCTGAGGATGAGGTAGGGATTCCTGACCGGGAACACCCTTGTGCTATGCAGCGTTGCACCCTTGCTAAACAGCAAGAGGAGCGTAGTCTCAACAGACCAAAGAGAATAATAATCAAGCATGAATAAAAATGGCTCTCCTCATACTCATATATTGCAAGTGCTCCTCTCCACCATGGGTCCCATACACATGTGCCTTCTAACTCATGCAAGTGATCCTTATCTAAAACTGCGCAGTCCTTCAAGGAGATACATTGTATCTAGACAGTGCATGTGGACTTGGTCAAAATGACTAGATCAAACCTGATCCAATCTTGTTCACACCATGTGGTGCTCAAATCAACTACTTTATTCTTCCTCCTTTCACACAAGGAGTTTTATTTCTCCATCTAAGAGGGTTAAGGTGTCTCCTTACCCATTTTATTCAACAAAATGGAAATATGCAAGCTATAATATTCCTTTTAGCTTGAGGCTAAAATTTGGGAACATTACAGTCCTCCCCTCCCACATGTTGCTTGTCCTCAAGCAACTGCATAGAGAGAAAAAAAATTATCCCCCTTTTCTATTGTGGCCTCCTCATTAACAATCTCCACCACTGCTCAAGATATCCTACAACAAATCTGTCCTCCAATGCTTCCTCCTAAGTATGCAAAACAGAATGGTGCACATCTTGGAAAGATAGAAGGTGTAGGTGGAAACCTTCTTGCTATGCTATGGCCTCCTCAATGTAGGAGTGATGAAATGCATGGGAAATTTTTTTCCACAATGATGATCCTCTCATCCATGCTATCATCCAAATAAAAATCTCAACCCCTGGTTTATGCAATGTGTTGGAGCTGAATGGAGAGTTGGGCTTTTGATTCTGAAGATGTTTCTCCCTCCATTTATGGTACATATGGGGCTGAATCCATTCTTGGGATGAAATGGTATGGCCTCCAAGAATGGCCCATGCTTCCCCATCAAGAAATTTAGCCATGAGATGCCCCCTCAAATTCTCCAAGTGGTTTTTCCCACAAGAAGAGAAAAGTTGCAATGTGGAAATCATGGTTTGCCCATGGTGTCTCCTGCAATTTAAAACATGTACAATGGGGAGGATCATGCTCCCAATGAGCTGTCCCAATACCTCCAACACTCTCCAAGTAGTGCTCCCTATAAATGTATAACCATTAGCAACACAAGGAAGCAACATGTAATGAGAACAAGTTGTCATAAGACAACTAGAGAGTGGGTCACTGCACCACTCATGGGACCAACGCAGTGAGCCTCCTGCCTGCATCAGAACTAAAAACAGCAAGTGCTTTCCCAACCACTTTTTTTCTGTCACAAACATCTCATAAGGTGAAAACATGAAAGTACAAATTGGTTCCAATGGTGCACACCAATAATTATGTGGCTTCCCCCACAAACCATCATAAAAATAACCACTCCCATTGCTGCAATGGGCCACAAGTACATCATAATAAGGAGCATAAGGAGATGTGATCAGCCTTAGCTCATCAAGCTTCCCATATAAAGTAAAGAAAGGTAAATCAAAATGAGAGTATATACCTTCTTTACTGTGTACTCTGGTCCTTGAGCTGAATTGGCTCCTCTGAATGCTCTCCCTCACCTCCAATGAGTAGGGAAATGGTTGTGTCAACCTCTCTAAAATCATCTGGGCTATGCATCTATCCATATGCTGATATAGATCATGCTGAATTTCCTCCCAAGTGAACTCCTCTATCAAAGCAAAATATGCATCAAAGTGCATAGCTAGAAAGCCCTCATGTGTTGCATGCAACAACTTCTTCTTGAGCTCAGAAGCTTTGGTCAAGAAAATTATGCCATATGAATAGATGATCACATCCTCTACTATATATTCGTCATCTCTTCCTGGGTCATCAATATTCATGCATGCATCTAGATCCTTGGAGTACTCTACTAAGAGTTGAGACCTCCAATCTAGATCTATCCTCCTCAGAGACAGCGCTAGTGATCTGCAATGTGGTGCTCCCCTCAAGCTTTTGCCTGCTACTTTGACATCCTCCATGCCAAATTTATCCTCCAAAATGTTTCCATGCCCACCATGCAGCTGCTCATGCTCCAATAGTAACAGTGGCCTTTGGAAGTTGGCCTCTCATGAGAAGCTGTCATCCAAAAGGAATCTCCCAAGATGGGCCAAAGTATGCATGAGTGGCTTTCATCCACTCCCATGTGTGGAAGAGTCCTTCCACAAAGGAAGTATCCTCCATCTCTCCAAATATGTGGAGTAGTCATCTGGCATCATGAAGATGCTCTCCTCCATCCCTGCAGCAACCTCTGTCAGCGCAGTATGGGAAATGAGAGTGGGTGATGATGAAAATGAGAGAGTGCCTCCCTCCTCCTTAAGTTTATCCCTAACTCTTTGCGCTATGCTGGACTCCTCCAAAGTCTTCACCTCTCAAAAATCCAAGAGTGGTGAACTATATGACAAGATGTCCCTCATCAACCCTAGATCAGGGGGCCTCCCAGGTGGAATTCCTCCACATAGTGAGACATCTTGTTCAGAAGTGGACTGTATATATGAGTGGACTGATTTTTCCCTCTCTTCACTACACTATATAGTCTCTTCTCTTGTGAAAAAACTTTCCAGAATAGATAAGGGTGTATCATCCCTTAATGTTGATCCTTCTCTTCCTCCTCCATCTCACAATCCCCAAAAACTGCTGCATATGGCTCTGGAATTGTGCCCTGGTTCCCACATGTTGAATCATTTGCAACTTCTTGTAAAGACATAAGGGCTCCCTTAATGGAAGCAATGGCTCCATTTTCACCTCCATGTGGTGATGGATCTCCTACCAAAGGGACAACGCTATTAGATCTCTTATGCTCATCCTCCCCATCAATAATTGAGAATACCTCATCATCAAGGAGAGACCCCAAATCTTGGTCATCCTTTGAAAGAAGTACCTCTATGTCTTCATAAATGGAAGAGTGCCCTTCACACAATGGGGATATTTCTCTTAGCAAGCCATCATACATATTTTCATCCCCTTCAAAAATATGGAATGGAGTTTGTTTCATGGTTCCCTCCAATGCATGAAAAGTGTTTGAAGTTTTGATACATGATGTTTCACAATGAATTTTATCAAATTCCCTCACCAATCCCTTAGTGAATTCATAATATTTTTTTGCATGACAATATGAAACAGAATTTTCAAACCACCAACCATGAGCCATACCTTTCAATTGCAGCGCTGCTCCTCCAATGACCTCATCTTCTATATCCATTCTTCCTGCAGTGCAAGTGGGAAATGAACTGCGCTATGGATCTACATGTGTGGCTGAATGTACACACCCATCATGATAGTATCTAGGGCTTGCTTCACCTTTAAACCCTCTCAGAAACTTTCTACAATTCTCCCTTTCTATCTCCTTGAGATCTTCTATGATAGCTTCCATAGTTTGGAAAAGAAGCAGGGAGATCTCCTCTTCCATCATTCCTCTTTTCTTGTTTCCTTTGTACAAATCCTCTCCTATGTGAGGAGCTTCTCCTTCTAATGGAATTTTATCTTGGATACACAGGCTGAGCCAAGATTGATGCTCTGATACCACTGTAATGTTCCTTTTTCAGGAATTTTTGCAATATGGTACAAGGGGATGCTGTATAAGGAAGCCAATGAAAAAATAAGATGAAAGGGGACTTGGATCCATTATTTAATACATCATACATTACAGTTCCAGATTTTGATCTCAAAGAAATCCCTCAAGGTAGGTTAAAAAGATCTCCCACCCTTTGGTATCTTGGAAAAGTGCTCAAAGAGTAAGCTACAACAGCATAAGAACATAATCATGAAAATTTGAAAATATGAACATGTACATAGAGGGAATATGATGAAACCAAAATTATATTATTATCTCAGGATTAATACACAATAAAATCATGAGGTACAAGCCACTCAAGCTATTGGAACCAATCTCCAATGATCAAACTATGAAATACATGAGATGCTGCAACTGCACAAAATGCCAGAAAGCAGTGACTGCGCTGTCTCTATGAGAGTAGCAGCTGCTGAATATGTAAAAAATGATAATGAGGCTAAAGGATACAAATAAATGCCCAATAATAGTAGAATGGGCTCCAATACAAGATTCCTATCCAATCTAGGAGAGATTGCTAGAAATGCCGAAGAATGTACAATGTGACAATTAACTTGTCACTGCAACTGAATAAAAATATGAAATGAGGTTGTAGAAGATCTGAAATGATGATGCCATCCTCTAATAGTGTATCTAAGAAAAATCTTGATCCCTTTACTCATAAACAACTCCTCCTGATGAGCTCAAATGACCCTCCCAACAACTGCCTGCAAAAATAACGTAGATCTAGTTGGAGACTGCGTTGTGAGGGAAGAAGGATGGCTAGCCTAATGCCAATGATATTAAAATAAGCTCGGGAGACCTCCTCTCTAATCCTCCAATAGACAACCAAGCCCTCCACTGGAAAAAAATTCAAGGAATGACTCAAGAGATCCTCTGTTGCTGCATCCTGTAGCACAAAGTTATCCTGCTACAGGAATAACGTTGTGGCTAAAGGAGGTAGCTTTGGAAAAATTCCAAAATGAGGAAATATGGCTCTAGAACCTCTCCTTATTTGAGGATGAGGTCGGGATTCCTGACCGGGAACACCCTTGTGCTATGCAACATTGCACCCTTGCTAAACAACAAGAGGAGCGTAGTCTCAGCAGACCAAAGAGAATAATAATCAAGCATGAATAACAATGGCTCTCCTCCTCCTCATATATAGCAAGTGCTCCTCTCCACCATGGGTCCCATCCACATGTGCCTTCTAACTCATGAAATTTATCCTTATCTAAAACTATGCAGTCCTTCAAGGAGATACATTGTATCTAGACAGTGCATGTGGACTTGGTCAAAATGACTAGATCAAACCTGATCCAATCCTGTTCACACCATGTGGTGCTCAAATTAGTTGCTTTATTCTTCCTCCTTTCACACAATGAGTGTTATTTCTCCATCTAAGAGGGTTAAGGTGTCTCCTTACCCATTTTATTCAGCAAAATTGAAATATGCAAGCTATAATGTTCCTTTTAGCTTGAGGCTAAAATTTGGGAACATTACAAAATTCCATGACCCAACACAATGAACAGACTATGGCTGAATGATGCAAAAGTGAGAGAGAGGTATCTTCTGGGCATTGATCACACTTGCAAGAGTTAGGGAGGTAGGGACTACTCACTAATAATATTACATGCGCAACTCTAGAAGAGGAGGGGGGAAGGTGAGCGCATGGCGCAGTTCCAAAAGGCATGGTTGCAGGGACTGTTCACTAGGATTGGTCTATGCAATAGGGATGAAGGCCAGGGCCATAAGGAGGGTGTAAGGAATAGCTCCAGGGCACAAGGAGGGGCATCATAGCCCATAATAAGTGTGCAATGTGTAACATTGGGAAACTTGGGGTAGTGCTAGTGCAGGGAGGAAGAGTAAGCAACAATGAGAGGGGTCATGCTAACTAGAATTACACAGTGCGTAGGAGAGGGAGGGGAGGCTCTGGGTGGTTCAAGGCACATCTCCAACTAAAAAAGGGGGTTCAATAGTAGGCTCTAGAAGTGTACAGTACTTTCTTCCTAGCCTGTAGGGAAGGTTTCAAGGTCATCAAAATGACTAAGTATAAGAGAGTGAAATATGGAAAAACACACTGAGTTATGGGTATGATCAAGCGTTACACATCTCGATTCATAAATAAAACTCAAAAAATACCAAATAGTAAGTAATATACATCAAAAAACCATTTTACAAACATTATTCAAATTCAATAAGAAAAGCATGAGCAGTCGTGAAACATAAGTGTCGTTTTGTAACTAGGAGGTGCACCATAAATCATAACTGTGCTATAGTTACTATTAGAAAAAAAAGACACCTAGGAAGGATCATGGACACTTGAAACATGTTTGAAAACATAAAACGACACTTGAAGAACAAAAGGGACACTTCACATTATGGAAGGTGGGCTCCAAAATTCAAAAATAGCCAAAAGTTTAGACGGTGTTGTAGTAGCAACAAAGAGTACTTTATGTTGTTTACTGAGGATTATACTAGAATGGTTTGGGTTTCATTTCTTTAAAAAAAATCAAAATAAATAGATACAGTCAAATAATTCAAATCCTTATTTGAAAACGAAAGTGATCTAAGGATCAAATTCTTAAGCTCATATAGAGGAGGTAAATTTACCTCAAATACTACACAAAGTTGTGGAATGTATTGATGTAAGAATAGATGAAGCTTAGACATGGAAATAAGTATAAAAAACAAATTATAATTCATAAGATACCATATATATCTACCAAGAAGATATTACTATAAAGGAAGAACGAGAAAAGGAATAAAATTCTCCATCCAAGGCAACTTTTAAATCTGTACCAAAAAATCACCAAAAGAATAAATTTATTGGAGATGTTAATGCAGGAATACAAACCTGAAGAAGAATGACCAATTGACCAAGAAAAGAAAATCACGCTTTGCTATCCAAAATAAACCCATAGGACTTTGTACAAGCTTTTAAGGACCAACATTGGGTAAAATATATAGAAGAAGAACTTGAAATCAAATTGAGAAAAATGGAACCTAGGAAATTGTACCATGAACAAAAGATAAAAACGTAATTTGTTTTTATTGGGTATTAAAAATATATGAATAAAGAGCAACAAATTGTGAAAAACAAGGCAAAAATTTTCTGTAAAGGCTATGCACAAATCAAGTATGACTTCAAATAAAAAATTTCTCTAGTTTCTAGATTAGAAGCAATAAGAATGTTATTAGAATTTTTGTGTTCAAAAGGCTTCAAATTTACAGAAAGGATGTTAAAACAAATTTTATAAATGGGGACTTAAAGGGGGAAGTATACATTAAACAACAAGCAGGTTTTGACTTGTCTAGAAATAAATACTAGGTTGCAAATTGAAGAAATCTATTTATAGATTAAAGCAATCTCCAACAACTTGGTATGCGAGGTTGGACCACCATATTAAGAAAAAGGTCTCAAAAGAGGGGTTATTAACAATAATATATACATATATATGGAAAAGGAAAACTTATTTATTACACTTTTATATGGGAATGATCTCATCTTTGGAAGTAATAATGGTGCTATGGGTCATGAATTTTCCTAGGAAATGTCAAAGGAAATAAAATTTCAATGATTGGAGAATTATCCTTCTTCCTTGGACTACAGGTTTCGCAAACCAACGAAGGAATATTCATTTCCAAAATCAAATACCTCAAGGAGATGCTCAATCATTTTGGAATGGAATGATGTCCACTAGTTAGTACCCTTATGATTACCAGATGCAACTTAAGAAAAGATGATAAATCTCCTAAATTTAATTTAACACTTTGAAAATCTATGATTGAGAGTCTACTATACATGATAACTTGGAGAGCAGACATTATTCAAGAAGTTGGAATTGTTGTAAGACCTTAATTAGCACTAAAGGAATCACATATGAAACCAACAAAATATATATTTCAATACTTAAAGGGCACAATGGATTTTGGGCTTTGCTATCCCAATAGTAAAAATTTCACATTAACAACATATACATGTGATTATTAGGCATGTAGAATTGATGATAGAAAAATCACTCAGTGGGAGTGCATTTTTCTTGGGAGATTGCCTTGTATCTTGGTCAAGCATTTAAAACAATAATCAATTTATCTTTTTACAGTTGAAGCCAAAAACAAAGAAGAAATAGACTATTATACCCAAGTTCTCTATATGAAACAAACTTTATGAGACATCAAAGTGGAATATCATCATTCCATTCTTATTTTTTGTGACAACACTAGTGCAGTCAATATCTCAAAGAATCATGGCATGATCTAAAAAACAAAGCATATTCCAATGAAGCGTAATTCAATCAGAGAAAAATTCAATGAGTAGAATGTAAATATGGAATATATTAGCACCAAATAACAAATTGCTAACATCTTTACCAAATCTTTGCACAAAGAAACTTTTGAATATCTCAGACAGAAGTTGAGAGCAATCTCTCCTTTATCTCAGTAATGGAAGCACAAAAATAGGGGGGAGAACCCTTTGCTGTTGATGCTAAATGGGGAGAGAATTTAGGAAGGGGGGGTAACTAACAAGAAGTATGAAGAGAATGAAAACAGGGGAAGCAGTTTCTAGAAGAAATAAATATCAAAGTATTGTCATCAATAACAAAGGGGGATATTGTTGAAAATGGTTGATATTGAGGAAAATGAATAATCAAATAAAATATAATGAGACTTTTCCAAAAATATATGAAATTTCATCTAATTCCATAGGAATGAGGAGATATCAAACATTTTGTCAGGACGACCCAACAAAAGTACAATCAGGCCCCATTTGGATACCCTATCTTTGAAGAAATTTGTACTCCAATTACCCAGATCAAATGGGAGAATATGATATATGGTTGGAAATATTATTTTGAGACCTTTCCAATGATATATGGCACACATTCTAACTCGTCACAACTGAGGAGGAATATTCATTATACACTTAGCCAGTTACACCAATCAATCCAACCAATGGACAAGTCAACCCTAACCCAACATCCAAACACACTATAAATAAGTGTGATTAGGAAAATTTCTAACCACTTGACTCAAGAATTTTTTTTTATGTTTAGGAGATAGAAGGACTATGTATGAAGGTCATATCTCATGAACCAAGAATAAGTGAAGTGAAGTCGAGTTGAAGCATATTTCCATGGAAAGGTTTTGGCACATATTTTCAAAGGTTTTTGGAATTGTTCTTTGGAAAGGTTTATGGTTCGTTATAGGTACATTTTTTAGGTTTGAGTGTAGTTCCTTTTGAGGCCATGTAGTATGAGTTCTAGTGAGGAAAATATTGAGATTCAAGCCTATCTTGAGGGTTGAGTGTTTTCCTTATGGAGGCCAAGTATTAAGCATGTCTGAAGGCCAAGTTACATTTCTAATTTGAGGGCCAAGCCTTGTCCCTATAAAGGCTGAGTTTTAGGACTAAGTATTGTTGTTTGAAGGCTAATATTTAGGGTATGAGTTCTACTCTTTCAAGGTCGAGCTTCAAGTTTTATTTCTACTATTTGAAGATCTATTTCATGCGTGGTTTGAAGGCTAAGACATGGTGTCTTGAAGGCCAACTTCAAGCCTGATTTGCAGTCCAATTGATGGTGTACTAAAGGTTGAGTTAAGGTTGGAGCCTAGAATTAATATAGGTTGGTGCTTACTGAGGATTTATGTCCTCATCTTCTTAACATGTTGGATCTTGCAATTTTTTTTATGTTGGTGCTTACAAAGGATTGGTGTCCTCACAAGAGATTGTAATAAATTAAAGGTTGTTTTCAATTATTTCTTCTTCAAATTTTGATTTTCACTTTAGTCTCTATATTCATATATTGTGGATGATTTATTATGTTATGTGAATTTAGTTTGAATATTAAATAAGTGAAACTTTATCAAAAATAATGAATTACTAATCGCCCCCTGCCCCCTGCCCCACCACCCCCCAATATTTATAACAGAGACCAAATTAAATATTGGCAGGTTTAAGCAAGGGGACTTGGTAGGCATGTTTATGCAAGGAGACATGTATAATAGATGAAGTGTATGAGAATATTTGGAGATATTTGAGATCAAATAACCTAGCTTAATAAACTTTAGATGTAGGAACTTTAGGAGTACACAAGTTAGGGACAAAACTAAATTCATTTATATCTATAATACAACTATATTGATTATTTAAAAAAAAAATGCCTCGTCATACTTTTTCTTTGATGTCATGATGGTAAAGTTTTACTATAACTAGAAAAAGGTTATTGTAGAACCAGGTAAAAATAATTTCAAAGGGAAATAATCATTTTATAATCTATAATTACCAAAATAAATCTTAAAATTACTCTCTAGGTTGGCCTTTGATCGAGCTATGTAGTCCCAAAGAAATGCACCTCTATTCTTTGACTCCATATTATTTCCTTGATGAATCCTATTATGAAGATATGCAAAATACTATAGATCTCCATATTTCTTACTTATATTTTGTAATATATCGAAAATATACTCATTCTTGAAGTGTGGCAGACAAACGCTTTTTTTTTACACAAAGATAATTGCAATTGTCGGGATTTGGTCCAAGATATTTTTTAGGGGTGAAATATAGTTGAAAGGCAAATTTTTTAGATAATGTTTTAAGAATGATGAATATTTTATATTATTTAAATATCTCATATTTATCCTTATTTCAAAACAAAAATATTGTTTTTGGTTATATATAGCCACAACATATATCTCATAAGGAATCATATTCACCTATTTTAAAGCCAACAAGAGAAATAAGGAATAGTATTCCCTTAATTTTCTAAGTAGGAAAGTGAAAAATGGAATCTTATTCACCTATTTTTCAAGCAAATTTGACAAATTTTCACCATAGCTAGTTTTCAAACCCATCGTATTCCGTGACTCACAATATTCATCCATGGTATTTGATGTAATGAATGCCATTTAAAGGTTAGTAGTTAGTTAGTTTTCAAACCCGTGGTATTGGGTGTCCCATCATATTCATCCACGGTGTTTGATGTGATGAAACCTATTTAAAGGTTTGGTATACTCCATTATAAAATATCTCAAGTGGTGAGATTGGCCATGAAGAATGAAGTTTTCTTGTGTGTTTTACTATTATATGTTGTGTTATCCATGATATAATAGGTATGTGGACAATTATTTTCTTTTAAATGTCAATGCATTAACATTATATATTTTGTTTCATGTGAAACATTTAAATCAAAATTTATGAAATTTCATAATTTATCATAGAAGTTATGAAAATTTATTAAGATATCGTTTGAGGTTTCTAGATAAGTATCTTCAAAAATGAATTTATATGAACTTTTATAATGTTTATTAAAGAGAAAGGATTGATAATTAGAGGTCCAATATGTAGTGAGAAATGCATTTTAACTTTGGTTTCTATATTTTTATTTTAATGTTTCATTGCCTTATTACTTGAACAAATGATCTTATTTATATTATGTTTCTACATGAAAAAAAAAATTATTTTCTAATTAAGTAAATAGATGGATGTATATTTTTAAAGTTTCTGAATAAATATTATGAAAAATGAATTTATATTAACTTTTGTAATTTTTTTTTGGTAAGCTCGGAAAGACTACATCTTCATCATGTCATCACCCTCATCGGTGCGGGGAATTGACCCGATGAAATCACATCATGGAGTTCCTTAATATATAACCCATCCACTATCTATCCAAGACCCAGTGGACATTAAATTTTATAATTTTAGTGCAGAGAAATAATGGATAATTTTCAATATTTTAATGCAATATTTTCTTTTCTTGAATAAGCAACAATTTTAGCATACAACTTGCTTTGATAACTTTTTTTCACAAGAAAAAAAAACTGAAACTTCTATTTATAAGAGATAAACAAAATTTACATATTGTATATTTTGTTTACATTCATTTGGCCAAGGACCTCAAAATGATCTCCTCTTTGTTCCTACCTATTGTCTAACCAGATGGAAAATAAAGGAACTTTTTCCTTATTAACAAGTTCCCACAATTTCCTTCAACTTATTTCCATTGCGAAAGAACCAAACTGAAACTGATCATATTAATAAAATATTAACTACTGAGAATTCTATTTGAGGAGTGCACACTTTCATCATACAAAAACCACTCTAGCTAGATCATTGTAATATCTAAACAAAAATAACAAGATAAGAGTCCAATATTTGTGAATATTATGATGTTGATATATCATACAGAAAATCATGAGAGATATATTTGTAGAAAATATAAAAAAAAATTTGCTAGCCATCCTTGATTTCATTGATTTTTCATGAGCTTCGGTCCATATCCAGTCCACTTTTTTAGAGATGGTCCACCTCTTTGTTCTTATGCCTATAGATGTGTTCAACAATTAAATGTTAGAAGAGTTATCTTTTTTAGTTTTTTTTTTTTAAATAGGAAGAAAATATGGATTTTATACTTGAACCATTTATCCATTTATGACATTAAGAGAGTCTCCAATGATACGGAGATAATTGATGTTTTGATGAAGGGCCAACTAAAGAATAGATAAGAGAACAAAATTTTTAGAAATTTTTTTAGTTGTTTGTGTTATATTTTCTAAAAGATTGAAGTAGTGTGAGTTTGAGAGATGTAGCACCACCCCCCCAACCCCTCCCCCCACCCCACCCCCCCTCCCCTGCCCAATGCCACCTATAGAAGGTGTCTGCATCTCCATTTAGGATTCCTTTTGAGAGATTAGAGAGGAGATCTGGGTGAAGGAACTTACAATTATTGAATTATTTATCGCCACCTTGATGGAGATAGATTTTTTTTTCAAAGAGGATTTTGTACCGTTTCAAACATATCCTTTGGTATACAATAAGTGGAAGAGCTTGTTTTTATGCAAAATATCTTTTTGAGACCAATGATTTTAAGCAGAGATTAACATTTTCCTCTTCCCAAGGATAAAACTTGTTTTCTAGACTATAATTAATATATTTCCAAACTTTCCTAGAAAATTTGTAGTTGATGAAAATATGTGTAACTTCTTCCCTCATTCCAGCATTGAGGACAAAGACCTAGCCCTTGAAAGGACCTTTTTTGTAGGTTGTCCTAGGTCAAGAATTTCTTCCATAACATAAGCCACATGAAAAATTTTGTCTTCGGTGGGTCTCCAAATTTCCATAGTGTTTCCCCCCACCTCTTTGGGTTCATGTACCCAAGACAGTGTTAGGTAACCAAATTTTTGGGCATATGAACCATAAGGGATAGGATACAAAATGATTTGATCTTTAGATTCTGATAGTGAAATATTTTAAAATTTTAGTACTTTGACATATTTCTCTCATACAACAACCTCCTCTCCTTCCAATTGTAAATCAGGGGTTCACATCCAACTTTTCATTCCATTTGTGGGGAGGTTTAGAGATACCTCGTTTAAAGTGAAAAAAACTACTTTTTTAAGAGAAAGAGGGGGTTTGGAAGATGATGTTAGTGTTTACTACCAATTCATGGGCCCCTACCCAGAAGGACCTTGTTTCCATGCTTATTTTTCCAGCTAAGAAAATTAATAATAATATGGAAATATTTTAATACTCCTTTCAAAAGTAATTGATACATTTTGTATAGGATTTTGAGGATTTCAAATCCATTCTATCAAAGAATGGGGCATATTATATTTCTAATGCATGATATGGGACCAGAGTTATTCCCCTTGTATAATATTCCAAACTCCTTTTCCTTCCAGAGCCTTTTTAAACCAATGTATATTTTGAGATCCCATCCCCTCAAGAAATTGGGAGAGGTATAGATCTCCAAGTCATGATGGAAAAAGTTATCTTTTCATTTTATCTAGACAAAAAGAAACTGAGATTTGGTTGTTTATTATATGTAAGATTTCAGATGGTATACATGCTAATGAGGCCCAACATAATTAAATATCCTCTATCACATCATTGTAGAGAAGTAATCTATCTGTTCTAGAGAGAAATTTGTTCAACCACATCTGAATTAATTTTTATATCTTTTCCAAGAGCTAGAACCAATGTGATTTCCTATACTTACCTAGTTTGAGGGGGAACCATAGGTATTTTATACCATTAGATATATCCTAGAATGGAGAAGAGAAATTTTTAGCAAATTAATTTTTTTCCCTTTCTGCCATATCCAAATATGGATGATCTGCAAGAGTTTTTGATCATGCATGTAGACTGACATAAAATATCAAGGAAGTCCTTGTGAGATTGACGGTGCACCCCAATACCATCTGAAAAAATAATAATTTCGTCTACAAATAAAAAATGAGTGAGAAATTAATTGAGAGAGATGCCTATGCCTTTAAAAATTCCTCTTTGGACTACATTTGATATGAGCATACTTAGGCCTTCCTTTACTAAAAGGAAAATAAGGTAAGGAGAGAGGAAATTCATGTCAGATACCCATCTCACGAATGAAAAAGGAGAAGAAACCCCATTTATCAAGATTTCAACTCAAGAAATGATCATACAATTCATTACCCAATTCAAAAATTAGTGATTGAACCCAAGATGGATTAGAAGTAGATAAACATATAACAAACCAACTTTGTCAAATTATTTCAAGAGGTCCACTTTATAGAAAATATTTTTTGTTTTGGTATGAATTGAATGGATACTTTCATAAGCTATAATAATAGCTTCATGGATATACCTACTGTCCAAGACTCCAAATTACTTAGGAGATATGTTCTCTAGCAACACTTCTTTTATCCTTAGGGTGATAATCGTAGAAATAATTTTGTAAATGAAATTGCATATGGAGATGAGCTTGAAGAAGTCAAAGGAATATTCATTGTCTACCTTTGGAATCAAGGCAATGAAAGAAAAATTTAAAGGCACAAAAATTTTATTAGTGGTCATTGGTTCTAGAATACTCAAAAAAATAAAGAAGATAATCCCTTATGAAGTCTAGACAACTTATGTAAAAAAAAATTATGATTCCATCCAGGCTAGAATCTTACCCTTTTTGAAAATTGTGTAATAATTTTCTAATTGAGGATTAGAGACTTGTACCATTAGTGATTCATTACCTTTCTTATTAATTAAATGGATTAAAATAGTAGTTATAAAAAAAAAACAATAGATACTCTATCGTTCATGTTTGTAGATGTCCTTGAAATAGGAGCACCAAACAGAAGTATTGTCTGAAAAAGAAGTGGATAGTGACAAATCAGGTTTTTTTTATCTCCCATATAGTGTTCATATATTTTTAATGATTTTCCACCTAATAAAATTACTTGGTGTTTTCATCACTTTCTTGCAACCACAGTGAATGGAATTTCAATCTCCACTCTTTCTCCTAGTCTAGGAGGATTTTCTTCCTCTTTTCCTCAATATTTTGGATCCTTTCTTTAAGCTCCAGATGAGGCTCCATTTAGGTGTGTTACTAATGGATAAGGGTTAGTGAGGATTCTATATCCACGAGGGCTTTTGAATCACCCTCACTTCTTTTTTTTTCCTGGGATGCAATGATGCCTTTTGAACATTCATGCACATCATAGTTGTAAGTACTCTAGTTTTTTCTAAAAGCTCTATCAGAGAAGGGTCCTCAAGCCAGTGAGGATTCAGTTTAAAGGAATAGGAGGCTTTTGTAGAAAAGGTTCAACCTCTAGTATAAAAGAAACACAGCCTGAATCTCCCCTACCAAATTCCATTTCCAAATTTTTAAGGTAGTGTCTAGTAGAGCATCATAGGTAAGAAAGTGGTCTAACCTTTTTGCAATCCTAACATATCCAAATATGTTATTTTTATAGGAAGGAAGAAATTTTGGGGGAATGATATCACAAGCCTCCATTCCTCAAAGAGGTTGATGAAAATATCAGCTACAGGGTCCAATTTTGTTGTAGGCCCCTAATTTTTAGAGCTTCCCAAGGTGAAATTTAAATCCCTACCTATTAACATGGCCTAAATAAAAAAGTGGAAGAAGAAAAATATTTCCAAAATTCTGTTCTCTCAACATATGGTCCATAGATACATACCCCAGAGAAATATTTATTGATATCCAATAATAAGAATTCAAAAAATAATCCAAAACTAGTCTTGAACACATTGACCAAGTTATGCAAAGGAAAATATATTGAGGTATCCAACCTAACAAAGGACCCCCAAACCTACCAATGGAATCCAATATTATGAATTTTTGTTTGGTAAATTAATTGTCTTTAATTTACTTCATTAATTGTCAACCAGGATTTGTGTACTTGTGAAATGTATGCGCACTATATACGCTAGGATTTTTTTCTGTAGATTAAGTGATTCTAAATATGAAACTAATTATAAATATGGAAAAATTATTTCCATACAATTTGGAGAATAACTACACACATGTTCTTTCAATGCAGAGTTATATTAAGTCCTAATTAACTGAGCTGAACTTTTAAAATGGAATATATATTTGAAATTGCAGAAATAAAACTTAATTATAACTAAATAAAAGGAAATTCTTGCAAGTCAAAATCAAAAGAAAACAATATAATTTTACTAATGTGGAATTGAACACATACTGCAATGATTTTTTGAAAGGAAACCATAATATAATTCACAATAAATAAATTCCATATTAAATGATTTGGAAAGAAAATGAAAGTGAAATCTAATTTCTACTTGAAAAAGATAAAATCATAACTTAAGAATCGTTACTAATGTGTGTATTTAGCCTCTAAAGTGCATTTCATTAACATCTAAGAAATCGAATTGACTTATAAAACAATTAATTGCTGACAAGAAGATACATTGAATAACTAAACTCTTTTTAGTGTTTTTTGTTTATGAGTACTCTACAACCAAATGAAAATAATTAGAGATGAAACTACAATGGAAACAAATCCTTGAAAAAAATTATAATGCTAAGAACCAAAAAAACTATGAATAAGACCTCATGGCTCGACAGGGGGCCCTCCCGTGAGTGTAGGTTGACTAGTGATCAAAGGATATTTGTTAATTTTTCATAGGGTTATATTGTTCTTTGATTTGATAATTTCATTTCTTCATTAAAACATTAAGTTCACCCCATAGCATCATAAAATTATTCATATTTACATCATTATTCATTAACATATGAAAATTTGTATAAAGAACAATATCATCCTCATAAATGCAGCGTAACATAAAGGAACACTAGAAGAAAATCATGCACACATAGAGACACCAGGATTGGCCCGAGACTAGGAAAAACACACTTGGGGAAAACCCTTGCAAATTTTTCTTCTTATATTGTCATCAAATGATTCAACAAAAGAGAGTACAATGACCCATATATTCATCTATGCAACTAACCAAAAAAACAACTACAACATTCATGAAATCAACCTAACAATGTATACACTCTAAAATTTGATTGTGAAGACTGTAATGAACTATTAGTAACTCAAATCAAATTCTGAACCCTGTGGTCATTGATCGGAATCATTGGAATACTAAAACTTCATCTTTTAGTCCTCGGTCGCATGGAGGAGGAGTCATCCGTTCGACTATAGCATCCCAGTCACTCCCTTAAGTTAGGCAAGCATGCAACTAGGGGTCAAAAGAGGATTATAGGAACGCTAATCTCTCGATCGCATGTAGGACATGGGATGCTTTGGTCACACAGAGGAGGATTTATGCATGCAACTGGGAGTTCTGGAAAAACTGATGAGCCTAGAAGCATGCTACTGAGAGCCGATGTGACTTTAGAAACCCTAACCTCCCAGTCGCATGCATAAAGGGATATTCATGTGAATGGAAGGATCTAATCGAACTCATGAAACTTTTGAGGGTGCGACTAGGGTCAAAATATTCTAGTTATGTGCTTGCGACGGGGTCCCATAACCCTAAATTAGATATGTGAGCCTCAGACCCTGTAATTTCACCTCAGAGCGAACTTATTCCTCTGCGAATGAGCCTCAAACCTAGATGCAAGCCAAAAAAAAAGAGAGAAGAGTGTCTAATCATTGTGTCCAAATGAGGTAAAGTGAACTTTAATTTATAGCCTTCCAATGGGTCCACTTTCTTTTGGGTTGACCTGATTTAATATGCACATGTGAA
>CM076576.1:739218831-739370840 GCA_034641835.2 Pinus albicaulis
AAATTTGACTCCCACAGAGTTGAACTATACTGTGACTGAAAAAGAGTTTTTAGCTGTTGTTCATGCAATTAATAAGTTTAGACATTACATAATAGGTTATGAAACTTTTATTCATACTGACCATTCTGCAATTAGATATTTGATGAACAAACCTGTTACTAATGGCAGAGTGACAAGATGGCTTTTACTTTTGCAATAATTCAATATTACTGTGTTGGATAGACCAGGAAAACAGAATACAGTAGCTGATTTCTTGTCTAGAATTCAGAATACTAAAGAAGATTCTCCCGTAGAAGATAAGTTTCCTGATGAATATTTGTTTGCAGTAACTATTAAGACCCCTTGGTATGCAGATATTGCTAACTATTTGGTTACAGGGAAACTACCTTCACATTTATTTCCAAGAGAAAACGAAAAATTATTCAGGAGAGTTCAAGATATTCATGGATTTCTAACGAATTGTTTAAAACAGGGCCAGATCTTGTGATCAGAAGATGTGTCAGGGAAGATGAAATGCCCGATATTCTTAAGGCATGTCATGATGAACCATGCGGCGGACACTTTGCGGACAAAAGGACGGCCTATAAAATCCTTTCCTTGGGATATTATTGGCCTTCTCTTTTCAAAGATGCAAAACAATATGTCAAAAGGTGTGATAGCTGCCAAAGAGTAGGGAAACCTACCCTTTCAAATGAAATGCCATTGCAAACACAGGTACTCATTGAACCCTTTGAAAATGGGCTTTAGATTTCATTGGACCTATTAATCCACCATCTAAGCAAAAGAAGTATATATTGGTTTGCACTGATTATGTTACTAAATGGGTAGAAGCTAAAGCATTAGTATCTGCTATTGAAAATTCAGTTGTTCATTTTCTTTATGAGGATATTTTTACTCGCTTTGGTGTTCCAAGAGAAATTGTAACAGATCAAGGGAGCCAATTCACATCAAACTTGGTGGAGAAGTTGATGGAAGAATACAAAATCAAGCACATAAAATCTACTCCTTACCATCCACAAGCAAATGGTCAAGTGGAGTCCACAAACAAAGTTCTTGAAAGTATCATCACCAAAACTATTCATCTACATAGAAGAGATTGGGCAGAAAGGCTTCCAGAAGCCTTGTGGGCCTACATAACTACATGGAGGAATACAACAGGACATTCTCCCTATGAACTTGTTTATGGGAAAGAAGTCTTGCTCCCCATTGAGTTCCAAGTCAAGACCTTCAAGATAGCAGGTCAGTTGGGGATGGACTTATCAGAAGCCCAAAAGCATAGAATGGAGCAATTGAATGAGCTAGATGAGATCAGACAAGAAGCAATTTTAAGAACTGATCTAGTTCAATATCAAAGAGCTAAATGGCATGACAAGTACATCAAAGAGAAGAATTTTCAAGAAGGAGATTGGGCATTGTTATTTGATTCCAAGTTTAAAGATTTTCAAGGAAAATTTCAGACTCATTGGCTTGGGCCATATGAGATTGACAAGATCTTTAGCAATGGAGCGGTAAGAATCAAGACCATTGATGAGTTTCAAACTCCTCTTATTGTGAATGGCCATAGATTGAAAATTTATCATAAGCCACTCTCAAAAGAGGATTTTGTCAAAATTTTTCAAGAAAGTTTTGCAATCAGGCTGCTACAGAAGAATTCTTCTTCTTCACCAGCCTAGATTTAGTTCTTTTCAGTTAAAAGAAAAAAAAAAAATGGTATAAGCCTGAAAACCAATCACTGATTGGCAGTCTTATATAGAAAATATAGGGTGAAAATCAGGAACACCTGACACTCTATATTTTCCAAAAAAAAATGAGATCAGACAAGAGGCAATTCTAAGAACTGATCTAGTTCAATATCAAAGAGCTAAATGGCATGACAAGTACATCAAAGAGAAGAAGTTTCAAGAAGGAGATTGGGCATTGTTATTTGATTCCATGTTTAAAGATTTTCAAGGAAAATTTCAGACTCATTGGCTTGGGCCATATGAGATTGACAAGATCTTTAGCAATGGAGCTGTAAGAATCAAGACCATTGATGAGTTTCAAACTCCTCTTATTGTGAATGGCCATAGATTGAAAGTTTATCATAAGCCACTCTCAAAAGAGGGTTTTGTCAAGATGTTTCAAGAAATTTCTGCAATCAGGCTGGTACAGAAGAATTCTTCTTCTCCACCAGCCTAGCTTTTGTTTTTCAGTTAAAAAAAAAATAAAAAAATGGTATAAGCCTGAAAACCAATCATTGATTGGCAGTCTTATGCAGAAAATATAGGGTGAAAATCAGGGACACCTGACACTCTATATTTTCCAAAAAAAAAAATCTGTCTTTCATTTCATTTCATTTCACCACCCACTCCATTTCATTCCACTTCATTCCATTTCATTCCATTTCATTTCACTTCATTCCACTTCATTTCATCCATTCCATCAATAAAAATCTTTTTCATGACCATTTCCATCTGGTCATTTGTCATTTGTTCATTTATATTCAACCAAGTAATAGCTGTGTCAGTTTCCGTAGCTGACATCTGTTTCCGTTTCATTTCATTTCACTTCATTCCACTTCATTTCATCCATTCCATCAATAAAAATCTTTTTCATGACCATTTCCATATGGTCATTTGTCATTTGTTCATTTCTATTCAACCAAGTAATAGCTGTGTCAGTTTCCGCAGCTGACATCTGTTTCCGCAGCTGACTCCAGTTTCCGCAGCCAGAAGCAGATTCCGCAGCTACTACTCTGTTTTCAAAGAGAATGTACAGTCAGATGCTATTTTCATAAATATGAAATAAAATGCAGGTGAGAGGATCAAAGGAGTATTCAGGACACCAACGGAGATCAATCAGTTGAAGACCAAAGGAAAAGGCAAAGATTCCAAAGGTATGAATAAAGTTTATTTCAAATAGTATTGAAAAACACATTTTTATATAGTTTCAAACCATGAGCTCTACCCATTACGCGCAATGATTATATTGACAGTTCCGTAACCTTTCATGATCTCCATGTTATCCTCTTGCATTTATTCACAAACGGTTTCATCATTAAACCCCGATTTTCACTTATGATCCAATATCCCACCGGTGATAGTGAAGCGTATTTGATTTGACTTAGGACTCTTGCAGCCGCATAAACTCATAACCGTTGATTGAAACGTGTTCATATTTAATTGCGCAGTCACCAAAATTCAAAACGTTGCCGAATGTGTTATACTTTGTTAACCTCTCTGTCGTGTCTCTGTCGTGTTTATGAAACCCCACCCTACTCATTCTCACTCCCTGTTTCACTCCATTTTGTTCCTTTTGCTCATTCTCACTCCCGTATATCTACCCACAGTCTTACTCCATTCTGTTTATGGTACTCATTCTCATTTTATGATACATCCCCACAGTCATTATGCTCGATCCTGTGTATTCCATCGTTCCATTTCCACTTAAACCCTCACGAAAGCAAATTTGTGAAGCACAGAGAAGTGAAATGGGAAAATTATTAAGGGCAGAGCCGGAAGGACCGAAGTTTATAGAGGGATATCCGCAAGCAAAGGAGATATTAGAGAAAGCAAAATGGCTGCGTTTTATTCAGAAATTCAGAGGTTACCACAGAGAAGTTACGAAAGCATTTGCAAGGTCGTTTGATGGCTCAGAAGCAGAAGTTGGAGACCTCAAGTTTTCAGTCAATGAAGCAACTATAGCAACAGCCACAGAACTTCTTCAGGAGGGAGAGCGTTGGTTCAAAAATAAAAGCATCAGTGATGAGGCATGGAGAACAATTCTACGAAATCAAGGTATGGACATCACTGTTTTTAAAAGAGGAATCCCTGTGCATGCAATAAAAGAAGAATGGGCCACTTTACTACTAATTGTTCAGAAATTCATTACATGTGAAGGCCGTTTTGGGTCTATGTACATGTACCATACCAGGCTATTGATGAATTTTCTAGAAAACCAAACTCTCAATCTCCCTTATTTTCTATTCAATAGCTTGAAGAAAATGGCTGTGACTATTCAAAAACACTTAGGAGATGTAGAGCCTCATCTTTATCACCACGGCCTTATAAAAATTCTGATTGAAAAGGAGCTAAAGGAAAGAAAAGATACATGGGAACAATTCCTAGTTAGAAACTTCTTTGAAGAACCTCAGGAAATTCCTGAAGGTAGTTCAATTAGAAGGAGTAGAAGAAAAAGAATGAATGTTGAAACCCAAATTACTCCTACTCAGGAAATTCCCGCAGCTAGCACAACAAAAAGAAGTAGGAGGAAAAAAACAATTGAGGAAATCCAAAACACTCCTACTATTACTATGGAAAGAACTGATAGGGAAGAGAGATTGGTAAAAAGAAAGAAGAAGGATATCAAAGGAAAGAAGCCAATAATACCAAAAGAGAAAGAAACTATTGAGGCTGTACATAAAACTCCTTCTTCTGAAGAAGAAGATCATCAAATACTCTCTGAAAGATTAGTTTATCTTCAAAAACAATCATCTATATCCAAGAAGGCAGAGAAAGGGAAACAAAAAAAAAAAGATAATGTACCACAGCGTGTGAGGAGAAGCAGCAGGCTTAAAGGGAAATTGAGAAAAACACAAATTAAGGGTCCTCATTTCATTGATTTGGGTGAGGAGACATCTTAACAGTCCCCAACTGAACATAGTCCATCTCAGTCAGTTAGTGAACCTGGTTCCTTTCATTCCCAATCAGACAATGAGCATACTCCATCTTATTCTCAGCAAAATATTGATGTAAGCCCTCCTCGACCAGATTTTGAACATAATTCTCCTTTACAGCATTTTGGGGACAGCCCAATGAAAATGACACCGGAAGTAGACCCCAAACAGCAGGAGGTATATGACTATATAGAATCCTTGGAAAAGGCAGCCACAGGTCCAAGTACTTCTTCCATTCAGCCTCATACATTGCAGGATGATTTAGTTCAATCATGAAAACAGGAAATTTTTGAGCTGGAGCTTTTAAATCGGCACATCAAAAATGAAAATGAAACATTGAAAGAACAAGGCAAGCTGGACAAGATCATCCATGATAATACTATGTTACATTTGGGAATATGGCAGAAGAAGAATAAGAAATTGAAAAGGAAATGCCAGAAATTGAGCGGAGCACTTGTAAATATCAAATTTAGGTGCTTAATGAAGAAACCCAGAATGATGGCAGTACCAAAGAAGAAGAGAAGAGGGTTGGATGTGCTGGCTGAAGTATCAAGGCACATGAATTGAAGAGAGAGTATCAAAATTTTGGTTGCATGAGGACATGCAACACCTTCACAGTGGGGGTATGTTGAGTCCCAAATTTGCATCTTTTCCATACACTTTTTCATACCTTTTTCACTCTCCTAAACCTCCCAAATTGTCAATATCATGTGCAAAAGAGCATTTAACATGGTTTTTAATTATATTTTTGTGTTTTCTATTTGATCTAGATTTTGTTCATTCAGCTGCGGAATCTTGCCACTTTCCGCAGCTGCTGCAACTTTCCGCAGCTATTTTGTGGAATTCTATGCTACAGGTGTCTACAGGGGAAACGAGCCACATGGGCAGGCTAGGAATGACGTGGACATGGTTCGTGTCCTATTGGTTCAAGCAAACTCGTCCAAAGAAGCCGCGGTCAAAGGCGTCCACATGGAAGTCAACCATGGAGTTTCATGTCGGCCGGACTCTGTTTCGTGGCACTTAAAGATCCATACGGCCGTTTCTAAGCATGCGGAGGTTAAATCGACATCTGTACAGGGTTCTAGAGTCGAATTCAAGCATCCATCTTTCATAGATCTACTTTCCAACACGTCCATACTCCTATATCCGTGGACGTAGTGGTCTACGTGCTCTCCGCTAGCATGAACTTTAGGAAACAGTTATAGTTTGTTGTTATATATAGTGCGTTTGCATACGCACAAAAAGTTAGTTGATGTTCGTGAATGTAGTCTCTGTTATCTTTTAGTCTGCTCTGTAGTGATTACGCTGCACTTGTGCCGTAACATTACTATTCTGTAATGAACTACTTTTTAATATGAGAAGACTTTGTTTTTCAACTTAATTCGTGTTTGAGGACCGTTACCAAGGCTGTGTAGAGGGCCCCTGCTCAGCTAAGGTTTTGTGTATTAGTGTATATTTCTCATTTTGTTTCTTTAGAAATCATTGTATCATATTCCATTCATATGTTCATACTTTGCAGTTGTTTCATTTCTGTTTATATACTTCCATAATTTCCATTTCATTTCTGTCTTTCATGCTTTATGATTGTTAATCACTGATCAGTGTTTATGTTTTTCAGGTTTTAGATGGGCAGCCCAGGCATTTTCATAAGCTTTTTGACTAATGACATGAAACTAACATTGTTCTGCTGCTAGTTTGCTTTTCATAGTTTTTGTTTAATTTCGGTATTGCTCTGTTCATTTCAGTTTTTCTTATCTGCTTCAGTAGTTAAATTTAGATATACTAATCTGCTCATAGCATCTTCAGTTGCCTCCGAAAGCCACAGCTGGACTGATGGTGAGGGATTACATTATGAAATGTGTAGTTTAGTATTAGTTTCTTTTCTGCAAATTTAGATATACTAATCTGCTCATAGCATCTTCAGTTGCCTCCGAAAGCCACAGCTGGACTGATGGTGAGGGATTGCATTATGAAATGTGTAGTTTAGTATTAGTTTCTTTTCTGCAAATTTAGATATATTAAATCATGCATGACATCTTCAGTTGCCTCCGAAAGCCACAGCTGGACTGATGGTGAGGGATTGAATCATGAGTGTATGGTTTAGCATTAGTTTACTTTCTGCAAATTAAATATCAGTTACTCAAGTTGTTTATGATTACTTCCGAAAATCATAGCTGGACTAATGATGAAGGGTCAGAAGATAAATTGATGTAATCTGATTTAGATTTATTTTGTTGCAATTTTGAATTTCTTTAAGCATAGTTCTTTTGTGTTTAGTTGGCAGCAAGAATAGTTTAGTTTTCATGCTCACTAGTTTACTGTTTTGATTTATTAGATTAGCAGCACCTTTTCATTTCAGCAGTACATTTCCATTTTCCTTCAAGTCTTGTCATTGTAAATTTCAATTTGTTTTTTTTTAAATTTCAAGTTGGTAAATCATTATAGGGGATATCACTTCCTTGAACAAACATAACCAAACTTGTTTTCATCTTAGAATTTCCATTTCACCTTAGAAAACCAAAAACGACAAAAAGTTAAGAAATAGGTTATCTTGCACATATAGTGCGACGCACTTCATCAGCTTACGATTCCCGGATTGACAAATTAAATGCAGCAATTTAGGACACACTAAATTGACCAAACAGTACCAACCAAGTCAGGGAATTCCAAATTCCACTTAGCCATAAATTGGGTTGAACCAATTCTTTCTTTCCGCCCATTCACCGTCGTGTCATATTCCAAGCTTGAATGTGGGATTACATGGGATAAACCAAAATATAACCAAATATGGAATCCAGAGGAAAACCAACTCCACCCTCAAGCCATAATGATTTCACCTATACGAGGTCCATAAATCACCAAAACAAATACAAGCGTGGATGCCTCATAATTTATTCACCATACCTAGAGGAAATTTGCTATCTCCATCCACTTATCAAGGGATTCTTGGAGAAAACCATATCCACCCCCATCGCTTGGGATTTTCTTAAGACCACCTCAACCAAAATATAAAATCTATCGGCAATCCAAATCTCAGTAAAAAAGGGAACCCACTACATCATGGTTGGCCAAGAAATGGCATAAGGAAAAGCTATACATGACTATCAATCCAGGAAAAACTCGATGCCAATGACAACAAAATAACAATGCATGAACCATGCATCAAAAACCCAACAAGATAATCGACATGCACATTGTTACCTACAAAAAAACTTTTGCTGGATGTTGTTTGATTCTTCTTCTTTTCTTTCACCTGAATTCCTCTTGTGCTTCTTATTTTTCCTTGCTTGTGTCTTTCTTTCATATGCCCAAGTGCTCTAGTGTTCTCTGTTTCTGTGTGTTCTCTCTCTCTCTTTTCCTCTCCTTTTTCCAAAGAGAATCCTATAATGTTTTCTCTCTCCTTCTTCTTTTCTTTTCCTTTTCCTTTTTATTCATTTTCAGTTGCATGCATATTATTTTACTATTCTTATCCCTTTATTGTCTCTTCATCTTCTCAACTTATTGAAGTGGAATTTATTTTCATTTTCCTTTTACCTCTTGTCCTTACTGGCTTGTAATAGTTAATTTTTCACTTATTTCCTTTTTCCTCTTTCCAATGCCAATTTCCATAACCAATAAATAATTAACCACAAGTAGATCCCAATGTAATGTATTTCCCCTCATTCAACTTGGACTATGTGTCCCATGACCTTGGTTTGATTTTTTATTTTATAATTTCCATACATTATTTATTTACATGGAAATATAACTTTGGGTTATCACACCAACCACTCCAATAACTAAAAAAATCTCTATATTCTTGTAAGTTTTTATGATGTTTTTCTTGCCATTCAAGGGAATAGGAGTTTTCATGGCATGCCTTGGGCCTGGCAAAAAGCTATAATCCTTGGGTAGTTTTTTTCCAATGGGGTATTTTGTGCCCTAAACAAAAATTGTATGTAAAATTTACACCCCCATAAAGTTGATGTACCAACTAACCACCTCGGTGCATGTAAACCTTTTGGAATTTCATCTTATAGGGTTGAGATTTTGGACCTCTAGGATTCTTTAGCTATGTTAAAATTCCATTCTTTCAACCTCTAGCAAAAAAAATTTGTGAATGCATGTAGTCACCATATCCCTCTCTTTAGAGATAGCTAACACCATTCTAGCCAATTTGTGTTCTATAGTGTTTTATTGTTTGATTTATCAATAGAAGTTATATTTTCACTATATTATTGTGATCTTTGCTATATTTATCTATAATGTGTTTCATTTCATTTCTCTCCTTTTATTTTTTCCTTTTACAACTTGAACCAGTGGTAGAAGAGAAATCTCCTCCTTGTTGTTTCTCAATGCATGTCCTTGACAAGGCCAAGGTAAAGAGAGTTGGATCTCAAGCTAGTTTCACTTGGGAATGATCACTCTGCCTAACACAAGTGGCCTCCCATGATATAAGTAAAGGGAGATGATGGAGCATAATATCTTATGAAGTTGTTTATCGAGGAAGCACTCGTGTAACAAAGGAATGAGATAATGGAAATTTTCACCGAGATCCTATGACGGTTTCCAAAAATGACCGAGGCACCTTCAACAAGTGGTAATTATAGAGGTGTGACACCCTTCATGGTGTAAGTTAGCTTTGATATCCCCTTATTCAAAGGCCAAGTAGATGAAAATTACTTATAGAAATGGTTAAATATCTTAGAGGGATATTACACTATCCAAATGTTTTCCAACAATGGAAATATCACCTTCGTGCTCCTGAAATCCATTTCTCATGCCAAATATTCATGGGAAGGTTACTAGGAGACCCCATGGACTATGGAAATTTTTTCGTACTCAGGGTTCCACTGGGCATGGTTTCTTACAGGGCTAGTATTCTAATACCTAAAACTATATCTAGTCGATGCCTTATCTGACTGTAAAAAGTCATGTACCTTTCACCAACCCCATGATTTTTGGATTCAAAATTAAAATGATGCAACAAGTGTAGGACCTGATATTAATTATCCATTGTAGACTCATGTTAGTGAAAAAAGGATTTATCCATACCTATGAGCATTTGGAATCCAAGGAGATGGACAACCTTTTCCACCCCCAAATGTTCCAATGTGATACGATGCAATATCTTGCTAAGGGTAAGTCTGGCCTTGTGTGAAGGCACCACCTTTTCTATACCCCTAGAATCTTGAGTACACACATGAAAAAAGAAAATAAATATAACCCCAAAGAGATCCATGATATTTCCAAAGTAATTATTCCTACCAACCCCATAATTTTGAATCCTCAGATTCAACCGAGCTCTAAGGAAGGAAATGAATTCATAAATTTTTCTAAGGAAGGGGAAAATAGCCCAAAGGTCCAAACTTCACAAAAAACACATTAAAAATCTAAATTTTTATCCTTCAATCAATCACACAATTCAACAGCTCGCTCAATCAGGTCTACAACCCACACTTAAGCAGTTTTACCATTCATTTCTTAATATTGTGAAATTTTGAGTGTTTAAGTATATTACAGTCCAAATCGTAACAATAAAACAAGTGTGCAGAAAATCACAAATTGCAAGAAAATTCATAAGGTAAATAGCTTCCGACATATCCCATGTATACACTCAACTCAAAATATATAAATAACCTATAACTCATGAACATGTCATCAACTCCATGATGCTACTACTCATTAAAATCATAAACATATAAGATAAGTAACACTGAATGTAAAAAAAATCTTTAGGAATTCACACATGGAAATACAAGATCATACTAACATAACAAGATTATCATAGGCCATGATTCAAATATGCACAATCTTTGTAATTTTCAAAATGTGATATAGTGACTGGAAACAAAAGGAGAGACTTCAACTCTCCACCCAACCATAGGCCAACTACACTCCAACCTTTCTAGTAGTTGACCACCCCCAAGCTAGAATCCAATGTCTAAGGGACTACTTACTCAAGGGAAAATTTACACCAATAACTTAAGTGGGGACTCAGAGATGGAGTTCATTGTCCAGGTGGTTTATCATTATCCTCTTATAGTAAGCACCATATTAAATCACTTACTCTCTTGATTCCATTCACAAGGTTTCACATAGGGTCTCGATGGGGTATTTTTTCAAGGAGATTGAATCCACTGTCCAAGTGTTTTATATGCTATTTTTTCATATCAAGCACCATAGGGGTTTGCAATCCACTTTCCAAGTGGTTTATAAACTCTCTAGCAAGCACCATGGTGACTCATATTACCCTACCTAGGTTTTTTATTAACTATACAAAAAGAACCATAGTGATTCATTCATCCACTAAGCCTCCCACTAACCACTTAGGCATGGACACACAATCTAATGGTGTTAAACAAAAAACACAAGGAATAACACCCAAAATTCATGGAGTGTGAGGCTTAGACATTTGCTTCATGATGCCTCGACTTCCTCCTATCATGCTCAATAACTCCATGCTATTCACACTAGTAGTGTGAATTTTAAGGCTCAACAAACAAATAAGGAGGAAAAAGAGAAGGAGAAATACCCCTCCCCCTTTGTTGTTGCATGTATCTATACTTCCTTTTCACCCTTTGATTTCTGAAAGAAGCATAGTCTCTTCTTTCTCAATTCACTTTCTACTCTCTCTCCTCTTGTTTTTGGCCAAATATTCTCTTCTTGAAGAGCCATCACTACCTAGTATCTCCTCAATCTTCGATTGGAATAAGCATTTTCCTCTAGTACCCTCCACCGCTCCAGTCCAATCTCGTAAAATTTTTCAGGTAGTGCTTGTTCGATTTGGTTAGAACTGACTTCAAAAATAACTCTTGGGCTCTTTCGTGGATTTTAAAACAAGTGATCTTGCCTCCTCCCTCAAAAAATGGATATGTTTCATCTACCTCTCTAATCCAATAACTAAAATTACATTTAATTTTATGAGTTTGAGATTTAGTTGTGTTAATATCTAGTTGTGCCTCCACATTGACATTTCAACTATGATTTTGAAATTACAAAAACAAGGTAAAGGTGGGGCTACTACAGTGATACACTAAGACATTACCTTCCATTGTCAAGGGGATCTTAGAATATAACAAATTATATATGTCAAAAAACCCAAACAAAGTTAGCTTCAACCTATATAAGTGTTTTTAATGTGTAGTAAACAAAAATGTGTGTTACTTATCATGGTAAATCAAAAATCTATTTTGAACTACTCCAACTTATTATAAGTATATTAAGTTGGATATTGCATAAAAAAATTGACATTTACATCTATCCCATGAATGATTATTGGAGGATTCCTGTTCAATTTGCATGGTGATGATTTGGAAAAACAATCCCTGAAATAGAACATACAAGAATCAACATCTGGAAACAATTTCTTTCAACTCTTACATTTTGATTTTCTTTTGTAAGATTAGGTAGTTCCTTCCATTTTCTATTAATATAAACCAGGAAAAAAATACAAAAACTAGACCTCAACCTTCTCGCAAGAAACCAGGTATTTTGGCCATCGAAGTGCAAAGTATGTCAACCAAAACATAAAAAGTCTTAATCATCTATACCATATCTGACGATACTTAATATCTAAGTCTGGAGATAACAACATACATAGAAAGAGTAATAGACGCTAAAAATAAACAAACTCTTACATTTTGATATAGTTGAGGTCTATTGTAGAATTTAAATCCTAGAAAGTTAATAAGGATCATTAGAGCCTCTTGGAATTATAATATGATACATTTATAAACTTTTATAGATTTTAATTTGAGCATTCCTTGGATCTCAAAATCCATGAAGGTGTAGATTCAAACAAACCTACAAAAAATTAGTGAAACCTTGCTTTGACCCATTGGAGTGTTTTTTTATGTGTATTAATTGGTCATTCAAACCCTAATGTTTGTAAAAATTTAATACAAAAACCTTGTATTTGCATATTTAACACGTATCTCAAGATAAAAAGTATTCCACTGCAAAAAAAAACCAATAATTTATTTTGTAGTAAGAGTTGGACATGTAATTGTGCTATGGAAATGGTATCTAACTATGGACGATAATTACATTACCGCATACTAAACTCACTTATGTAAAACAAAAACACCTTTATGCACCAAGAAATGGGCTTCCACTTATTAAGAGATCTTAGAATTCATCAAATTATATATGTAAACAAGCTCACATAAACTCAATGATACCTTTGGCATTGATCTAATGATGTGTTTTAATGTGTATTTGTTGGTCATAAAAAACTCAAACATTTACAAAAGTTCAATGCACAAACCATGGATTTGAGTTCTAATATGAAACTCAATGAAACAAGAAGGATTCTAATACCATGTAACAAGTATCTTATTATGTTATAGAAATCTAAAACCTGCTTGTGCTAGGGAAATGGTGTCTAATTGTGCAAAACTTTTGAATTATATGTCTATATTAGTTCATTTTATGCATCGATTTTTTAAAATCTACTCCTTACACCAAAAACACCATAATGCACTAAGACATGGCCTTTTATTGCCTAAGCGATCTTAAATTATGTCAAATGATGTATGCAAACAAAAACACATAATTAACTCAATGTTACCTTTGGCTTCAACCTAATGAAATGTTTTAAATGTGTATTTTCTAGTAATTCAAAACTCAAATGCTTCCAAAAGTTTGCCGCAAAAACCGTAGATTGCATTCTTAATATGCAACTATGAGAAAACGAAGGATTCTAGTACAAGATAATACATATCTTAATAGTTTATAACAATATAACACCTACTTATGTTAAGGCGATGGTGTTTAGCCATGCAAATGTTTTAAATTTCACATCTATGTTAGCTCAAAATATGCTTGGACTCGATACTCTATCCTTGCACTCTAAACACACCTTGATACACCAATACATTGCATTAAATTACCCAGTGGAGCTTATAATATTTCAGGCTATACATGTAAAAAAACCCAAATAAACTCAATAATACCTATTCCTTCAACCTCCATAAGTGCTTTTAATGTGTGGTAAACTCAAATGTTCATTTCTTATTATGTCAAATCAAAAATCTATTTTCAACTACTCCAACTTATGATAAGCATATTGAGTTATTCGTCACTTATAGGAAACCGATCACTTACGTCTATCCCATGAATGATTATTTCAATTTGCATAAGGATGATTTGGAAAAACAATGTCTGAAATAGAAGCATACAAGAACCAACAATTTGCATCAATTTCTCCAACTCCTACATTTTTGTATAGTTGAGTTCTATTTTAGAATTTCAGGGCTAGAATGTTTTCAAGGATTATCATATATTCTTGGAATCATACTAGGATACATTTTAAAAATGATTCTAATGACTTTTATAGATTTTAATTTGACCAATCCTTGGATCTCAAAATCCATGAAGGTGTACATTCAAACAAACGTACAAAAGCTCAACGACACTCATTGTTTTGACCCAATGGAGTATTTTTGAAAAAGTATTTTTGAAAAAGTATTTTTTATGTGTATTAATTGCTCATTTAAAAGTCTAATGTTTGAAAAACTTTAACACATAAATCATGAATTTTAATATTTAATGGAAACTGAAGGAAAAATATTCCACTACCAAAAAACTAAAAATTTATTTTCAGTAAGAGTTGAAAATGTACTTTTGATAGGGAAATGGTATTTAACCATGCACAACTTTTAAATTCCCACATACTAAATGGACTACCTTATGTAAAACACAAACACCTTTATGCATCAAGACATGAGCTTCCACTTCCTAAGAGATATTAGAATACAACAAATTATATAGGAAAACAAGCTCACATAAACTCAATTATACTTTTGGCATTGATTTAATGAAGTGTTTTAATGTGCATTTGTTGGGCATTAAAAATCAAAATTTTTCAAAAAATCAATATACAAAATATGGATTTGTGTTCCTAATGTTCAACTTAGTGAAACAAGAAGGATTTAAATACCAACAAGTATCTTATTATGTGATAATAATATAAAACTTGCTTGTGATAGGATGATGGTGTCTAATTGCGCAAAATTTTTGAATTCTATCTCTATATTAGCTCAAATTATTAATTGATTTGTCAAAATCTACTTCTATACACCAAACACACCATGATGCATGAAGACATGGCCTTCCATTTTCTAAGGGATCTTAGAATATGTCAAATGATATATGCAAAAAAAATCATTTAAACTAAAGGTTACCTTTGGCTTCGACCTAATGAAATGTTTTGAATCTGTATTTTATTACCATTCAAAACTCAAATGTTTGCAAAATTTTAATGCAAAACCATGGATTGCATTTTTAATATGCAACTCTATGAAAAATGAGGTTTCTACTACTAGATAATACATATCTTATTATGTGATAATAATCCAAATCCTATTATGATATGATGATGTTTAACCATGAAAATATACTAAATTTCACATTTATGTTAGCTCAAACTATGCTTAGAACCTACTCCTACACACCAAACACACCTTGATACATGTAATGCCTCTACCTGATATTATTAACTTACATTATTTTATTAGCCTACCTATTGAGTGATTGAATTTTTGTGCTTGATGTAGCAACTCTGGTTAAAAATACATGTAATAAAGTTAATAAAAGAAAAATAATACCAAGGTCATGGGACATAAATTCCAAGCTGAATGTTGGGAAAAACATACTAGAGTGGTGTACATTTGATTTATTATGGCCAAGGAAATCTGAAAAGGCAATGACAAAGGCCTTGAAAAGGCAAAGAGGCATTAATTGGGATTTTATTTATGAAAATAAAGGAAATTAGGAGAGAAGGAAGCTGAAAAGTCAAATGTTACATGTGAGGATGAAATTGAAAGAAAAATAAAGTAAATTGAAGGAAATATAGGCCCCATTAATAAAATCCAACTGCTGGATTGCTTCAATTCTTGAGGGATCTATGTGGATGCCATATTTTGATATGATATGCCCAAGTAACTTACCTTCTTCCATAGCAAACACCCTTTTTTGGATTCAGCAAAATACCGAATTTACGGCACCTTTGGAAAACACTCCTCAAATGATGCAAGTGATCTTCATCTGTTTGAGAGAAAACTGTTAAATAATTAAGGTAAATAACAAAAAATACATCATTTTCATTTGCAAAAGAGATATCCATCGCTCGTTGAAATGTGGCTCCTACATTTTTCAGCCCAAAAGGCATCTTGGCGTACATAAAAGTATCACACGGTGTCATAATTTCGTAAAAGTTGTCTTCTCACGGTCATCTGGATGCATTAAAATATGAATATACCCTAAGTACCCATCAAGAAATGACATTCTAGAGGCACCAACTACCCTCTGTAAGAGGTGGTCCATTTTAGGGAGAGAATAATTTTCCTTTAAGGACGCATTGTTCAAATTCTGGAAATCAATTCATAAAGGAATTTACCTGTCTTTTTTATAACTGGAACCAGATTTGACATCCAATTAGAAAATCAAAGAGGGATAATGATACTAGCCTTATACAACCTGTCTACCTCTTTCTCAACTAATGGCAACAATCTCATATTAGTCCTCCAGAGCTTTTGGTGGAAAGACTTCTGATCAGGATTAATAGGAATAGTGTGTTGTATTCTACATTTATCATAAACCTTCATATATGAATAATACCATGTAAACACATCTGCAAAATTAGAAAAAAGTTTTGTGTATTTACCTTTCATTTCCGGAGTTAAGGATTTAGACAAATTCATCATCTTGGCCTTCTCAGATGTGCCAATGTTGATATCTTCAATTGTTGCTTAAGTAGGGACCATTGTCAGTTTCTTCATGACATCATCTTGATTAGAGAGCTCTTCCAAAGGTACAATATCTCTTGGAATGGAATTGTATTTCAGCTGTAACACCTCTAATTATGTAGCATTAATTCCCTGATCATCAATACATCATCAATATGAGAAGTGGAAAACTCTTCCACCATTTGTAGAAAACTGTTGATTTGTTTATCATCTAGAACAACGGGGTGATTCTTAACATTAATTTCATATTTCATACTGGGATGTATTGGAATCCTAAACATGCTTGTTGCAATAGCAAGAGAGTCAGCAATACAATTATGGTTTCTAGGAATCAGAAACAAAGTATATTCAGAAATGTTTTTGAGAATATCTAAGACAGCATTGCGATATTCTTGCATCCTTGAATTTTTGGCCTGGTATTCCCTTTTACATATTTGATAATCAAGTTGGAGTCGCCATAAATTGAAATATTTTTATCCCCTAACTTCTTAAGCATCTTAATCCCGGCAATCAAAGCTTCATATGGGACTTCATTATTTGAACAATTAAAGGAAATTTTATATGAACAACACTTGACATTAGGAGGGATCTTGAATGACTAATTCATTGGGCTATGAATCCAAATTCCTAATCCAGCTCCTTCCTTTCCCACTGCTCCATCAAAATCCATAATCCAAAGACTCTTTTCTTCATCCGGAAGCTCAAATTCGGATGGATGATCTTTATTTTCTTTTTGTTGATCCATTGTCTCAACATGATATGTTTCTTTCACTGATTCTATTGGCTACTCGACTGATGAACTCGGTTGCAAATCATTCATTTTCCATTCCATCTTTTTTTCATTGAAAACTTCTCCAAGACTACCTAAATTTTTTTAAATGTCCTCATTCTCTACTAGCTGACTATATATATCAACTGGACTATCATCATTAAACAAAATAAAAGACTTTAATTCGGTATGTACATAGTGTATAGTGTGATTATTAGGTTTCTCTTTGCTGCTAATCATATACTTCATCTTTGTTTCACGATACAATTTTCTGAGCTGACCGAACACCGATATAGTAGCATAAGAGAAATAGAGTTGCAAAGTTCCTTTAAACTTTTCTCCCCTTGATCGCGAGAGAAACATCCTGTACCTTGGAGTAATATCAACCACAACCACATCCATCAAGACATTCTTTTGGGGAATCTGATCAAGAGACACTACCAAGTCTTTAATGAGACCAAGACACCTCACTCTACCCGAATCAAATGAATAGAGGTCATGATATGGGTGAGTAATGTCTAATCCTAACTTGTACATTATGGCTTTCAGCATGATATTGTGAGATGCTCTGGAATCTAACATGGAATTGTGAAGGATGAAATCATGGACTCTAAGAATAAGGTAGAAAGGTGGGACTTCATTATCAGGTAAGTTTCCATCTACGGCTGGGCTACATGAAAATTTACCATATCAAATGTTTGGTTGACTTTGAGCATCTTAGCTACATGAAAATTATATTGATCATTTTTTACAAGTTCAGTCAAAGGAATAGAAATTTCAACTTGGAAATTTCATTCTCTAAACTAAATAGATTGGGATATTTTTCTACCTCTTTGGAAGTGACATCCTTCCTTTCGGACTATTCTTTGGCGGGAATCTCCTTTCTCTGACCTGTGGTTTGTAATTCCTTATCTTTCTTCGGATTTTTGGTTGATGCCTCATTCTTCTTCTTCTGGTTAGTATCAGTAGGCTCCTTTTATTTTTGTTGATTTTTATAGGTCGGTTTTGGGGCTGAATATCCTTTGGAGAAGTTGGCCTCTTCTAATTTGAAGTGATAGGCACATTTATGTTCCTCAAAGTATATTTCCTTTGCATAGAGCTAAGGAAATTATGGAAACCTCTCTGATAATCTTCCGCCTCTGTTTCTATCATATCATCATTTTAAGGAACAAATTTCTGATCATCATATTGATTAGCTCCAAGTTCTTGAGTGTATTCTTCATCTTCGGTCAAGAAAATAGGTTACCCACCATTATCGAAAAGTTGATTCTCTTCAAGAATCTCTCCTTATTCAAGTGTCTGAGCATAGTTTTGCTGAAGTGGTGTTCTAATTTTCTGTTGTGCTTGTTTATCCTAACCTCTTTGCTCTCTTTTCCTGATTCTAAGTTGAGGTTGTTGTCCTCAAAAATTGGGATTACAGATCTGATTTTCTGCTTTCCTATCTAATACTATCATCCTATCCATCATATTCTCCATAGTTCTGATCAAAGTGTCCAACTTTCCATCTAAAGAAGTAGATGGATCCTATTTAATTGTTACCCTTCTTTCTATTTTCATTTTTTATTTCTTAATCATCAAATTCTCCTCCACACTCACTGCATTTCTCTGTGTATCTTCAAGAGTTGTAGGACTCCTTTCCCTCAGCTGATAGGTTGTGTCAAGATCGAAAGCATCCAGATAGTGTAGCAAATCTAAGCTAGGAGGAGGCTTGATGTCATTTGGAATTGAATTGTAGATCTTGTTGAATCAGGTAGTGAAATCTTGCACAGTCTCATTGGGATGCCTTCTCAAAGCATCATATTCAGAATGAATTTGAAGAGGATTATTCTTTTCTTCCCATTTGGCTAAAAACAAATAATTCAACTATTGAGGATTTGCAACTGAACTTGGAGTCAAATTAAGAAACCATGTCTTCACATCTCCTAAAAGACTTTGGAAAATTACCCTCATATTTGCATCATCATTTTCGATCTCTTCAAGATCGTTGAAATCATTGACCTTCACCATATGTTGCAGGGTTGTAACCTTTTTTGGCCCATCAAACAGAGGGAGCCATTGACCATGCCCTTAAGGTAGAGAAAAAATCTAGGAAGGTAGGATTAAAGGACCAAATCTCACAATGAATGTTGTGGAAGTTTGTGCAGGAGTAACAATAGGAGGTGTTTTTTGAGGAGGTGTCTTTAGAGGAAGTGATGAATAAGGAGTGGAATATGTTGCAGCAACTGAATAAGATGATGAAGGTAAGGATGTAGCATAAAACAAGATTTCTTGTTGATACTAAATATAGGCTTTCTCAATGGTATATTGCAAGTTATTGGCCAATTTTTGAATCTTGTGGAAATGGGACCAAACCTTCCTATCAATTTCAGATGAAAAATCTAAAGATGGTGGACTCAATTCATTTTTTACAGGATCGTATACTATTTCTAAAAGTGAAGTTTCATATTTAGTTCTGAACAATGAAAGCTCAAACTTGATGTCAAAAGGTAAATCTTGTAGGGTAGTCAAATCAACAGGAAGTGAAATAAATCCTACCAGTGATGGCGAAATTGAGTCAACTTGCTAGAGTTGTGATCTTTGTTTCTTTAGGATACTCTCTGGGTCTTCAACCAAAGATGGTGGATTAGGATTAGGGTTTGATCTTGTAAGCTTCTTAGGAGCCAGTTCTGAAAACTGCACTTTAGCTCTACAAATGTGAGTCAACCTTCTTTAAAAATAATTCCTATCACCCATAGGTCCAGATCTCAATGAATTTGTCGTGAAATACCAAGGAATATTTTATCTTTCATTCCTCAACAACAACGCGAAAAATGTTATCCTCCACAATGTCCCAAGGTTGAGAATGGAAACCGATGGAGGTAACCTCGAACCACTTAGGATTTGGTATCTAGCTCAACCAAATCAAAGAGGGATCTCATCATCTCTCTATGATATTACATCCAAAAGGGTGACTGAAGAGGGTAAAAAGATATTAGGCTAGGTATTTATCTCTATGGTTTTGAAATTTAGGGTTTTAGCTAGATCATGAGGAGAGGTCAAGGAAACTAGGTCAGATCTAAAAGATTTTAGTTGCATGGATACAAAGGGCATTGCAGGTATGTTCTATGACACTTTGAGGTTCTCAATTGTTGTGTAGGGTGGAAAATCAAAGGTTCAAAATGAGCATTGAAAGCATGATTTTATTTATTAGAAAATGAATAAACAAAACATGAAATTCCTACCAAACAGAGCATAAATTTGAGAATTTTGTTTAACAACTTATATGAAGATCAGTGAAATTAAATATATGGAAAGAAGAATAACTAATCATTCATAAAAGTGATTTACAGAAGGAAAAAATTGTCACAAAATCATACCACATGAATCCTTACATAATATTTGCAACTGGCCTTGTATTTCTGCAAACATAAACTATACACAAAGCTCCAAGCCTTCTACTCTCTGATGCCCAGCCTTGAATATGACTGAAAACAAGCTACATATAGACCAAAAACATATTCCCCTCTCCCAGGGGTTGAATCCTTATTGATAGGAACATTTCCCACAAATTTCTCTAACCAAACCTAAGACTAGGGAGGTTAAAAAAACTCTCCTTTAAGCCTTTGACTGACCTTTTCTATCATTAATGACCTTCATAACTGCATCAAATTTACCTTAAAAAGCTTAATTACATTCATATACATCATGTCAACTCAAAAAAAGAGAAATTACATCATGAGAAACCAATTTTGATAGATAAAACTCGAAAATTTTACATATAGGGAAAAGCGCAACACATTCAGGGAAAAGTGCAGTGCCATCTGGGAAAAGCGCAACGCCAACTTGTAAGGAAATTTTGAGTGACTTCTTGTTCTCCAAATTTTGATATGAAGGTACCATTGGAAATCTAAGGATGTATATTTGTCCATAGAGTCATTAAGAAAGAAAAATTACATTTCCAAGGCTGACAAAAATGGGTTCTCCCAAGGTCCCTCTAAAAATGCAGCGCCAGGGTGAAAATAGTGGCAGAAAGTGGTTTTTTAGCATGTTTTTTTCATTCTTCTTCCACCCAGAAAACTAAGATGGCACAAAAACAAGATATATGACATGTGAAAGTCATAATATATCTAATAATTTATATTTTTTGTGATTTTGAGCCCTCGGGGAAAAGCGTAGCGCTAAGGCGTTGCACTTTTGGCTAACTGTGTTTACCTAGTTTAGCCAAAAATCACCAAAATTTCAAAATTTCCAAAAATTTTCTAAAAAATGGTCCACACTTGCCCCTTTAATTTTGAAAATTATTTGTTAGGCAATGAGAGAGGCCTCAGCCAACAAATCAAGCTGATCCTTCTTCTTTTGTTTAATTAGGGTTTTCCTTTTCAAGCTCTTCACCCTAATCTGAGAAATCTTATTCCTTGTGCAATAATGCATTGCCATATGCCTCTCAAGCTTGCTTTTCCTGTTGAAATTCTCAAGAAGCTTCTCCAAGTGACAATTTACCTTTTCAAGCCAAAATTCCTTGTCTTGCTCAATTTCTGATGCAATCAAATCATAAAATTCCTCTTGACCTAGTGATGGAGATGGTTCAGTTTCTTGCTCTTCCTGCCTCTTGAGACCTCTTGTTCTTGGCCTCCTCAGTTTGATTTGTACTTCCTCATCTTCAAGCTTCTCAACATCAATCAAAGACTTAAATTTTCCATCCTTCTTCTCCAAATATGTCTTGGGTTTGCTAAGCAAAAATTGTTTTACTTGGAGTTGCCTGTTCTCCTGCTAAAGAAATGTAATCATGAAGTTTGTTAGAAAATGATATATTACAGAGCAATGGAACACACAAAATATGCGGAAACAAAAACATGTAAAACATATAAAACAAGAGAAACATAGATATATTTGTTTCACCCAACTTGGGCTATGTCCACGGAAACAGCTAGTCTTTCCTTTATATTATCCAAAAAAATGAAGAGACACAACATACAATAGATCTGTTGTAATATGCTCTTCTCTCTCACACATTCACCCTTTTTATTTCTCACTAATAATATACACCCAATACCCAGCCGCAATACAATTCCCTCATACAATAGAGGGGTTTCCTTCTAGGGGAAAAAACCCTAATTTAAACATAACTTCTACTGTCAGATCGTCCGCCTAATGAACGTCCTAGATTAACTACAAAATTACAATATTTTACAAGGAAATTTTACATATATTTTTAGCTTCAGGGGCGCTACCCCCAAAACCCCCCACCAGGGGAGGGGGGTGCTCCAAAAGGTCATCGTTGTGCCCCCCCCGAACACCCTTAATGTAGATCAAACGATGGGCAGCGTTGCTGCCACGTTAAGAACAGGGGTCCAACACAGTGATACATCTAAATAAAGAATATAATCAGGCTCTACACCCAACAATCTCCCACTTGGAGACTGATTGTAGCAACTCCACTGCTACTTCATTTACTGGATAATGACTCCACTTTGGACCTGGCTGTTTCTCATCTTCATCATCATAATTGAAGACCAATTGAAACTGAGCAGAATCTCAGTTTCTCCCTAGTTACAACTTTTGTTAACATATCTGCAGGATTCTGGCTAGTGTGTATCTTTCCCAGCTTCAAATCTCCATCTTCTAACATTGACCATATGAAATGGTACTTGAGTTGTATGTGTTTAGTCTTGGAATGAAATCCTGAGTTCTTTGTAAGATGAATATCACTTTGGCTGTCACTGTATAACCTTCCCATCTTCTGCTTCTTACCCAATTCATCCATAAACCTTTGTAACCAAATCATTTCTTTACTAGCCTTTGTAGCAAAAACATACTCTACTTCTGTTGTTGAAAATGTGACAACACTTTGCATTTTTGAAACCCATCTTATCATTATTCCACCTACAGTAAATACATACCCTATAGTGCTCCTCTTGTTATCTCTATCACCTGCCATATCTGCATCAACATATCCTTATAGAGAAATGTTTGAACCACCAAAGCATAATTATTGATTTGTGGTACCTCTCAAATATCTGAGAATCCATTTCACTTCCATCCAATATTCTTTTCCTATAGAGTTAATGTAGCTGCTTACAACTCCCACTGCATGTGCAATATCAGGCCTTGTGCAGACCATTGCATACATTAAGCTTCCAATTTTTGATGCATATGGAAATTTATATATATAATCCATTCCTTCTTGGGTCTTGGGGCACATCTCCTTACTAAGTTTGAAATGGCTAGCCAAAGGTGTACTAACTAGTTTTTCATTCTGCATATTAAATATTTTCAACACATTTTGTATGTACTCATTCTGAGACAACGTTAATTTTTGATTTTTCCTATGTATAGTTATTCTCATACCAAGGATTTGTTTTTCAACTCCCAAATCCATCATTGCAAATGAATTTGCCAATTTTCCTTTGAGCACATTTATTTCCTACATGTTAGACCCTGCAACAAGCATGTCATCTACATACAATAACAATATAATATATATGCCATCATTTTTCCTTTTTCAAATAAACACAATTATCATAGTGACATCTAGTATAATTTTGATTAGACTTAAACCTGTCAAAATTTAGATACCACTACCTTGGAGCCTTTTTTAAGCCATACAAGCTCTTCTTCAACTTACACACTAATTTTTCTTTCCCCTTGACCTCATATCCTTGTGGTTGTTGCATATATATCTCTTCCTCCCACTACAAGAAAAAAGGACATTGGTGAGGGTAATGCTTGTGACAGACCTTTAAGGTCCGTTACCAATGTCACATATGGTGATGGTCCTTAAAATAGCGTTGTTGTAAGTGCATATAGTGATAGTCCTTTAAGGTTTGTCACCAAAGCCATTTTTAGTGACGCTTTTGGTGACGGTTGTTAAAGGATCGTCACTAATTCTCTCTTTGGTGAAACTTCTAGTGATGATATTTTATTGACCCTCACCAATGCTCTTTTTGGTTACTTTTGGTGACGGTTAAAAAATGTTCATCGCCATTGATCATTCCAATGAGTTTTTGATGACACTATGTGCATGTTACTATATTTTTTGTCAAAAGATAACGATTTAAGGCCATTATTGTAGAGTCTTTTTCATTATGTGTCTCAGGCCATAAAGAGGTTAGAGTCATTCAATTTGTTAAAAAGTAACAGTGTGTATCATTTCCCTCAAGTAATGAGAATATAGTTTTCCTATGATTTAATACATGATTCATCTCTATTAGGTTTATTTTATAACAAATTCCCTTTAGATAAATTTCCACTAATGTGTGTAGAAAATATATTATTTAATACATAATAAAGCTTTGTCAATTCTATTAATGAGAGAGATCTAGCACTCCTCAACACTCTTGGAACATCTTAACATGCTTTTGCACACACTAACATTCCTTGGCACCTCGTATGTCTGAGAACATATTTGTACCTAGAACATATTGCCATGAATAGGACACCCAAGAACATGTTGGCATGCCCTATAATAGCATAACACTCTCCTAGCATGTGTTGGCATGCCTTGTGTTCCCTAGCATACCCTGAAACACTTTGGCATGCATTAACATACATGAGAACTTGGCACACATTGGAACTTGGCATGTATTGGAACCTATTATTATTGTGCCTAGCATTCCCCTTTTTAAAAAGATAAATTCTTGACTTATTAACCCTCTTATGTGTTCATTTCCTTGCATTTTAGCTTGGTTATTTATTTATTTTTTCCTTGATACTCCTTGACACATATTGGCATGCCCTTGCACCCTACACATCCTAGCATGCCTTAACATATTGCATGTCTTGGCACTATTTAGCACATATTAAGACACAATGGAACTCGTTAGCACACTTTGGAACTTCTTTACATGCCCTGATATTCCATAGCATGCCTTACTAGTGCTTAACATACCTTGTCAATCCCTCCTTGGAATGCTAGCTAGAACTCGTTGACACTCCCTCACACACCCTCATATTCATTCACTTCCATGAATTTTGACCTAGTGCTCCCTTGTGTTGCCCTAGTACTCCATAGCACCTCTAAGCATGCATTAGCACACTCTGTCACACTTTATCACTCTTTGACATGCCCTTCCACTTCATAACATGTGTATCACTCCCTAACACACATTAGCACTTGGCACATGTTGGCGCTTGGAAAGTATTAGTATGTCTAGCATTCATTAAGATGCCTTGGTATGCTTTGGCATCGTCTAATATTAAATTTATTTGAGATAAATTATTGGAAAGTATATGAGAATTAATAGAGGATGATTCAGTACTTATAATGCACTAACACTTGGCACTTGGCACCTATTTCTACCTAGTGTTGGTATGCCTAGCATGCCCCTCCTAGGAAAGGTAAATTGATGACTTATTAACCCTCTTATGTGTTCATTTCCTTGTAGTTTAACTTGTTTCTCCTTTTTGTTGCCTTGATAGTCCCTAACACATATTTTCACTCCATTGCAATTCTTTGCATGTATTAGAACTTGACATATCTTAGCATATTTACATTCCTTCGAACTATCTTGCACATGTTAGCATTCCATAGCATTCCTTGGCACTCATGCCATCACAACTAGCCTTACATTTTTTCACAACTTGGGAACTGAATCAAGTCCTTAGAAAATGTATTTCACGTGACATTGGCATGCTTCAGCCGCAACAACTTGATCAATTGCACTTACTACAAGTAGATTGTGCCATGTTCACCTAAGAACTGCATATACCTCATCTTTAGCCACTCATGTCCAAGCTGAACTTGTCCCACTTAAGAACTTACCAAGACAAGGATCAAATCTAGCCATGGCCATAAAAAAACTAAGAAAAAATATAGCCTACATAGGCAATATTCACATGTATGTCTAGTTCATATAAATAGTATAGCATTAACTAAGAGTTTGTAAGAATCACAAGATACACAAGACACACAAGATATAAGTTGGCACAAGCCGAGTTCCCCAAAACTTATATACAACAATGTACAATATGCAATTGGATAAAATAGTTTAAAACATGAGCATTCGTCCAAAGTGTGCCACATGAACTATAAAACTAATAGATAAAATAAAAATAGTGTTATTCCCAACAAAAAGTCTCCCTTTGTCTAAAATTTCTTTTTTTGAGCCCCTTATCGCAATCGTAGGCTTGCCTCTTTATCCTTGGCACACTTGAATTCAGTGACACTCCCTAACACACACTCTTATTTGTTCATTTCCATGATTTTTGACCTAGTTCTCCCTTGCAATGCCTCAGCAGTCCTTAACACTCCTCAACATGCATTGACATTGTCTCACATGTGTTAGCATGCCTTTTCATTCCTTGTCATGCCCTATCCCTCCCTAGATATCATGCCCTCACAACTACACTTAATTTGCAACTTGGGAACCCAACCAAGTCTTTGCTCGACTACAAGAGCTTGACCAAGTTGCGTTTACTACAAAGAGACTATATTGTTGTTGAATTGTGTAGCTTGGGAGGTACTCCACACACATAGTGAGATGGGCTTGTGTGAGTTTGGTCACAAAATAATTTTTCGGAAAATAACCCAAGCGAAGGGGTTTTGGACCCAAGATGGGGTTTAAATCTAAAATAAAATTAAAAAGGAAAAAAAATATTTCCTAAGATCTAAGTGGATAAATCCCGTAAGTTCTAGAGGGTTCTTAAGAGTCCTAGCTAGGAAAAGATATTTAAGGAGGCCTTAGTATGAAGATAAGAAGATCAAGTGAGAAGGAGCTCATTTGATCAAGGAGGCCTGGAGAGATGTAGTCCTAAAGTAGGTCGAGTTAGAGGGCTAAGCAAGGGTTACTAAAGGGAGACCATGATCATTCACAAAGAGAAATATCATCATGTGAGGGTTCAAAATAATGTCACATACCTTAACGGGTTTGAGATATAGAGTAGGATGCAATACTTTTGGTTCTCTTATGGCAGATTAAGCTCAAGAAAGGCAACTCATGAGAATTTGAGCATGTGATTTCAGTGGTGTTTATGTGTGAAAGTTGCATCAAATTTTGAAATAGTAGAGAGGGTTAACACCCTATATTGTGGTGGTTAGTAGGCTGCAAGGCCTGTGATAAATACCAACACAAATGGAGGAGGGCATACACTAGAATTTATGGCCAGAATAGATGTATCCGCAGGTGTAATATTTACTGAGGTAACCATAGTTTGAGGGTCATAGATATCTAAAGTTCAGGTCAAGATTCAGTCAGAGAAATTCCCATAATCTATGGGTCCATATGAGCTAGGCTAAGTCCAGGGAAAATTTTAGGGGCTAATATTCACAAATGGGCTAATTTTTCATGTTTTTTCAAAAAAAAAAGATTCGCCAATTCCATTTTTTCCTAAAAATGATTCGCCCAAATTTTATAAGAAAAAAATATTTTACCTTAAAAATCGCCAAAATTTTATGGAGAATATATAAAATCATTAGAAGTTTGAATATTTTTACTAAAATATCACCAAACATTTTATAGTTTACATATTATGGATTAGTAAGATTCGCCAAGGTTTCTAATCTTTAAAACAAATTTCCATCCTTAAAATTTTCCCTGGCTGACTCTCTTATGGAGGCAAGATTTGTTATTTTTTCTATGGGTGGATAGGGTTTGTTCTAAAGAAGTTAGAATAGAAGTATAATTCCCTAGTTAGGGAGGTTTCCTAGCATGTTCAATCCATAATGTATGCCCTTAAGACTGTAATATTCCTAAATTGGCATGCAGCTAATAGGAATATTAATTTTTCTTTTAATATCTAGTTAGATGAATAAATGGGCAAGGAGGCTCATAAGTTGTTTAAATAAGCATAAAATCCCTCATGATGTAAAAAGGGATCATGTTAATAACTAGATCAAACATCCTCATGTGTGAACAGGGTCTAAAATGTGTGGACAAATTCAAGTTTGACCAAGTCAACAACATTATCATATGAGGAGTAGATCATAAATAAAGACAACTTAGTGTGAATGAAGATCAATCTAGCTAGTCAAAATGAAGACACCTTAGGTGTGAAAAGAGACAATGCATAAATATCAAGTCAAGGTTGACTAAACCAAAAATCGCTGTAAAAATTTGAGTAGGACTAATGAGGACAGCTTAATTTTGGTGGGGAGCCTTTGCATGGAAGTAACCTCATAATTGGGTGGGACCCTTGGTGAGGAAGCTCATCAACTATATAATGGAGGGAATGGCAGAAATATGGTGGATGATTGAAGAATATATTTTGTATGTGGTCTGTTTATAATTTTTTCATCCTTTGGATGTTTAGCTAATTTTGTTGCACTATTTAGTGCAAGGGTTTTCTCATGCGGGAATTCTCCACTCTTGCTTGGAGATATTGTTTAAGAAATCTGAGGAGAGCATCCTTTTCTACATTTTCCACTATCTGGTGTTAGGCCAAGCAACCACCTTCAGCAATAGTGTATTCCCTTGAAGAAAATGTGTTATTTCTTAAGGTATTGCAGTGGAGGGGTTTAATCCCTTGATTTATGACCTAGTTTCCCAGGAGGAGGATTAGGCATTTTCCCAGAAAGCTAGTAGGAGAGTCTACAGCCATTTATTTGCATGTTCAACCATTTTTATACAGAGCTTCAGCCATACATCTTGATTCAGCTATAGATCTATAGCAGATGCTTCTTGTACTTCATGTTTATCAAGAAACCCTTGCTGGGTCATCTTGGATTTCTGTAAAAGAGGCTAGTTCTCTGTTTTTTGGCCTCATTGATTAATATAAAAGAAGATCTATTTATCTCTCATATTTATGAGTATAAACCCTTAATAAAATTCACTCTCACTTTATGTAGTAATTCTGTGTTGCAGTAGTCTTGGGGTTTCAGTGTTTTGGATTGTTTTGAGCATGGGAGGCATGTTTAACTAGGCTATGATGATTTGTTTCTGATTTCCTTTCAGATTTGGTTCCTATAATGTTAGATTTAATGGATCCATGGGATGCATTTTTCTATTAATGCATATATTTCTGAAAATTTCATTTTTTGTACAAGTATTACTGAGTTTCCCCATTTTGGGATATTACAGTGGTATCAAAGCTCTAATCTTGGCCCAACCTGTGTTCTTAAACCATTATGGAGTCTCCTCATGGGAAGGAGAAGATATGAAAAGGAGATCAAAGCAAACCCTTATTGTCTAGAGGAAAGAGGTTCTCAAAACTTCTTCTACAAACTTTGCAAGGTATAATCAAAGACATCAAAGAAATGAGGAGGGAAAAGCCTGAAGATCCCTAACCAAGATCTATACATGAGGAAATCCCTAGTTCCTCATCTTATGGGTGTGAGCATTCAGCCACATCATTAGATTTACAACGCTCTACCAGCCATTTGTTCATGACAAAGAAGATGGAGAAAGGAGGTGTGCCAAAGAAGGAGTCCCTTGGTGATTATTTGCAAGAATATGAATCTCAAACTAAGAGGTTCAAAGATCACATAAAATTCCAAGAGTTTTGAAATATCAAAGAAGAAAGGAGCATAAAGGGCAAGCAGCATGGTGTGGGTAGATTCTTTCTATCTACTTTTGATGGATCACCTAAATGTCCAGCTAGGGTTTGGGTGAAGGAGCTAGACACCTATGTGCAACAACATCAAGTTTTTGAAGGTGAAGCCATCAAATTAGCAACGATGCATTTTTAAGGTAAGGCCTATGCTTGGTGGTTGTTTGAGTCCTTTTCATTGATGAATGCAAATAAATCTACTTATGAAAATTTCATTAGAACAGTATTGGAAAGTTTTGATGGAAAATTTCATAAAACATCTTTGATGGAGAAAATCAAACCAAAATAAACAAAATCTTTGCATGGGTTGGAAGGACCTATAAACACAAATCCATTTCAGAAGACCATTGAGGAGGATGGAAACTTGAAGGAAACCTTGCCAAGGGCAACATCCTCATTTCATAAAGAACTTTCTTCTCCTAAGGAAGACATGGAGATTCCTCCTTCAAAGGAAGATCTAGATCTAAGATCTCTCACTATTGGAGAGGTATTCTCAAATATTGATGAGGAGAAACAGAAGGTTGGAGATAATAGTGTAGTCATATCAAGAGCACATCCAGTACCTCATGAAGAGGAAGATGGAGCACTTTCTCCAAGGAGAGAAACTCTTGCACTCTTGCAAGGAGTTCCAAAGAATCTCACATATAGAGATCATGGCATAATCCATGTGCAGCATGTGCCATCATTGTTACATAGTGAGATCTTGAATATGGAAGAAGATAAAGGGGAGGGCAAGCATCATATGATGAGGAGTACAAACCCCTCTTTATTTTAGAATATTGATACACAAAGGAGGTAGAAAGATTTATGCAATGGAGGAAAGGAAAAATATTTCCACTCACATATACATCCTGCTCTATGCCTTGATGTCTCTTTGCATGGAGGAATTCCACCAGGGAAACCCCCTGATTGGAAGAAAAATAAAGTGTTCTCTCAACTATGTGCAGCAGTGACATATTTGGCTAAGGAAGGATCCTTGAAGGGAGCTACAACAGCGCTGAGAACCATTGATGGGTTCCAAGGAGAGCTAAGCAATTTTCTGAAATTAGCTTTGCTATCTTCCACTCAGCTATTTTCACTAGAAAAGAAGAATTCAGAAATATGTGTCAACCGTGAGCATGGTGTCAAAAGGCCACTCCATAGCCTTGGAGCAGCAAAAGATACTTCCTTATATAATGAAGGTTTCTGAATATGCCAAGAGGGTATTACCACTCTTGTATGCATGGGCAAAACCAAGGATTTTTTGGAAGAAAGAAACCTTTCAAAAGAAGGTTGACTTCCATGAACTCCAATCTTGTCTTGAGCAAGATCAGCTGCAAAAGAGGCAACAAAAAAGAAGTATGAGTACTCCAACATGTTGGCATCAAGCATGTCAAAAAGGAGATCCATGTTATGACAGGGGCTGCATTTCATATTTATACATCGATGTCATTGTTGGGAAGCCTAGATCCATATTGGGAGTCCCAACTCTTGATGGAATATTCCAAGAACCTCTTCACGTGTAAGGTTCTTGATGAAAAAGTGATGGATAGGAGGTATAAGGTAGCTAATGGGGTCATTTATTCTCATGATCAAATCTATTTAACTAAAGACTCCAAGCTTAAGGATAAACTACTTAATGCAACCTATGAGATTTTGCTTTCTAAACCCACTGGTTTCATTAGAAAATACCATACTATCTCAGATGGATTCATGTGGGTAAACTTCAAAGAAGAAATGCACTCTCACATGTGGAAGTGCATAGATCATTTGTTGGTTGAGGAGGGATATAGCTCTTGGGAAGAGTTATCATTACCACCTCCTTATTCATTGGTTGTAGGAAGGGGCTCATCCATGAGCTACCTCACTGATTCAAATAAAGTGTATGGTAAGAATTATATTTCTGAACATCATGATGTATTTACTATATGCTTGTATTTTCTTAACACTCATCTACAAGGCCTTGCTCCAAGAGTAGACACTTTTTCTTATGGGCTTCATGGGCTACTTGGGGCCATGAACAACGGTGATGTTGACCATTCCTTAGAAGATCTTGGAGAGATTATGTAATCTTCATGGTGTGATTCATTAACACCAACTATCATACACCTTATCCAAACATGCAAGAAGAATGGGGCAGAAAACATGTGTTGGGAAAAACACTTGTCATATCATATTCTATGGCAGTTAGGAGTAAAGTTGCATTAGTTGCACATGAGGGACCATTTTCCTTCTCCTTTAATACATATGGCAGCTAGCATGACTTTAATTATGATTCCATATGCTGAAAATGTTCTTATTTTTGTTGGGAACATGATTGGAGGGGAGACACATTGGTTGAATGTGTCCTTGGGGGAAGAAATTTAACACACTTTTTGCACTACATGTTTCAAGGGGAGCATGGGAAAAGATATGGCTACTATGGTAGTTCACTTGTTTCTTTATGAGGTAGGCAATATGATTGTTTGGAGCACTTGGGACATACCTCTCATGAACATTTGGGAGGATATTTCCTATGAATTACCAAGCTAGGAGGTGATTCATTTCATTTGGATGATAGCATGGAGATGGGAGTCTTTCATTTGTAATGAAGTTCCCCATGATTATCATCACTTTTATCTTGAGGAGGCCATTGGTCAGCAAGAAGGTTTCCATATAGACCTTCCATTCTTTCATGATGAGAGCCATTTGGTTTATCCACCAAATGCCAACTTGCACATTTGGGAGGAACCATTGGGAGACAGAATTATTGCAGAAAATCTGAAGCAATGGTGGGAACTGTTAGATGAGGAGGCCACAAGAGAAGGAGGGGAGATTTTGGAGCACCCTTACAGTTGCTTGAGGAAAAACAACATTTGGGAGGGGAATACTGTAATATTCCTAAATTAGCATGCAGCTAATAGGAATATTAATTTTTCTTTTAATATCAAGTTAGATGAATAGATGGGCAAGGAGGCTCATAAGTTGTTTAAATAAGCATAAATTCCCTCATGATGTGAAAAGGGATCATGTTAATAACTAGATAAAACATCATCATGTGTGAACAAGGTCTAAAATGTGTGGACAAAGTCAAGTTTGACCAAGTCAACAACATTATCAGATGAGGAGTAGATCATAAATAAAGACAACTCAGTGTGAATGAAGATCAATCTAGCTAGTAAAAATGAAGACACCTTGGGTGTGAAAAGAGACAATGCATTAAGATCAAGTCAAGGTTGAATAAATCAAATAACACTGTAAAAATATGAGTAGGACTAATGAGGATAGCGTAATTTTGGTGGAGGAGCCTTTGCATGGAAGCAACCTCATAATTGGGTGGGACCCTTTGTGAGGAAGCTCATCAACTATATAATGGAGGGAATGACAGCCATATGGGGGATGATTGAAGAATATATTTTTGATGTGGTTTTTTTATAATTTTTCATACTTTGTCTATTTAGCTAATTTTGTTGCACTATTTAGTGCAAGGGTTTTCTCATGCGGGAATTCTCCACTCTTGCTTGGAGATCTTGTTTAAGAAATCTGAGGAGAGCATCCTATGCTACATTTTCCACTATCTGGTGTTAGGCTAAGTAGTAACCTTCAGAAAAAGTGTAGTCACTTGAAGATACTGCATTATTTCTTAAGGTATTGCAGTGGAGGGGTTTAATCCCTTGATTTATGAGCTAGTTTCCCAGGAGGAGGATCAACCTTTTTCCTGGAAAGCTAGTAGGAGATTCTACAACCATTTCTTTGCATGTTCAGCCATTTTTATGTAGATCTTCAGCTATACAACGTGATTCATCCATATATCTATAGCAGATGCTTCTTGTGCTTCATGTTTATCAAGAAACCCTTGCCGGGTCATCTTGGATTTCTATAAAAGAGGCTAGATCTCTATTTTTGGGCCTCATTGATTAATATAAAAGAATATCTATTTGTCTCTCATATTTCTAAGTATAAACCCTTAATAAACTGCACTGTCACTCTATGCAGTAATTATGTGTTGTAGTAGTCTTGGGGTTTCAGTGTTTTGGATTGTTTTGAGCATGGGAGGCTTGTTTAACTAGGATATGATGATTTGTTTCTGATTTCCTTTCATATTTGGTTGCTATAATGTCATATATAATGGATCCATGGGCTGTATTTTTCTATTAATGCATATATTTCTAGAAAATGAATTTTTTTTACAAGTATTGTTGATTTTTCCCATTTTGGGATATTACAAACACTGTGACAAATATGCGTAGAAGAAGAGGGGTCGTGACCCTTAGAGAGAGGTTTATCTCTGCAATATATACCAAAAATTTGGAATATGGTTTTCAGAATTATGTGTGGAGATAGAAAATACAAAGGAAGGTGGAACTTGAGTAGAAGAAATGTGCCATATGAGGAATCGATTGACATGAAGAGGAGTTGATTTTCGTGGATTGTCCATTAAGTTTTTGACAGAGATCGGAAGCATCCTATAAAAAATTTGTGAATGGATTGTTAGTGGATGGTTTTTGACCCTACTTCAAGGATATACAAATTGTTATAAGGATGATAAGAGGATTAGTTCAGATTTGTTCATAGATTGGAAAAAAAAAGAAATTGGTACACAAGAATAGTGATTTTGAGAGGACTCAAATCACTATTAGGTGGAAAATTTGAAGATCCCCAGATGAGGGCAATGTTTTGGGCACTATATCAGTAAAATAATTGACTATGGTTGGGAAAATTGATGGCATTCCAAGTATAGTTGGAGGTTTGTTAGGTGACTGTCAAATAAGAGCCCCAAGTCTTGTGCTTGTGAAGGAAAACAAGATTGGTAGAAGGGTAGGTGTATTTGGCCTAAGGATGTGCATACTTTGAAGGACTAAAGTAGCAGTCAAGTGGCCTATCCAACCAGCCCTAGTTCACTGTATTGTATAGGATTGAGTCAGTGTGAAGAAGGGAAACCTCCATAGCTGTAGATTTTTCATCTTGGAGCAGGAGTATAGAAAAAGTGGGTAGACCAAACAACTGTTCACAAACTAAGTTGTGAACAATTGATCGAAAACACTAAGTTTTTAAGACCTTAAATGAAAAAAGAGGTAGATAGAGGGAAACTTTTTTTTAGCTGAGTTCAGTAACCTAAAGGAGTTGAGTTCATTGATAGAGGAAGATTAAGGAGTTGCATAATGGGAGAAAAGAGGACATGTGAGATGTGTTCAGGAGATGTGAATTAATGAAAGGGATATGTTTGGCCACCATCAAAAAGTGGGTCAAGCATTGTCTTGTTCAAGGTAGATTGGTTGTCAAAGGACTAAAACTAATACCTAGTTGTATTCCTTGTATCAGTGTGATTGTAAAGGGATATGATCCCTAGTACGAGAGCTCTAGATTATTCTATTATAGTTTATAATTTAATGAAGAACGATTTGAAAAATTTAAAATTTATCATGTGCACTAGCTGATTCCCTGATGTGTGTAGACTTCATTGTGAAAAGTAGATGTGTTGTGGAACTTGAGTGTGTTTTCTTCAAATATTCTAAGACCGAACCTAGATTCTCATGTGTCGTGGAAATTCAAGATATGCCTTTTTCACCGAAGAACTACCTGTAACTCATATTAGGCTACTCATGTCCAATATCAACTCATACCACTTAAAAAGTTACCAAGACAAGGCTAATCACATCCAAATGTGGTCGTAAAACAACTAAGCAACACAATTTACATCTTGACATGCCATAGCACCTTGGATGTATTAAATTTTTTAGCACTATGTGGCATGTGTTAGCATCCCCTACATTGCTTGGCATTCTTTTACACTCCCTAACACACCCTAGCACTTACTGACATGCCTTGGTAGTTTAGCATACCTTGGCACTACCTATCATATAACCTTGTCACTCCCTCCTCCACACATTTATAAATCATTGACACTCCCTGTCACAGACTCTTATTCGTTCATTTATATGAATTTTTATCTAGTGCTTCCTTGTGTTTCCATAACACTCCCTATCACACATTTACACACCCTAACACCTAGCACATCCTAGCATGCCTCCCTAGAATTCTAGCATTCCTTAGCACTACCTAGCATACCTTGTCACTCTCTTCTTAGCACACCTAGAGATCATTGACACTCCCAGTGAAAAACTCTTATTCATTCATTTCCATGCACTTTTACCTACCACGCCCTTGTGTTTCCATAGCATTCCTTAACACTCCTTGGCAAGTGTTGGTACACCCTAGCACCTAGGACATCTTGGAATGTTGCCTTGGCTCTAGCATGCCTTAACAATTCCTAACATACCTTGTCACTCCCTCCTTACTACACCTGGAACTCACTGACACTTCCAATAACACACTCTTATTTGTTCATTTCCATGCATTTTGATGTAGTTCCCCCTTGTGTTTCCCTGGCACTCCTAGTTAACACTTCCCTGCACACTTTGGCACATCTTGGGCGCATGTCACCCTAACACTCTAGAATTCCTTAGCACTTCTAAGCATGTCTTGTCACACCTCTTTAGCACACTTGGAGCTCATTGACACTCCTTTTCACACACTCTTCTTCATTCCTTTCCAGACATTATGACATAATGATCCCTTTTGTTTCTCTAGCACTCCCTAACACTCCTTGGCACACATTGGCACACCCTAGAACTTGGCACATAATGGCATGATTTCCTAACACTCTATCATGCCTTCAAACTGCCTAACATACCTTGTCACTCCCTCCTTAGCACACCTAGAACTTTCTAACACTCCCTATCACACACTCATATTCATTCATTTCAATGTAATTGAAACTAGTCCTACCTTATGTTTTCCTAACACTCCCTAGCATGCGTTGGCACCACACCCCAACCCCTATCACTTATCAGAATGATTAACATGCCTTGGAGATGTATAGCATGTGTTATCACTTCCTAGTATTCCCTGCACACCTTGGTACTCCCTAGTTGTCATGCCCTCATATATAGCCTTAATTTTTTTGCGACTTAGGAGCCCAAACAAGTCATTGAAAAAATAGTGTTGTGTCTAGCCCAAAGTCTCCCTTTGTCTGAAATTTATTTGTCCATCCTCTTATCTAAATAGTAGGCTTACCTCCTGCAATTTTTATTATGAAATTCTCCTAACACACTTCGTCCATGGGACACCTAGAATTCACTGACACTCCCAGCTAACATACACTCTTATTCGTTCGTTTCCATACACTTTGAACTAGTTATCCCTTGTGATTTCCTAACACTCCCCAACACTCCTCAACATGCATTGACACTATATGTCATGTGTTAGCACAAATTTTTATTCAGTGGCATGCCCTGACAGTCCTTAACTATCATGTCCTCATAACTACCCTTATTTGTTTTTAGACTTGGGAACCCAACCAAGTCCTGCCTCAACTACAACAACTTGACCAAGTTTAATTTACTACAACTATACTATGACTTTTTTACCAAATAATTTCGTATAACTCATCTTAGGCTACTCATGTCCAATATTAACTCATCCCACTTAACAAGTTACCAATTCAAGGCTCACGTCCAACTGAGTCCATAAAACAATTAAGCAACATAGTTTACATCTTGACATTCCATAACACTTGGAACATCTAAAAATCCCTTGGCACTATGTGGCACATGTTAGCATCCCCTGCATTTCTTGGCATGATTTGGAACTCCCTAACACACCTTACCATTCATTGACATTCCCTGGCACTCTGCATGCCTTGGAATTTCCTAGCATATAACCTTGTCACTCCCTCCTTAACACACTTGGAACTCACTGACACGCCCTATCACACACTCTTATCTATTCATTTCAATGCACTTTGAACTATTTCTCCCTTGTGTTTCCGTGGCACTCCCTAACACTCCTTAGCACACAATGGCACACCCTGGTACTTGGCACATCTTGGCATGTCGCCCTGACACTCTAGCATTCCTTGACTCTACCTAACATACCTTGTCACTCCCTCCTTTGCACACCCATAACTCACTAACAATCCCTGTCACACACTCTTATTCATTCATTTCTATGCATTTGAAACTAGTTCTCCATTGTTTTTCCTTGGCACTCCATAACACTCCCTAACATGCATTGGCACACCCCAACACCTGAAACATCTTGTCATGTTTCCCTGTCCTCTAGCATGCCTTAGCACTACCTATCATACCCTTGTCACTCCCTCCTTTTCACACCCAGAACTCACCAGCAATCCCTTTCGCACACTCTTATTCATTCATTTCTATGCATTTGAAACTAGTTCTCCCTCGTTTTTCCTTGGCACTCCATAACACTCCCTGACATGCATTGGCACACCCTAGCACCTGACACATCTTAGCATGTTTCCCTGTCCTGTAGCATGCCTTAGAACTACCTAGCATACCTTTCCACTCCCTCCTTAGCACACCTAGAAGTCACTAACACTTCTTATTACAATCTCTTAATCGTTCATTTGCATGCATTATTTTCACCTAGTGCTCCCTTGTGTGTCCCTAGGAATCCCTGACACTTCCTAGCATGTGTTGGCACACCCTGTAACCTAGCACATCTTGGGTGCATGCCACTCTGGCACACTAGCATGACTTAGCGCTTCCTAGCATACCATGTCACTCCCTCCTTAGGACACCTGGAACTCGCTGACACTCCATGTCATACACACTTATTCATCCATTTCCATGCATTTTCACATAATTCTCCCTTATGTTTCCCTGGCACTCGCTAACACTCAACACACATTGGCACTTGGCACATCTTGGTATGATTCCCTAACACTCTAGCATTCCTTAGAACTTTCTAGCATATCTTGTCACTCCCTCCTTAGAAAACCTGGTACTCCATATCATGCCCTATAAATCCCTTGCACATATTGGCTCGTGGTACTTGAAAATTCTTGGAATGTGTTTGGATGCCCTGGAATGCCTTCACATAGCTTAAGATAAAATTATTTGAGATCAATTATCACAATTAAGAGAGAAGTAATAGAGGATTATTTGGCTCTTAAGAAACAATAGCACTTCGCCCTTGGCATGTATTGGCACTAGTTTTGGTATGCCTAACATGCCACTCTTGAAAAGGTAAGGTCCTTAATTATTAACCCTATTATGTGTTCATTTATTTTCATTTTAACTTGGCATTCCCTTTTGTCACCTGACACTCATTGACACGTGTTCACATACCCTAACACCTAACACATCTTGTCATGCCTTAACACATGGCACATCTTATCATGCCTCTCATGCATTGGCATGCATTGGCATGCCTTGGCACTATCTGGTAGATGTTAGCATACACTAACACTTCTTGACATGCCCTAGCATTCCCTAGCATTCCTTGTCACTCCCCCCTTGGCATGCATGCCACTCACTGACACTCCCCAACACAACCTCTTATTCATTCATTTCCATTCATTTTGACTCAATGATTTATGTTTGATGGGGTGCATGTCTAGAAAGAGTTCATTTAAGAGAATAAAAGAATTATCACACCTTATTGACATATGTAATTGTGAGATTCTACTTGAATGCCATTACGAAACTACACAAGAGATTTTAAGAATGAATTTTTAGGGTTTTTTTAATGGTGTGGGAATGGTAAGAAGTGAGTGTTCAATATCATGATTTTCTTTCTCATTAAATTTCTTATCCTTATGAGAGACTCATATTGATAAAATGACACCCTCGTCATGCTTACCCTCCAAATCCTAATCTTCTCAAAATAAAGGCCAACTTGCATAGTGAGGGAAGGCATGTTGGTCTATGGTGTGCTGAGTAAATAGGTGAGGGTGTTAATGTACTACAAGAGGGACTGAACCATTTAATTTGTGTTCTCTATGGATGACATGTTGTAGGTGTGTCATGGAACCACAGGGCCACTAGAAAGATTGTGTAAGATATGGCCCAACATAATCAATGCCTTAAGAGAAATCTGTGGAGAGGGATAAAAATAAATTATATTGGTCACACACACTTATTCATTCATTTCCATTCATTTTCACATAATTCTCCCTTATGTTTCCCTGGCACTCGCTAACACTCAACACACATTGGCACTTGGCACATCTTGGTATGCTTCCCTAACACTCTAGCATGCCTTAGAACTATCTAGTGTTGGAAATTTTGTCATTGATGGAAAAGGAGATGACAAAGGAGGAGCACCTGAGACATCAATCAAGGGGCAGAAAGGCAGCAAAGACAACAGAGGAAACAGAGACAAAGAGAGATAGCATAAGAAAGGCAAAGGAGACAGACAAAGAGTAGAGAGCTGAAGAGCTGGAGAGACAGAGTAGGTTGTAGAACAACCACTCACAAGCAGTCCTGCAAGTGAATTCATTTTTTCCTGAATGGATGTGTATAGGTTGATTAATTTCTATGTGGGACAGAAGAATAAATTTCAATTATGGGTTGTCGATTTTGTGGTTTAACAAATGCATGAGTTGCAGTCATCAATGACATGGCAATGACATAGAGTCCACTGTAAAATTCGATATTATGGTCATCGATTGAATAAGGCGCTTGAAGGAAATTACAGGCTCTGTTATGAAATTATGGGCTGTGAAGTTCTGAGTTTTGAATTCCATATAGAGACCTTATTGTAATGGAGGACTGGCTTAATTTGATGTCTATAATTGGGAATTTATAATTTGGAGGAGCTGCAGTAAACCCAAAAGCAGAATGATGGCACAGTAATCCTACGAGACAGGCTTATTACACATACTGTATTAAAACAGTGATGGCGTAGTTCTATGAATGTGAGGAATTATGCGATGAAACGTCTTAACCCTGCAAAGATCCTGAATTTTTTTAACCCTGTTTGATAAGGAAATCTATTCTGGATGTCCATTTCAGCGTTGGAGAACTGGGAGCAGAGTAATAAATTCGTAAATTATGGGTCCATATGACAGATCAGAACAGAGAGAGAGGCCGATCAGAAGGAAGTGAAGAGGCTTGTTAAAGTTGAAGGATCGATTCCCTCAGGCTTTCAATCACATGTCTCAAATTTGTATGTGACAATTTAAATGCATTTTGGAATAAATTGAATTAAGTAATCCCTGCTTGAGTGATGTCCGATTCTTTTTAGATGTCTGAGTTATTATACTATGGAAAAATTTGAATTGGTGGCCTCGGTGTGAAGAGGTCTAACCCTCTTAGAATTCCATGGATATTAATATAACCTGTGAAAAAGATAAATTTCTGAACGAAAATCGACGAGGAACTCGATTGGCAATCGATTTCTAATTAAGATGAATCATTGTGTATAAAGACCCTACAGGGGTCAACCCCAGCGTTATATGAAAAAAAGGCTACGCTGTGTTATGAAGGATGAATGATATTGCCGGGGGATGATGATATAGCGGAGTTCTGAAGAAGAGTGTTCAAAGTGACACTGCTAATGAATAAACAGTACGCAGAGTATGAGCAACGTAGAAGTGGAGTTATGCACTTGACGGGAGAAAGACACCAGTCGAAGGTTCTATCCTTGTTCGAGATCATGAATCAAAACAATAGAAGATGAAACTAAATTAAATAAAGCTCTTTGTTTGTTGGAGCGAAGGAACCGTGAAGCGAAGGAACATAACCATGAGGAACAGTAAAACTGGAGAGTCACAAAACCAGTGGGTTTCACGTTAATTTAAAATGGTAAGCTGTATTTGGATCTTGAACACGATATATGCTATCAGCTAACACATGGCCTTAAGTGGTTTGGAGAAACCACTTACATCACACAACTCTTGAGCATTAACGCTCGTGCATTTAATTCACGCGATATGTGCTTGTGTCTGTCGAATCACGACAGTCGGTGCGACAACTTCTCTGCCGTCGGATGATGTGGGTGATTTAAGGACTAGGCCAGCTCATCGTGTGAGTTTGAGAGTTAATCGACGTGTATTTCATAGCACGATAATCATTGGATTTGTTAATGGGAGCGCGAACATAATTTAGCCTCGGATCTCAAGAAAAGGTGAAGGTATGTTAATGAACGTCGAGTCAATGTATGCAAGGGTATTGTAGTGTGTGGGGCCTAGTTCTACTTTATGATTTGTGTTTGTCTTTTAACAAGAGTCTACGGTAGACTATATACATTCATATTATGAACCACTACACATTGATTTAATCGTAAGTGAATCAAGATTCGAACCTTATAAAGTGAAGGTCAGAGGTTAATATGGTCCGTAGTGCTGGCTTTAGAAAAAAGTGAATACTTAGTCAAATGCAAGTATGGATGATGTTATGGGTTATAACCATAGTGAAATTAGAAAGTAAGCCTTCGCATAGTTTTATAACAGCAAACCAACAATAAAGTTCCCAAAGCTAAATGATTGAAAACCTTAAGGGTAAGGTTGTTGAGTTTCACCTGTGCATGCATAGTCAGTGCATTAGGGTTATTGTTATGAGTGGTGATATAACCTTTGGAGTCATTTGTATATGCATGGAGGTTGTAACCATGGTTGTATAAAGGGTTCTTCCGCTTGAGAGAGATGAGTTCGGGCTATTGAATGGCGTGGGTTTTACCATAATGTTTGAATGGGAAGCGTAATATATATTTATATATTATGGTTGAGTTAAAATTGATGAGGTGGATTGACTAACCATTGGGGTTATGGTTTATAAGGTTCGAATATTAAATTATATTGCCCAGATTTAAAATTAGTAGTTATATATATATTGCAGAACAGTTATATGTGCAGCAGTTACACAACTGCAAGGAACAGGAGAACATGTAGAAACGAAAAAGACAGAGACAGTTGTATTAAAAAAAAAAAAAAAAAAATTTAGTGAGCCGTGAGGTTTTTGAATGGGTTAACTTGAAATCCATATTGTAACTGAATGAAAATGTTTTAATGGGTTTTACATTGTTTGTGATGCATTGGCAAGACTCCTGAGAAAAACAAAAATCCCACTGTAAAATTGAAATTAATACATATTTCTGAATAAGCTGGTAAAAGAAATAAGAAGGCAGAAGACAAGGAAACATGGCTGCCCATTTAAAGCTTACTGAGGAATGCTAACAGTCATAAGGAAATTTCTATAAATAATATCTTATTGATATGCATAAAAAATAAGAAGAGAGAGGTTAAAGAATGCAAAAATGATGCAGTGAGGCAGAGAAGAAGGAGGAGCTTATAGAAAAGAAGAGAATGCAGAAATGAAGCAGTGAGGTAGAGAAGAAAGAGGAGCAGATAGTGAATTTGATAAGATGCAGAGATGATGCAAAGCAGATATGAGATCTGATATCCAAGGTAAATCAGCAAGTGTTTTCCTTTGAAAGAGTAAGGAAGTTGGTGCTTCCACATCAAGTTGTAGCTTGATATAATGTCAGTTGTAGCTGACTGAGGTTGGAGCCTCCTGTAGGTTGGTGCCTACAGAAAATCAGTGGTGAGAGGGAGTTGGAGCTTGCCTTTGCATCACAACAATAATAAGACGTGGTTTTCTCCCTTTATGGGTTTTCACTTATATTTGGTGTCTCAGTGCATGATGTTTATGTGTTGATATGGTTCATCTCATCTGCTTAATACTTGTTGTTCTCATATTAAGTCTGTTGTTACATTATATTAATACTTGCTGCTCACATTCTAATATTACTCACATATTAAGTTGAACATAAAATGAAGGTGTAAATTAGTTTTTAATGAAAATTTTTAAAACTCCATGAATGTGTTAAATTGATTCACCCCCCCCTTTCAGTTTAACCAAGGGTTCAACATCTAGCATATCTTGTCACTCCCTCCTTAGAAAACCCGATACTCCATAGCATGCCCTATAAATCCTTGGCACATATTGGCTCCTGGTACTTGACAATTCTTGGCATGCATTTGGATGCCCTGGAATGACTTCACATAGCTTAAGATAAAATTATTTGAGATCAATTATCACAATTAAGAGAGAAGTAATAGAGGATGATTTGGCTCTTAAGAAACACTAGAACTTGGCCCTTGGAATGTATTGGCACTAGTTTTGGTATGCCTAACATGCCACTCTTGAAAAGGTAAGGTCCTTAATTATTAGCCCTCTTATGTGTTCATTTATTTTCATTTTAACTTTGTGTTCCCTTTTGTCACCTGACACTCCTTAACACGTTTTCGCATACCCTAACACCTGACACATCTTGTCATGCCTTAACACATGGCACATATTATTATGCCTCTCATGCATTAGCATGCCTTGGAACTATCTGGAAGATGTTAGCATACAATGACACTTCTTGGCATGCCCTGGCATTCCCTAGCATGCCTTGTCACTCCCCCCTTGGCATGCATGCAACTCGCTGACACTCCCCAAAACACCCTCTTATTCATTCATTTCCATTCATTTTGACTCGATGGTTTATATTTTATGCATGTCTATAAATAGTTCCTTTAAGAGAATAAAGAAATTGTCACACCTTACTGACATAAGTAATTGTGAGATTCTACTTGAATGACATTACAAAACTACACAAGATATTTTAAGAATGAATTTTTAGGGTTTTTTTAATGGTGTGGGAATGGTAAGGAGTGTTCAATATTGTGATTTTATTTCTCCTTAAATTTCTTATCCTTATGAGAGACTCTTCTTGATCAAATGACACCCTCGTCATGATTACCCTCCAACTCCTAATCTTCTCAAAATAAAGGCTAACTTGCATAGTGAGGGAAGGCATGTTGGTCTATGGTGTGTTGAGTGACTAGGTGAGGGTGCTAATGTACTATGAGAGGGACTGAACCATTTACTTTGTGTTCTCTATGGATGACATGTTGTAGGTGTGTCTTGGAACCACAGGGCCACTAGAAAGATTGTGTAAGATATAGCCCAACATAATCAATGCCTTGAGAGAAATCTGTGGAGAGGGATCAAAATAAATTATATTGGTCAGTCCACCAAAAAATATTTACTAGAGAGTGCCACCATGGTTATCAATGCCACACATGGAGTCTTTTGAGCTAGGCATTTTTTTTTTCTAAATTTTTTTTTTGAGTGTCACTGAATTGGTGGAATTCACAAATTCATGACGTTATAAATTATGTAGGAACTTTGTTGCTTTTGTTATAAAGGCTAAGGTTTGCAAGGAGAATATAGGGTTTGTAGGGTCTTAGGGGAAAATAAGCATCAATTTATAGCTCTTTGATATACTAAATATTATGGATTATATGAGTTGTTGATATGGATTATATGACATTGAATCCACCTTGAGATGGAGGTTATTATATGTTAGAGAACTTAAGGAGATGGAAGTTAAAAAATTTCTCTTCTCATGACATAATATTGTGATGTTTTGTTATTATTATTTTTTCTTTCAATTTATCTTTTCTTATCATCAAGATTAATGCCAATTAATAAATATAAGAAGACGGAAGATGTAGGCATATGCCAAGGCAAAACCCCACTCTATGGGGAAAACCCAGTCAAAATTATCCCTTCGGTTGATTTAAGATGAGACAAACAATAACTTTAGACTATATACTTCCTGCATTAAGTCATCCCTTCACTATGTTAGCACCGAGATATCCATGACACCGAGATATCCTTTTCTTGCACATAAACTCCATCCTCATTACCTTGACCGAGTCTGAGATAGCAACATAGCACTAGGCATCATTACTGAGATCATTGAGCATCATCATAGCACTGACCATCATACCTGAGATCACTGAGAATCTTCATAGCACTGAGTATCATAACATAACACTAATTCTGTGGTATATTTGTGTTGACACCGAGACATTGTTCTGTTGCAACATCATAACATGGAAATTACCCAAACCATAGCATAGATGGTTACCCAAATTCTGTAATAGGTTTGAGACCTTATCCTCCTACACTGAACCCGTGATCATGATCTGAACTATACATGTGGTCCTAAACTTTAAATTTATCCAATATTCCATGGTAGAAATGCAAAACTATACCCCTGTATATATAGTTTTTTTCCATAGTTATTGAACCAACATGAGAGTGTGAAGTGTTGTGTCTTGATTTGAGCTGACTTGAAGACTTGTTGAGGTTGACTTAAGGAGGCAAATTTGACGACTTGTATCAGTTGACTTGAGGGTTGTATTTGAAGTAGATTTCTAGGATGGTGACCTTGAAGAATATGAATTGATGGAGGATCCTTTTGACAACCTAATGTTACATTATTTAAAAGCCCAAAAAATTGATCAATTTAAATATGTAACAAGTAACCTAGAAGTCCAAAATTGGGACCTTAATCTAAATATGACCCAAGCATGAAACCCATTCATTCATATGATAGTGTCCACTTAATAATTAATGATATGTGTCATATAATGGTCTAGCTAACGAGGAGAAAACAAAGTCCATGTGATCCAATACATGGTCCTCTTTTATCAACAATTTGGTCCCTTTGTCTCAAGATATATTATCTTCTTTGGAAATAGGACATAAACAAGTTGTTCTAGATATTTCAAAATGGAGCACTATTCACCTATGTTCCTATCCTTTGTGCTACATGTGATGTGAATCTCAATTGTCATTTTCTTGACTTAAACACTCTTTTTTTTGAAATGTGACCCTTGACTATGCCATAAAACCCTCAGAAAAATTCTTAAATGATGGGAATTCATATTCATGAGTGAAGCTAGTGGAATGTGACAAGTCATCCAAGATACATTCAAATATTTGATTTGTGCCCTCAATAGAAAACATTCATACAAATTTGTTTATTAGAGGTACCTTCAATAGAACACATGCATACAAATTAGAGGTCAAGGATTCTCAGAGGAGGTCAATGTGTTGGTTTGGGGTGTTATTTTCAACCTTGGATACTTAGTGGTTAAGGGCTTCAAGGGTCAAGGGTTACGGGCCAAGGGATTTACGATCAGAGGATTTAACAGATAAGGACTTACGATTTAGGGGATTTAGGTGTTTAAGGGGCTAGAAGTTAAGGTGTTTAAGGGTGAAGGGCTAAGGGTTAAGGGTCAAAGGTTAAGAGGATAAGGAGTTATGGCTTACGAGGTTCATGGATTATCTTCTTTATTGTGTATCACGGCATTTTACCCCTGTTCTAAACGGGGTGACAATGCGGCCCGTAATTAAACACTACCTGGGGGCTCTAGGGGGGTGGTTGCAGTGCCCTCGAAGCTAAAAAAAGATGTAAAATTTCCTTGTAAAAGTATTTTAATTTCTATTCAATATGGTTCATTCATTAGGCAGATGATATGAGGGTAGAAGCTACGTTTAATTTAGTTTTTTTTCCCTAGAAGGCAACCCCTCATTTTGTATGAGGGTATTGTATTGTGGCTGTGTATTGCATGTGTATTCTCTTAGCGAGAAACTGATATGGAGACTGTGAGAGAGAATAGAGGATATTACAGTGGATCTTTTTTAGGTTGTGTCTCTTCATTTTTCTGGATAATAGAAAGGAAGGACTAGATATTCGGGGTGGACGTAGCCCAAACTGGGTGAACCACGTATATTTGTGTCTCTCTAGTTTTATTTATTTTGTGTGTTTGTATTTTCCGCATATTTAATGTGTTGCATTGATCTGTAATATATAATTTTCTAACAACTGGTATAGGAGCCGAAGGTTTGTTTGGCTGATAAACTCGCAGGAAAGAAGGGTTCCTGGTTCGAGTGGGAGAAATGGCAGAAGATGGTAAGTTTATGGTCAAGAAATTTAATGGCCAAAAATTCCCACTATTGAAGATGCAGATGGAAAATTATCTGTATCAAAAAGATCTATACCTAGCATTGAGCAGAAAAACAAAGAATTTGATGACTATGACAGACGTAGAATGGGGGACTATCGATAGAAATGCACTTGGAATAGTATGGCTGTGCCTCACAGCATCAATAGCCTTCAATATTTCGAAGGAAACAACAATAGAGGGTTTGATTAAGGCATTGACGAAACTATATGAAAAACCCTCGGCCTCAAACAATGTATTTCTTATGAAACATTTATTTAATATGAATATGTTAAAAGTGGATCCATTGCAGACCATTTAAATGATTTTAATATAGTTACCAGTCAGTTAAGTTTTGTAGGGGTAAACTTTGATGATGAAGTTAGGGCTCTGTTATTTCTGTGCTCATTGCTAGAAATTTGGAATGGTTTAGTTATGGCCATTAGTAACTCTATCTCTGGATCTAGTACTTTAAAGTTTGATGATGTTGTTGGTGCTATCCTTAGTAAGGAAATGCGACATAAAAGCTTTGGCGAGACATCAGGTAATGCTTTGAGTGCAAAGTCTAGGCGAAGAAAAATGGAAAGAGGAAAGAGCTCATGATATCGCAGTAAATCAAGGAAAGGCAGATCCAAGTCCAGATCAGGGATAGTGTGCTGGAGATGCAGAACGAAAGGACACTTGAAGAAAGAGTGTAGATCTCGGAAGAGACAAGAAGGAGACGCACAACAAGAAAACAATCGTGAAGAAAATGTGACAGGTGATGTGTTACACAATGCTTTTATTCTTTCTTTCTAAAATGTTACTGATTCATGGGTTGTAGATTCAATGGCCTCATTCCATGCCACACTTGATAAGAAATATTTTCATGACTATGTTCAAGGAGATTTTTGACAAGTCCATTTGGGTGATGATAAACCCTATAAAATTTTTGGAATGGGTAAGGATCTTGTAAAATAGAAAAATGGAAACCAATGGATATTAAAGGAGGTAAGGCATGTTCCAGATCTGAAGAAAAATTTGATTTCAACAGGGCAGTTAGGCAGTGAAGGTTGTGTGACAACTTTCATAGATAAAACTTGGAAGGTCACGAAAGGAGCCCTGGTAATATAAAAAGGCGAAAATTTTGGTACATTGTATTTATGCAATGGTATTTCTAACTATGTTAATGCTTTAACTTCCAAAGGAGCAGATGCAGCATTATTGCATCATAGGCTCAAACACATGAGTGAGAAGGGGATGAAGATTCATCACTCAAGAAATTTGTTTTTGGCTTTGAAGAATATTGATTTGGATTTCTTTGAGAATTGAATTTATGGAAAACAGAAGAGAGTCAGATTTCTCAGAGTTGGGAAAGAAAAGAAGAGCGAAAAAATAGAGCTTGTGCATACAGATGTATGGGGACTTTCTCAGGTATCATCTCTCGGTGGTTCTCGTTATTATGTTACTTTTATTGATGATGCAACTAGAAAAACTTGGATTTATTATATTCAGAATAAATCTGATGTATTTGATACTTTCAAGAAATGGAAAGCTTTGGTTGATATTGAGACAGGAAAGAAGTTGAAGTGTCTTAGATTAGACAATGGAGGTGAATATTGCAGCAAAGAGTTTGATAGGTACTACTCAGAGCATGGAATTCGTAGAGAGAATACAGTTCCAAGAACACCAAAAGAAAATGGTGTGTCAGAAAGGATGAACAGAACAATCATGGAGCGTGCAAGGTGCATGAGATTGCTTGCAGGATTACCTTTACAATTTTGGGAATATGTCGTAGATATTTTTGTTTGTGTAATAAACAAAGGGCCTTCAAGTTCCTTGGATGGTGGTATTCCAGAGGAAGCATGGATAGGTAAAAAGGTAAACTACTCTTTTTTAAAGCCTTTTGGTTGTGAGGCTTTTGTCCATATTAATAAATAAAATAGAACAAAGCTTGAGGAAAAATAAAAGAAATGTAACTTTATTGGATATGGTGTTAATGATTTTGGTTATCGCTTATATGATTATGAAAATCACAAAATCATTAGGAGAAAAGATGTAATATTCAATGAAAAGGTCTTGTATAAGAATCAGTTGCAGGAAAAGAAACAAGAAAAAGAAATCAAAGAATACATAGTTCTTGATGAGATCACAGAAAAAGTAAAGGTACCTGAAAATAATAATAATCAACAGCAACAGAAACCTCAAACACCTCAAAGTGGTGTCAGAAGATCTACCAGGATAAGTAGACCCCTTGAACGATTCTCTCATTCATTATATTATTTATTGTTGACTAATTTTGGTGAACCCGAATGTTATGAAGAAGCAATGCAGATTGAAACTAGGAAGAAGTGGGAGCTAGCCATGAAAGAAGAGATGGACTCCTTAATACATAGCCAAACTTGGGACTTAGTCAGGTTTCCAACAGGTAAAACAAAATTGAAAAATAAATGGGTTTACAGTCTAAAGGAAGAATATGGAGGAAAACATAGGTACAAATATAGACTTGTGGTGAAGGGGTTTGCATAGAAGAAAGGTATTGATTTTGATGAAATATTTTCTCCTGTTGTTAAGATGACTTCAATTAGAACTATTTTAAGTCTTGTAGCAGTTGAATATTTTCATCTTAAACAGTTAGATGTAAAGACAAAATTTCTCCATGGATATTCGGAGGAAGAGATCTATATGCAGTAACCATAAGGATATGAGGTCAAAGGGAAAGAAAAATTAGTGTGAAGGTTAAAGAAGAGCTTGTATGGCTTAAAACAGGCTCTAAGGTAGTGGTATCTAAAATTTGACAGGTTTGTGTCTAAACAAGGTTATACTAGATGTCACTCTGATCATTGTGTTTATCTAAAAAAGCAAAATGATGGTCGTTATATTATATTGTTATTGTATGTAGATGACATCCTTGTTTCAGGGTCTAACATGCAGGAAATAAATCTTCTCAAAAGAAAATTGGAAAATTCATTTGCAATGAAGGATTTGGGAGTTGCAAAATAAATCCTTGATATGAGAATAATTAGAGATAGGAAAAATCACAAATTAACATTGTCCCAAAATGAGTACATACAAAAGGTGTTGAAAAGATTTAATATGCACAAAGAAAAACAAGTTAATACACCTTTTTCTAGCCATTTAAAACTTAGTAAGGAGATGTTCCCCAAGACCCAAGAAGAAATGGATTATATGTCTAAAGTTACATATGCATCAGCAGTTGGAAGCTTAATGTATGCAATGGTCTGCACAAGGCCTGATATTGCACATGCAGTGGGAGTTGTAAGTAGGTACATGAACAATCCAGAAAAAGAGCATTGGATGGCAGTGAAATGGATTCTCAGATATTTGAGAGGTATCACAAATAAAACATTATGATTTGGTGGTTCAAAGATTTTTTTACAGGGATATGTTGATGCAGATATGGCAGGTGACAGATATAACAGGAGGAGCACTACAGGGTATGTATTTACTGTAGGTGGAACAACTGTTAGTTGGGTTTCAAAAATTCAAAGTGTTGTTGAACTTTCAATAATAGAAGTAGAGTATGTTGCTGCTACAGAGGCTAGTAAAGAAATGATTTGGTTACAAAGGTTTATGGATGAATTGAGTAAGAAGCGTGATATGGGCACGTTATACAGTGATAGCCAAAGTGCCATTCATCTTGCAAAGAACTCAACATTTCATTCCAAGACTAAACACATACAACTAAAGTACCATTTCATACAGTCAGTGTTGGAATATGGACAGTTGAAGATGGAAAAGATACACACTAGCCATAATCCTGCAGATATGCTAACAAAAGTTGTAACTAGAGAGAAACTGAGATTATGCTCAGTTTCAATTGGTCTTCATGTATGATGATGAAGATGAGAAACAACCAGGTCCAAAGTGGAGTCATTTTCCAGCAAATGAAGCAGCGGTGGAGTTGCTACAATCAGTCTCCAAGTGGGAGATTGTTTGGTGTGGAGCCTGATTATCTTCTTTATTTTGTATCACAGTGTTGGACCCCTATTCTAAACAAGGCGACAACACCGCCCGTATTAAATGCTGCCTAGGGGGTCCAAGGGGGGGCAGCTGTAGTGCCCCCGAAGCTAAAAATAGATGTAAAATTTCCTTGTAAAAGTATTGTAATTTCTAGTCAATCTGGGTCATTCATTAGGCGGATGATCTGACGGTAGAAGTTATGTTTAATTTAGGGTTTTTTTTCCTAGAAGGCAAACCCTTGTTTTGTATGAGGGTATTGTATTGTGACTGTGTATTGCATGTGTATTATCTTAGCGAGAAACTGATAGGGATACTATGAGAGAGAATAGAGCATATTACAATGGATCTGTTGTAGGTTGTGTCTCTTTATGTTGCTGGATAATAGAAAGGAAGGACTAGCTATTCGGGGTGGACGTAGCCCAAACTAGGTGAACCACGTATATCTATGTCTCTCTGGTTTTATGTTTTTGTGTTTTCCACATATTTTATGTGTTGCATTGCTCTAAAATATATAATTTTCTTACAATTGGAAACATTTTATTTTTAGAGAACTAGGTATTGGTTATGAGGGTATGCGTTTGTGGGTAATGCCATTATTACCATGTATACGAAATGTAGAAAAATTGGATAATTTGAAAAGCCTCAATATGAATTTCTCACAATATCTTCACTTCATGTTGATATGGAGCTTGTAGTGCTCTCGCACACAAGGAGTTGGAAATGAACAGATCACTCATCAATACAAGACCTCTCTAGCCCTAATGCACAAGGAGTGAACCTTCAATATAAATATTTTTTTTGTTAAACAAACTCAATTGTGTCAATGTATAATATTATACATAAGAGAAAATAAAATGATATTATCCACATCCGTGCTTGAAATAACCTCAAATTAGCCATGAGTACTGAGCCAAAGGGTGAATGTGGGGCACTATTAAAGTTACATCATGTTTAAATTACATTTACATTGTTAGGTTGTTCTCCAATAGGGTTGAAGCATCATCACAAGGAATCATGGCACAATTTTGTGGGGGAGAAATTAAAGTTGTAACACAATTCAAGTGATTTACACCTCCAATGTAAATGACATTATTATATGTTTGTGTCACATTGTGAGAGAGGTTATTTATTGACAATACATCCAATGTTCTTGGACTTCATATTTTTAGGGCCACGACTCTAACATGGATTTGTATCAGGAACACTTCATGCAAATGAAAGGGGGCCTTTTTGTTTAACCACATATGCACAAGAGCATCGGATGCTACCCTTCAGATCCCCCTTGGTGCATTCAAAGTGGGTTTACGTTCATGTCGAGTTGAAACGAATCATAATGACCTTCCTCTTCTTAATAACATCTGTTAGCGTTTCCATATATACGAGATATAATTAAAGGATCACCTCCTTTGTATATGCCCCCATTTATTATGATATTCAAGGGATGTTCTATTGTCTTTATCAACATTTGGATGGGTCATTATGTACATTCTTTGAATACATGTCTAGAACTTCTTATGAGGGAGGTACTTGGATTTAGATCTTTATATAAGGCTAACTCTTCCTAGGGGTCACCTCCTTCCATATTTCCTTGCCTATTTAGGGCCAAATTAACAAACCAAGATTCAAACTTCTTCAACTACCAAATTAGTGAGGCATTGTACCTATTCTTGTCCTTGACCTCAATGAAACATCTTTATTTAGAGATATTTTGAGGATTTCCCACCATATATCACAAGTTGGATGTCATAGGATCTATTACCCCATTTTCTATATGGGCTTTTAGAGGATATTTTGAAATTTGATTGTCATATCAACCCCTATGATTCCTCTCACATTGATCATTTTTCATCTAAGGTATATGGATCTATATGTAATTCATGAATGTATCATTGGTTTGATGACACCTTGCCTTAGCCATCTAGGACACTATGTGTAGGAAGAAGTTCCTTTAGCTACCAAATTTAGTTGAATATTTATGATCCATGTGTATATGATATTATGTCCAATGTGTACTATTTTTACTGTGTTCACTTAAATACTTTGTTCTAACTCTTGATTTTTTGGCTATAAGTTTTAATCTGAGTTATTCCATGGTATTTCATAATTTTGCTCAAAGAAGTGTGTCATATTGATGGTTTGGATATATTCTTGGTGATTTGAGTAGGTGATATACATTGATCTAATTGTACCCCTTATTTCCTTTAGTCAAAATTTATCCCGTGTCTCTCTTAACAACACATGTAAAGGCCTTATAATAGGGTATTTTTAAGCTCTAAGTGAACTTCCTCAAAAATGAGAGGCTACCTATACCTACTTAAGTTTATTGATAACATTATTCATAGATTTAAAGATATTTTTTACCACCTTAAAGGTTGATAGATATTTCCCTTAAAGCTCAAGTCCCTTTTCCTTTCTTACTTATAATAGAGAGGTATAATATAATTTTGATAAATACCCTAATTGGACTAAAATTATTTTTACCCACATAAAAATAAAACTTAATTAAAACCTAAGCGACCATAGCCATCTATTTGACTACGTATTAAAATATAATTTGGTGGCTACTCTAAAATCTGAAATGTAAATCGACCTATTAAAATTTATTTTCCTGCCGATATTCTCCTTGCCAAGTTTGGGACAGAATTCGGTGCTCCTTCTCTGCTCATAATTTTTATGATTTCACCGCAAATTCCATACCCTTATTTGACATTCAATTCCTCTATCCAATTTTTAACGCGAACTTATTATATCAGATCCAGGTTAGCTCTTTTTTGAGCTTTATTTGAAATATTCTTCTCCTGATTTGGGGGATTTCGTTACAATTCAGAGCAGAAAACATGTTCAAGAACTTGGAATTTGGCTATAGTAAACTATATTAATTTGTCATTGTCCTTCAACCTTTGGCTATTCGCCTTCATCCAAAAGGCATGATTGATATCGCCACTAAGGTGAAAATCCTTCTAGTCCACTAATGCATTATGCATTTTTGAAAGGTACGCTAGAGATGTTTCATGGTGTCACATAGAAGTGGTGATTCCAAACGTGGTGGTAAGTAAATTTTCAAGTTATTTGACTTTGAATTCCTGATTCTTTATAAAGTTTTTGTTATAGTTCCGACATCACCCAGTTCTAACTAGGACTATTATTTTTCTATAATTACCACCCCCTCTATTAGAAACCAAGACTTTTATGGAGTTTAAATACGTATATAGCTGCCCAATTGTTGAAATTCTCATAGAGTATTACTCTTAATGCGCAACCGATCCAACCATCCAACTTGGGTGTAAGCTACCCGACTTGATAAATTTGGGGCATTCGCCTAGCATCAGTGGGATTAACATTTCCATTCCTGAGTGCTTTAATTTTTTCACCCTCCAGCTCCTCGAAGGTGTTTAGAAAAATATATGTTGCTTTCGGTAGGCACGAGGAATGCTTCACGAACCAACGAAAGGCATCGTCAGATCTGTCCTAAATGAGAGTCGGCATATCCTTGGTAGGAATCGGCATTACTCCTGGTATCTCTATGTTAAAATTCACATCTTTAAATTAAATATGCATCAAGAAAATTTTAGGGGTTAATATTACCAAGTTAGCTTCCTAATTTTTTTGGAAAAAAATCCATCACTTAATTGATTTTCTAAATTTTAACCTACACCTTAGACACCTGTCTCAAAAACCAGTTTAGGAAGGAATAACATGACAGAAAGTGTAGAAACAACAGAAGGGAAAAATATATAGGTGGGTATATAGAGCTTGGCAGTCACATCGAACATGGTGGAACAGAAAAAATCAGTGATAAAAGCAGAGACGAGTGAGACATAGTCTTCAATCCATAGGGATCTTCAATTTGCAGGGATATGAGAGAACTCTCTATGAATCCTTTCAAGTTATCCAAGACATTTGATACAAGGGTTTCCACCTTCATGTGTTGTCCCTCATCTTCTTGTATTTCCACATGAGGGAGCTGGACGAAGCAGATATCCAGACCCTGTGAGAACTTTGTGTGCTCAGAGTAAGCTTTCTGCATTCGAGGACCAGATAACATCCATTTGCATGTAATGAACGTAACGGTGAATCCATCGTGTGCCGAGAGGTGGTGGGCGAACTCGTTGAATGGAAAAATATGGCCCATTCCTCCGTTGGGAAAAATGGTAACATGAGGCTTTCAGCTTCCCATTCTCACTCCACTTATCTTCACAGGACAACACCAAGAAATATATTTAACTGTTGTAGCTACACTTCACGATAATTTCTTGCCATTATCATTTGTCATGGATCTATGTATCATCCCCATACGGAGATAAAATTGCACCCTTCGAGAACTCCCAGAGGGAGAGTGTATATGGATACGTTTGAAAGGTATTTTTTTGATCTTATTTCTATGATTTTTATTGTTAAAATTTCAAAGGATTTAAACTTGTATACTGAATTATGGAGAAGAAGGAACAATTATTGTTGACAACACCTAAAAAAATGGCCTGAACTCAGTTGAAATTATTAGAATAAAAGTTTGTCTTAACTTAATTTTCTTCCTGTTTTACTTGCAAAAAAGCAATGTTTTGCAACCAGGGAGATTTACTACCACTACAATGTCTGCTGACTAATTTTTTCATCGTGGAAATGCTCTTTGAACTGGAATATGAGAAAAACAAGTGTTATCACCAAATTTATCTTGATTGGATACTCATCAACCAACTCAATGTAACTCTTTCAAACCACTTCTAACTGAAGATTAGCCTCTTTAGTTTGAGAGGGCTCTCTCAAAGGGGGTTTATGACTTTTGTTATTATGAAGCTTAATTCTAAGCGTACAAAAAAATACCACATTATTTGTGCATAAAAAACAACCCTAACAGCAAAGATGGCTGCCAATATCCTCATATCTGCAGTTAGGTGATCAAGATAAATGCTGCAAAAATCTAGATCTATGCATTAGAAGACATTAAGCAGTAGAAAAAACAATATTTACTCCATGCATCCAATAGACAAGACAAGAATATGCTGAATGAATTTTCTATTAGTGGCACCTGGGAGGAAAACACAGAAGGGTGTTACCATTTCTCCTCAATGGGATGGGTTCTTGTAAGTCCTCAACACTTCAGATCTAAAATTCCTCTCTCTTGATGGTGTAGAAAACCCAGACAAAAATGGTAGCAAAATATGACTATGATGGTGGATCAAAGTCAGACCAAAGGTATAGATCTATAGTGATCTTTAGGCAACAAAAGGTGGTAAATGAATGAGAAAACCCTTCTATTTATAACAAAATATTGAGTTAGTCTAGATATTGGTGCATTGTTAAAATATGATTAACCAAATCAAGATCCAACTTCTATGGAATATTTTATTATATTTGTTGGAGGGAAAAGGAATTTGACTTGGGTCAAGTCCCTTTATTTGTAAATAATAAATAAATAAATGATTTATTTATCATTTTAAGGATGTGGTTGAGTAATAATCAAATAAATAATGATTTATTTAATTATTTAAGGGTGATTTAATCATATTCAACAAAGAATATTATTTAAATAAGGTTTAAATAATTATTCTTAGGAAATAATAAGATAAATAATCATTTATCTAATTAATTTCCCTATTTTGGGTTAAATATAACCAAGAATATTAATTACACTATTGTTTAACTAATTATTCCTTGAGGAAAATCAAAGAAATGTAGATTTATTTAATATTTCCTCATGGGGTTTCCTGTTTAGACCTTAAACAACTTAATAAATGTGGTTTACTAAGTTATTTTTCATAGTGAATGCAATTTTACTTAGGGTAATATTGGTCTTACATGGTGTACCTAGGTCCATATAATAACAATAGGTTAGATGACCAAAAAAATGGTGTAACAAATTGCCCCCTAGTGTGTGATCATTAGGAGCTAATCGTATGACTCAAGTATGTTGTAAGAACTCAGTCACTAGACACTGAAGGGGAAGTCAAAGAGACAGAAGTATAAGGAAGACCAAAGTGCTAAAAGGACTAGACCCTGAGGAGGCGAGACTTACAGGTGTGACAAGTCTCTTTTATGAGTGAGTACTTGTGCTATAGGCAACAGGGGAGGCATACTTATGCCTGTCGAGACAAAGTACAAAGAATAAGGCGTCTAGTAAACAAAGGGACTGAAAAATATAGTGCATGTTGGAATAAACATGAGCTAGATAAACAACATGATAATGAATCCCACATACATATTGCGCCTAGGATAACAGCCAGGACTTGTACAATAATATCTGAGTACATGAGATATAAATACAACCCAGATGCCCCTGTAAATAGGAAAGGGATCTAAAAATATGACTGATACATGCAATCAAAAAGGTGCTGCAAGCGGGTGAGGCTGACATCATCAAATCTATGGAGCTACATCAAAAGGATATAATGGAGAGGTCATCCGGGCATGTGGGGGCCTACCTGTAGGGCCAACCCCTCATGAGGGATGAGACATCTCACACACACCCGGGAATCACTTATATCAACTGTTGCATCACTGTACCATCAAGTATACAGATCTCGATCATGCTGAAAGGAGTTGGAGCTGAGAAACAATCAAGTCAAAGGGCAATAAAGAGTCCCTTTGCCTGATCTGAGGCACCAGACAAGAGTGGAAGCTGGAACCAAGACACACCGCCCTTTAGACCTGTCTTCTGGAAGGAATGAGTTGATGTCGACAAAAGGAGGTCCGCCATAGGTGAGGCAATAAGGGATCCTCAACTAAGGCATGAGAGAAAATAGTAGAGCGATTGACAGACTGACACCAAGGATGATGATGAAATGGGGTGCACTAAGTAGCGGACAGATGACTTCCCTTATTAGAGCATAAATGGCATGGATGACCTGGCGGTGACTGACACAATATCAAAAGGGATAGGGGATAGTGGGACTGAAGGTCATAATGTGCGACATGAGAGAGGAACCAAGAAATGAAGGATCGAGGACTATAATGGGATACAAAGGGACTCGGGATAGACTCCATGAATGCAATTATGACTCAAATCGAATTCTCTAAACAAGGGTGACTCAAAGGTGCTGCCACACATAAAAAGGCTCAATGGGAACCATAAAAACATGATGTAATATCCAAAAATCGAGACAGCTCAGCAAGCTTGCACTAAAAACACACTTTAAAAAATTTATGCCATAGAAAATTAAAATAAACACTTGGATCCCATAGATACATCCATCTAGCATCTAAGTCCAAGAGGAGATCAGAAAGAAATGAAACTAGGTGGGTTAAAAAGACCTCCCACACTAGTGTAGCTGAAAATGACAAAAAAACCCCAAATACAAAAACTCAGAAATGCTACATAAAAGGGACTACATAGTCTTATGAGGGTTTTAACTCAAAAATGAAGGAAAAATTTATATCTACTCATATATTGATTAAAAATGCTGAAGAACAGAGATCTAGTCTCTTGATACAAAATGCAAGAGAACCCGACAAGGGTTTCTTGTCAAACACTATGCATACAAAATGTGATATTCAGAAAATTACTGAATCACCAATGCAAAACTGAAGAATAAGAGTGTAGAAGGCTGAAATATCTATGATCTTATGTAGATCCCTCAAGGGCTTCCTCCCAAGAAAGGATGAACCTCTCAATCACAAGGAAACACTGCAACGAAGATACCAAACTATGCACTGACTACTGCCTCCAAAATAACGCATTCCCTAGCTGGAACAGCATTGGGAATGTATAGGAAATGTGTGGTCTGATACCACAGATCTGAAATCAGCTTTGGAGCTCTCCAAACAGGTCCCTCAAGTGAAGTAAACCTTCCTCCAATGAGAAACTAGCTCAGAAATCGGGATTCCAATCCCTTCCACTGCTGCACCCAGCAACACTACAAAATCTCCGGAAAAATTGTGTTGATGAAGTTGGTTGAAGCTTGGCCTAAAAACCTGATTTGGAATTATGAATAAAAACTCTCCCAATTAGGATCCCCAAAGGAAAGAGGTGGGATTCCCGCTCGGGAACATCCGGTGCTAAACAACACTGCTACCCTGCTAAATAGCAAGAGGAAGCAAAAGTCTAAGAATACATGAATAATAATATAAGACATGAAGAATAATGTTGCCATCCTCTTCCTTATATAAAACATGATTTTTCTTGCCCTTGGCCCCACTCAATTAGGTCATCTCTATCCAAAGATACATCTCCCTCCAAAACTGCATTATTCCTTCTTGGATTCCTCCTCCTCTACAACTGCGTTGTTGATTTAGTCAAAGTGAACTGAATCAACTTGATTTTATCCCTGTTCACACATGGAGGTGTTTTATTAAGCTAGAAAGAGTGTCCCCTTTCACATTTGGAGTGTTTTTATCCTCCTTAGGAGACTTATGAGCTTTTCCACCCATTTATTCACCGGTTAGAGCTGCTGCTAACTCTAATGTTCCATTTAACTTTGAGGCTAAAATTTTGGAACATTACACATGAGTACATGATGGTTACTCGTGACAAAGATCAACATAAGCAAGGACAAGTATGAAAGCACAGGGATGCCCCCAAGTACAAGTGTTGCAGATGAAGAAATTTTATTTTGAGGAGGGGTGAAGTGACCCTTCTTGGACAAAATGTGTCCTGGTGAAGTATATCACGAAAAACTAACAAATACCCATTTGAGGGCTCGGTGAGAGCTTTCCAACGGTATAGATGGTTTGGAAAACTGAGCTATGTTTTGGCTGCAATAGGTGAAAGAAAAATCAGGGGTTTCTCTTTTAATAAGGCATTTTCCCTCCAAATTCACTCATTTGCATGTGGAGCTGTGGTGAATATAGAGAGGAGAGAAGGCCCTAAATCTTGCAGCGATCGTAACGGAAAAACCGACCATTGGAATCGAGATCTGTCAGTTGAAAGTAAAAATCCTAACCATAATATTTCAATTCAGGGGATTAAGGTTTCAAATTAGGCAACCATAGCTCATGAACAGGCCAGGTCGCACTTTTTGGGGTTTGTTCGGTGACCTAGATAGCAAGTACTAGGCAGAAAACTGCGACTTGTCCCAAGAAATGACCTAAAAAGTACGACCTGTTAGAGAAAGAAGGTTTCAATGTTGTTTTTGGTGGAGATCTGGGATTTTTATGGTTGAGGGGCATGGGTGCCCCCGAGCATGTTATGGTCATGCCAAAATGTATCTAGAAAGGGAGAATCTAAACACATTTTAATAATGTGGTGCGCCATTTGTTTTAGTTATGGCTATGCAGTTCGAGAAAGGGAATGGAGGATTACCGATCTCTTTTGGTACTGCATATATGAAGAAAATGGACTTAAGTTTATGGGTTTGCATACATGGTGTCACTATCCGAAAATGAGGATTTTGAGATAATGAATTGGCGCTCTCCTAGAAAACTCATAGGTTGGTCAACAACAATGTCGAAGGGATTGGGTTGTTGATGTAAGATGAAGGAATGATGAGGGGTATCATCCCTAGAGTGATCTGAAGTGATATGGGACACTAGAGGTTCTTCTAAATGTGGAAGAATAATGGTACTAGAGTTGACACGACCAAATACACTAGGAGAGTTATGGAGAATTGCTTCTCCTGGTCTCTCAAATATGGATGCCCCCTTACCCAAACATTGGGTGTCAATGTAATGGCCACAAGGTGTATGTGGTTCAAATGCATGGGTTCAATGTAAGGGTGGAAATATAAAGTCAGGGGTGGTAAATATTTCTATAATGTCTTCATCATAATAGAAGATGGGGTGACTAGTGGAAGAAATACCACCTGACGCAGCGAAGCTACCTGACTCATCATCATGATAAGAGAGGTTCACATGTGCATCATCACAAGGGGTGATAGAAGAGTAAGCAGATAAAGGATCTATCGATGTTGAGCCCAGGGTGATTTCTACAAGGAGTTCAGGAAAAATAGCAGGGGAAGTCTCCAAGGGGACTTCCACCTAGGGTCTCATGGATGATGACAGGTAGTGGACAGTGGCTGAAGATTCTGTCATTTTGACATCCGAAGGGGGAATATCTATGGGATTGGATGTTTTCTCTAGTTCTGCTGAAGTAAAATGCACAAATAAGGGAGTGATGGATTCATTACTCTTGGTCTTGAATTGGCGAACTACAGCTAGAGAGGTGCGGAAGTCCTCGAGGCGGGGATAGAGGTAAGTATAGTGGCCATGGAAATCACACAAAGCACAGGGGTGATTTGTTGCAAAGTCTTAAGTTTTGGGACTAAATCGGGTATAGTAACATATACCTCTGGGATATCAGACTCCAGAAATTATTTGTTAACCATGGGCTTGAGATGAGGCAATTCAGGAAAATTATGGGTGGCATGACCGAGAACATCACACAAAGCACACAGAGGTGTACGCTTTGGAGGCCGACAAGGAGCATGGCTCATCGAGGCAGCCTTGTCTTTTGGTGCCTTCTTGTGAGCTTTGCCCTTCTTACCCAAGGCAGTCGCAACAGGAGGTGGTTCCTGTTGAGGTGGTTGAGTCACTGTTGCAGTGGGAGAAGTCATGGGGACCTGTAATGTTCCTACTTAGCCTTAGCTAAGAGGAGACATTCAATTTTGATTTAATTTATGTTTTATGAATAAATGAATAAAGGAGGACATGTAAAACTCCTATAAAGTCTAAATAAATCAATGCCCATGTGAACAAATACAAATCAGGGCTATGTACATAATCACTTGTAGGTGTCGAAGAGGTTTCAGCCAAAGATGGGGTCCACCTTGACCAAATCAACTGTGTTGTCTAGGTTCATTGCATCTCCAAAAGGGACTGCGCAGTTCTAGAAGGGAGCCTCTAATGTGAAGAGGGCTAACTCATCAAAGTGGTTTATGGTTTTTAAGAGCTTTCTCATCTTATAAAAGAAGGAGGAGAACCACATGAAGAGGTTGTTGATAGATCATATTTCTGAAGTATTTGTCTGCTTAGACAAATACCATTCTCTGATGCTTAGTGGAGGATTGTGATTGGAATTCCTATTTAGGGGTTTCATCTCTTCAATTGAGGATCATTGGAGGAGTTCTTTGCTGAAGTTAGCCACTATCTGGTTTGAGACCAAGCTCTATTTTCATGAGTAGCACTGTCCCATTAAGGGCTTTGTAGCTGCTATCTTTTGTAGCAAGTGGTGTTCTAGATCTGCTTAGATCTAGCTTGTTTTGAGAGGATTTTTTTGTTGGAGTGTGTTCTTCATCCTCAAAAGATAGAGTCTATTCATATTTTTTATCATATCTGAAATTTTATTTAATTTTATTCAATCTCCTTCACCCTCAGCGCATTTTTTGCTCAATATTGCATTATTTTGTGAGAGGGTTTTCTTGTTTCGGTTTGCCATTAGATTGGAGGAAGATCTCTTGGTGTTAGGCTTGCCTTCCCTTGGTGATCCATGGATTGGTTTGCTGATCCATGTCTCTATATATCTGATCTCTTTCAGCAATAAAATTTATCTTTAGAAATTTCTGGGTTTTCTGGAGCACTGTAAATTGTAATTCAGATCTACAGCTTATTATGCAATATTTTGATGTAATTCCAATTGGATCTTGTTCTTAAAGTCATATAGTTTCCAGATCTGTATTAGATATGATGTTTCATCCATAAATATGTCAAATATCTGAAATTTTATGTACAACAGCTGAACCATCTGAAAAATAACGTTGTCTATGTATTTCTGCAGATTATTCCTAGTTGCAGCTCTAATTTTTGAAGAAATTTTGCCCTAGTTCTCTTTGTAATCTTTTTTAGAGGAAATAATATCAAATATAAATATTATTTACTGTTATATCTCTTAATTATCATATCTTTTGTTGTTCTCCTCTCAGTTTCAGTCAAAACTTCACAATTCTAGTAGCTCGGGTTTTCATGTTGTAACAGCTCTTCTCTTTGGCTGATTTCTAGCTAGTCTTGACTCTGGGAGATCTGTTTAATGTGCTTAAAATTATTTTTCTCAACTAAAATTATATATATAACTCACATACAGCATAAATGAGGGGATCCCTACCCTGATCTGTGTTATTCTTGCTCATATTTTCTTATACAGTGTTTTCATTGAAGACCTTGTTGATATTCCTGAAAGGGATTATTGCAAGTTCTATAGGTAGAGTCTACATTTGGCCAGGAAGCCTCTGGTTCTCTCCCTTATTTTGAAGGAGACATAACCATTAAATTCTTCTGTATTCCATCTCTTAAATAGAATCTTGAGAATCCCCAAAAAAGGAATATTACAGTGGTATCAGAGCTCCACTCTTGGCACAGCCTGTGCTAGCATTGGAGCCTCAGTCATGCTGCATTCCGAAGATGAAGATCATATTTCTGAGAGAGAGAGGAGATACCAAAATATAAGTCATATAAAGTATGACTATACTACTACTGACCTTGACAAGGGTCAAGACAAGGGGAAAGCCCCTGAATTGGTGAATGATAAAGATAAGGAGGCAGAGGAGTTTGCAAAAACTCTCTTGGAAGCTATGCAATATCTGTCCAAGGAGATAAAGGAGATGAGGATAGATAGAATGAGGGAGTCCCTTGGAAGACTCCATCAAGGAGAAAGTTTCGAAATGTCTCAGTTTGGGACTGGTCAACCTATGAGCTTGCCACAAGTTCCATAGATCTCACAACGCTCTACAATGCTTACCTTCTTGCCTGTAGAGAATGAAGGGCTTCAAGATCCAACCTCTTTATAAGGTTAATTTGCAGAATATGATTCACAAAGTCAAAAGGTTCAAGGATAACTTGAGCTTTCAAGACTTCTGCCATCTCAAGGACCGAAGGAGACCATTGTAGCAGTATAGAGATGGAGGGTTCCTTCATGGGAGGCACCACACCATGGGCAGGTTCTTCTTGCCTAAGCTCGATGGATCACCCTCTTGTTTTGCTAAAGCATGGGTGGAGAAGTTGGACATCTATTTCCAGCTGAATAAAGTGCCTGAAGCAGAAGCCATCAAGATTGTTGCATTGCATTTTGAGGGAGAAGCCCACAACTGGTGGTTTCATGGAATTTCTACATTAGGGCATAGCAATGTGTCCACTTATGCTGAATTCACTAGGAGACTAGTGAAGATATTTTATTGGAAAGATCCAGAGGCCCCTTTCATAATCTTGGAAAAGCTTAAACAGACTGGAGATGTTGAGGCCTATATCTCTGAATTCTTGAGGTTTTTTGTAATGGTTCCTGATCTTTCAGTAGCAAGGAGAGTCTATATGTTCATTCATGGCCTGGAAGAACCTTTGCATGGGTTGGTTAAGTCTACCAAGCCCATCACTTTGCATGATGCCATTGAAAGAGTTAGAGATCTCCAAGATGCCTTGCCAAGGGAAAAGGTAACCTTCCCAAGAAAAGCCACTCACTCTTCCAAGGGGAAGGAGGGGAAAGCTGCTCCACCCAAGGAGAGCTCACTGAAGAAGCTTCTTGACAATGATATTTGGAGGGATTTGAGGAAAAAGAAATTACGTTTCACTTGTCAAGAGCCATGGGTACTGGGACATAGACGTGTTGTTGGAAGAGCACACTATATTGAATTCTTCTCTGATTGCGAGGAGGAAGAGGGAAATGATGGACCTAGGAGAGGTCACAACACTGGTGATGATGAGGAGGAGGATCCATCATCATCCAGAGAAGAAGAAGGAGCATTTGCTCCAACCAGTGGGACTCTTGCTTCTTTGAGAGAAGTGCCCAAGTATTTGACTCTTAGAGTGCAAGGTTCAGTTATGAACCAAAGAGTATCTATTCTGACTGACATTGGGGAAACCCACAAATTTATTGATGCTCATTTTGTGAAGAGGAGAGGGATCCCTACTGATACTTTTGATGGGTTCTGTATTTTGGTTTCGGGAGATAGAACTATGCAGTGCATGCAGTATGTTCCATCACTTTCTGTGACTATGGGAACCTACACTTTGGAGGACCACTTATTTGTAGTGGACATACTAGACACCAACATCATCTTGGGTGTCCAGTGGTTGATTACTTTGGGAAAATTCACCATTTATTGGAAGGCCTTGGAGATGGAATGGGTGGATTTGAAGAGTGGGAAACAAAAAGTCATTCAAGGAATGCACACCTACCCTTCACTTCATATTTCTACCTACACAACAAAGATGGAATTGCGCAGTGGGGGCAGGGACCTCACAGTTCCTTCTCTCATGCTTATGAGAATGTTGCAAGGAACATTCTTACATCATGGCAAGCCACTTGGGGTGCCATTAGATTCTGTGGGGCAAGTCTCACCAAGTGCAGAAACAATGAAAGAAAGAGTCACAGTGTTGTGGGAGGAAGCAAAGGGAAGGATCAGCCTTCCCACAAACAATTTTGGCATGCATAGTGCCAAAGAAACAAGCAAAAACAAGGCAAGCACCACCATAGATGCATCAACAGCATTGTCTTTGTTGAGGAGTGTAGATCCACATTGGAGGTCTCAACTCCTTGTGGAGTACTCCAAATATCTGCACACCGAGATGATCTTAGATGGCATGAAGCAAGGAGGAGGCTATTTGGTCCATGAAGGGGTCATCTATCATCTTGGTAAAGTATTCTTGTCTCAAGCCTCCAATATTAAGCAAGAGATACTACAAAGAGCACACAAGGAGTTCCTTTCCAGCTACATACAGTCAGCAAAAATCTACTCCCTAATCTTGAAGAGTTTTGATTGGGAGGGTATGGAGGAAGAACTACATCAGCATTATGATTGGGACGAAATACATCAGCACCTACGAGAGTGCAATAGTTATGTGGAGATGGGGCAGCCAAGGGATCCTATGCAGGAGACATTTCAGCCATCTCTTTCTTCTCTTAAAAGAGGAGAAAAGCCCATGCCTAACTCTATGTGTATGGGAGACTTGAATGGTAAGGAATCTGATCTTATGGAGTATGTTTATTTTTCTGATTTGGCACATTCTCTTACCATATGTATGTAGGCCATGGCTCCAAAAAGGAGTAATATTACATGCAAATCTCATGGAACTGATGAGGCCAATAAAAATTCCAAAGCTGGCCACTCCCTTGAGGTGCAAAGGGAGATTATCTTTCATGATGGGTGCTTCCCAAAAGCACCTAATGAGGGCTTCACTTTCATCCATGTCAAAGTGACCCATTCAGAAAATATGTGGTTGGAGTACCACCTATCACACTCAGGTCTACTCAAAACAAGGAGTGCACTGCACTGGTACCTTATGTGGGATTGTGACCCACCTCCTCAAGTGTAAATTTTAGTTTGCCTATATGTGATTTTTCTTCCATACATAGATGACATATTGGTATTCTTTATGGGTATGTATGGGAAAAAAGTAAATAGTGTACATGTACCACATGGGATGGAAATTTATCATGTACTTCATGATACATGTTTCAGATATGACATTGCTTCACCCATGTTCATTTCTGTTGAGTTTTACACTCCTGAAGGGGCAGACTATGCACCTATCATGTTGGCATTGGAGGAGTAGTTTAGGATGTATTGGCTTGGTGAGCACTTAATCCATGATGAAAGCTTGATTCTTGATGGTTCCATCAATGGAGAAGGTGAAGAAATATAGCTCTTACGCTGTTAGTTGCTTGAGGACAAGCAACATTTTCGAGGGGAGGACTGTAATGTTCCTACTTAGCCTTAGCTAAGAGGAGACATTCAATTTTGATTTAATTTATGTTTTATGAATAGATGAATAAGGAGGACATGTAAAAATCCTATAAATTCTAAATAAATCAATGCCCATGTGAAAAAAGACAAATTAGGGCTATGTACATAATCACTTGCAGATGTGGAAGAGGTTTGAGCCAAAGATGGGGTCCACCTTGACCAAATCAACTGCGCTGTCTAGGTTCATTGCATCTCCAAAAGGGACTACACAGTTCTAGAAGGGAGCCTCTAATGTGAATAGGGCTAACTCATCAAAGTGGTTTAGGGTTTGCAAGAGATTTCTCATCTTATAAAAGAAGGAGAAGAACCACATGAAGAGTTTGTTGATAGATCATAGTTCTAAAGTATTTGTTTGCTTAGACAAATACCATTCTCTGCTGCTTAGTGGAGGATTGTGATTGGAATTCCTGTTTAGGGGTTTCGTCTCTTCACTTGAGGATCATTGGAGGAGTTCTTTTCTGAAGCGAGCCACTATCTGGTTTGAGACCAAGGTCTATTTTCATGAGCAGCGCTATCCCATTGAGGGTTTTACAGCTGCTATCTTTTGTAGCAAGTGGTGTTCTAGATCTGCTTAGATCTAGCTTGTTTTAAGAGGCTTTTTCTGTTGGAGTGTGTTCTTCAGCCTCCAAATATAGAGTCTATTCATATTTTGTATCAGATCTGAAATTTTATTTAAGTTTATTCAATCTCCTTCAGCCTCAGTGCAGTTTCTGCTCAATACTGTGTTATTTTGTGAGAGGGTTTTCTTGTTTCAGTTTGCCATCAGATTGGAGGAAGATCTCTTGGTGTTAGGATTTCCTTCCCTTGGTGATCCATGGATTGAGTTTTTGATCTATATCTCTATAGATCTGATCTCTTTCAGCAATAAAATTTATCTTCAGAAATTTTTGGGTTTTCTGGAGCACTGTAAATTGTAATTCAGATCTACAGCTTATTATGCAATATTTTGATGTAATTCCAATTGGATCTTGTTCTTAAAGTCATATAGTTTCCAGATATGTATTAGATCCAATGTTTCATCCATACATATGTCAAAGATCTGAAATTTAATGTACAACAGCTAAACCATCTAAAAAACAACACTGTCTATGTATTTCTACAATTTATTCCTAGTTGCAGCTCTAATTTCTGAAGGGATTTTTCCCTAGTTCTCTTTGTAATCTATTGTAGAGGCAATAAGATCAAATATAAATCTGATTTACTATTATATCTCTAAATTATTAGATCTTTGGCTGTCCTCCTTTGAGTTTTAATAAAAACTGCGCAATTCTAGTAGCTGGGGTTTTCATGTTGTAACAACTCTTCTCTTTGGCTAATTTCTTGCTAGTATTGACTGTGGGAGATCTGTTTAATGTGCTTAAACTTATTTTTTTCAGCTGAAATTATATATATAAGTCACATACAGCATAAATGAGGGGATCCTAGCCCTGATCTATGTTATTCTTTCTCATATTTTCTTATACAGCGTTTTCATTGAAGACATTGTTGAGATTCCTGGAAGGGATTATTCCAAGTTCTATAGGCAGAGTCTAAAATTGGCCAGGTAGCCTCTGGTTCTCTCCCTTATTTGGAAGGAGACATAACCATTAAATTCCTCTGTATTCCATCTCTAAAATAGAATCTTGAGAATCCCCAAAAAGGAATATTACAAGACCGGTTGAACCGAGGTTAAAGCAAGATATGGTTTGGGGTGACCAGGCGAGGTAGCGGCTGGGGGATCAAGGTACCAGACGGGAATCCCTAGGGTTAGGTTGGGAAGAGAGAGGGTGGCCATAACAATTACCATGTACACTCCGGGAGGGGGGGCTAGGAACGGTATCTGACCGGAGGGGTAATGACCAGGCGGGACGGCTCCAAGATGGTTAAGGCCTGGAGGAACCGTTCCAGGAGGATAAAGAGGATTATGAGTACCAACTGAAGGTGAAGGGCTAGGAGGAGGAGGTCCAAAAGGCTGAATTGAAGGGCTAGGAGTAGGCTGCGGAGGGCGTGGAGGCTGCTGACTAGTCGAAGCGGGCTACTTAAGGGTAGCCCGAGACGATTGCATCATGCAAACATTTGATGAGTTGGGATCAAAGACAGGAGGAGGAAGACCAGGGAATGTACCAAGCAATGAGGAATATTTTTAGACTCCGAGTGAGACACTGGTAAAAGGATCAACGATTTTCTTATTGGCCACCGAATAGATGGTGGACTTAGGGGAGGTCTGAGACTTCGGTTCATAATATGTCAACTAGTCAATGGTGACTATCTTTTCGTTATGAGGAAAGGACATCTTGCGGCGAACCGCAAATGGGACAGCAAACATCGCATAGGTGTAGCTACAACCCAATAGAGTGTTGTAATCTAAGGGGGCATCTATGACTTCTACGTCAACGCAAACAATCTTGCCCGCATGAGTAATAGGACAATTGCGGAATAAGCCAATGGGCTAGGAGGCATGGCCATCCCACGCTCAGAGAGTGATTTTGGAAGGATCCAACTCAGGCGATCCGAGTTGCTTCAAAACTGAAGTGGACATCACACAGGTGGATGCCCCCTCATCAATGATGCACTGGGAAATGTTGGCGTTTCGGATCTTGACTGGGATTTGGAAGGCGACAGAAGAAGGGAGAGGAGGATGTTCTGACCGGTCAACATCAAAGACAATAAATCGATCGTCAGAAGGATATATAGTTCCCATGGTAGATAATACAGATTTTCATTGTGAAGGTCACGACTGGAGGATTTCCAGCATTGAAATGGCAACAAGGGATTGTGCTAAATCATCTACTATGCTATACGAATGGGCAACTTTTCCAGAAGTAGCATTTCGGCGTAGTGGTCCCTTAGGGATCTTGGTATGAACCTCCGCCTTAGGCTGAGGGATCTGTAAGGGACAATTATGTGTCAAAAGAGGCTCTGTAGACATTGAAGGAGGTGGCTCGAGGATAGACATAGAGGGAGGCTTGTTGTACTGACGAGATCGAGTCTGAAGATTGATGTCTATGATTAGAGGTTGATCAGAGTTCATCATGAGAATCTGGTAATCAAAGGTACCAGATGGAAGAGGTTGAGTGGCCACCTAACCTGTAGGTGGTTGGGTAGCCACGAATCCTTGTTGAGGGAAAGGATTAGTAAGCACAGCTGGTTGACTAGGCGTAGCACTGGGAGGGACAGAAGGGAAGCCTCGCTATCCTCGCAATGTTGCTTGAGACTCCCATAGTTTTCGCATCTGTGGTAAAAGAGGAAAATCATGCGTGTAATGACCATAAACACCACAACAAGAACAGGGCTTGTTCATGCTAACAGGCCTGTCCTACTTGGGTTGAGTGCCCTGTTGTTGGTTCGTATTGTTAGGAGCGTTACCTTGATTAGGTAGAGGATTACCAGGGGCAGCTTGATTTTGAGTGCCTTTCCTCTTCTTTTTTGAGGGAGGAGGATTAGTCGCGCCCTGTTGTGCATACACCTACCCCTGAGGGGGTGGTGGTTGTTATTGCAGGGGTTGAGAAGGAAAGGGGGGAGGAGGTGCTAATTCTAGAGGAGCTCGAGCACCAAGATGTGGATACAGATAATAAGGAGGTTGGGTAACAGTGTGGTAAACAGGAGGTTGGGAAAAAGGAGGAGGCATGCCGTATCCTAGATACGTGCTACCGAGAGGGGGAAAAGTGCAGGAGGTGTTGGCCCCCCCTGAGGAAAGCCATAGCCCATGGGAGGTTGAGTGTTTGGATTCGAGAGAGCTCCGACGATACTGTCTGCGGTGTGAGATGCCCACAGTGTGTTGGCACCACCAAGTCTGGGAAGATCAGGTAGAACGATATAAACATAACCTGATTGAGCGTAGATCAGGTCATATTTTAATGCAATTTGGAGAGCAGCTTCTTTGGTTTGAGGAAAGTGTGATGCGACATCCTTCTCGATAGGTGGAAATAGATATCTAAGGAACCAGTCCATGTATACACGGTCTTCAAAGGTAGGGGCTCGACATAGGCTCTTTCTTCTCCACCATTCCTGGACATGGTCAGATAGGCGAGTCACAGAAGATTGACAGAAATAAGTCAAGATTTCGATACTAGTGTCATAACGAAGGGGAAGCTGGAAGTAAGACAAAAAATCCCAGGCAAGAGTCGCAAAGGTGGTATGAGAGGAAGGGGCCTGATAAACATACCACTTAGAAGCTTCACCTGTAAGTGTACATTGGAACAACCGAAGATGGATAGAGTTATTGGTAATGGAGTTAGACAAACACCACATGTGGAAAGATCGAACATGATGTGTAGGATCTTCTCCAACAAGGCCTTCAAACTTGGGGATGTCATAAGGGAGCTTAGTTGGCATAGCAGGCCAAATAGCATCATGGTGTATAGGGTCATTTATAAACTGGTCAAAATCAGGGAGGCTCAGGCCTACCATGAAGGGGAGCAAGGGCGCAACCAGGGTAGTGTCCGTTGTGGTCCCACTAGTGGTATTCCCAACATGAGGTCCGGTGTTACCACCAACATTAGGTCCTACACCAGACATGGTGAAGGTGACAAGGGGAGAACCAAAGGCGGAACGAGAAGGAGAACCCAATGAACCAGAAGAAGAGTCGGAGTGTGGACTCATAGGAGGACTAACTTGAATCCTACGCAGAGGAGTAAGTCTTCCTATTGGAAACTGAGGATGAAGGCCAAGAAGTCTCCAGGATAATCTCCTTGGTGGTTCAATTATGATGACACAAACACGACACAAGGGAAAAAGAGACTGAAAAGGGCAAGGAGGTGCAGGATCAACTGATTACAATGTCGAAACAAGGGTAGAGAGGTGCAGGATCAATTGATTTCAATGTTTTAGAGTCTTTGCTTGGCGGTGTTAACCAATCCCTTTTTTGCTTAGGGTGTGTGTGCAAAGTTTGTAAATTTTAATTTTCAAACCTACACGTTTGTAGAGAAAAAAGAAAAAATGTGTTGTGTAACTGAAAATAAACCTGCAGATAACAGTATATGAAACTGAAATAACAATAAATAAACAGTTAATAATGCAATAAGCTAAACCCAAGGAGGCGGCCTCTCAAAAAGTAGTCTGTAGGCGGGCAAAAAAATAGTCAAAACACACCAAAATAGCCATTATATCTAAGGTTGGGAGGGACAGGGATCTAAAGGTCAAAATCTACTGGAAAGTGGTGTAGAAAATAGCAACAAATCAGAGGAAATTTTTTTGTAAATAAGGTAGCGAAAGGCTATCTCCTGGAGGGAAATGGAGTGAACCCTAGAGGAAAACCCAAAAAAATATAAATGAGGTGATTTGGATGGGTAACAAGCCGATCTGAAGTGGATCTGAAGGTGAGGTATTAGATCTGAAAAATGGTTGAACACTCTGAAAATTTTAGACAACCTGTAGCAGCTAAAACTCTTCCACAAAGTGTGGAGGGTACTGAAGCCCTAAGGGGCTAGGTTCCCACTTAGTTGAGTAAAACAGAACAAGTATAGGTCCAAAACGGGCGGAGACGGAGGTCAGACAACCCTGAACAGAGGCCCAGATAAACCCAAAAAACTTTCAGAAAAAATCCTGCAAAAAATCCAGGTCGTAGTTTCTGACCTATTTTCAGCAGAGGTCACATTTTTTAGGCTGATTCCCACTTCCTAAAGCTCCAAGTCACTGATTTTGGGCCAAAAAGTGTGACCTGCACTTCCGAAACTTTCGACGGCAGATTTTGGAAAAAAGTGTCATCTCAGCTACGGCTAATGTCACTAGAAAATTTGGCCCAATTTCCGACGGCCACTTCGTCGCTATTCCAACACATAGTTGTCGCAAGAGCGACAGTTCGAGGACGGACAAAACGTGGTTTTCCATTACATCGCAATTCTGACACCTTGAAAAAGTGTCGCACTACCGAAACTTTTTCTGTTGCTTCCAAACAAGCGTCGCTCTTCCGACGTTTCCCAAACCATCGCTCTTCCGACATTTGTAAATTGTCACAATTCCGACGAAATGTGGTCCGACATTTTGAATGTCTCTCTTCCGATGTTTTTATACCATCGCTCTTCCGACGTTTGTAAACTGTCGCAATTCCGACAAAAAGTGGTCCGACATTTTGAACGTCGCTCTTCCAACATTTTTATACTGTCGCTCTTCCGACGTTTTTAAGCTGTCGCAATTCCGACACCGTACAAAAGTGTCACAAGACTGACGCATTGCAAAAGTGTCGCAAGACCGACACTTTCCAGAAACGTCGCAATACTGACGCATTCCAAAAGTGTCGCAATATCGACCCTAGGAAGAACTGTCGCAATATCGACGAACGTCATAAGACTGACGAAAATGGAAATCGTTCAAGACGTCGAAAGACCGACGCTTACAAAGCGTCGGTATACCGATGGCGGGTTCAACTTTAAAAAAAAATGAAACTTTAAAACAGTACAGTAAATCTCCAATATTTGTTATGAATTGTGGGTGTTCCAATTGTTATGAACATAATTCAACCGTGAAATATTAATATAATAAAACACCTCGTAGCGCTTCGACTATAAACAATTATATAAACATGGCTCTCTATTTCAAAAAACAAGTTTAAAATAGAAACAGGGCAACATTTTTTTTTTCCAATTATTATGAACATAATTCGACTGTGAAATATTAATATAATAAACCACCCCGCAACGCTTCGACTATAAACAATCATATAAACATGGCTCTGTATTTCAAAAAATAGGTTTAAAATAGAAATAGGGAAACATTTTTTTTTCCAATTGTTATGAACATAATTCGACTGTGAAATATTAATATAATAAACCACCCCACAGTGCTTCGACTATAAACAATCATATAAACATGGCTCTATATTTCAAAAAACAGGTTTAAAATAGAAACAGGGCAACATTTTTTTTTTCCAATTGTTATGAACATAATTCGACTGTGAAATATTAATATAATAAACCACCCCGCAGCACTTCGACTATAAACAATCATATAAACATGGCTTTGTATTTCAAAAAACAAGTTTAAAATGGAAATAGGACAACATTTTTTTTTTCCAATTGTTATGAACATAATTTGACCGTGAAATATTAATATAATAAACCACCCCGCAACGCTTCGACTATAAACAATCATATAAACATGGCTCTATATTTCAAAAAACAGGTTTAAAATAGAAACAGGGCAACATTTTTTTTTCTAAGTAAAGTTAATCTATTAACAGTGGGAATAAAATTACAGCATGACCGAAGTCAAAAACATTGCCCAAACTTATGGCAAATTTGTCATCAAAAAGTCAAAAAAGAAGACTGCCCTCATACGGGGAAACTGGTCTTGAACGTTTTTCAGGTTGTTGCATTGCCCATGCAGGGGAACCATCATTTGATATCTTTGATTATTATAGTGTTTACAGAATTCAAAAATAAAACAGAGGTCCAGCACATTAATATAAGAAAAACATGCCCAATTAAGTGGGCCGCGAAGAAATCAAACCAAAGCAAAGAGAAACAGCTACTCATCCGGTGGTTCTTCAAAAATTCGGCACCATCCTTCGGAAGGTCCAGGATCTCTAGGCACTATCTCCACATTCATGCCACCGCTCCCCTCCTGAAGGCCCAAAATCTGGGATTTTTCTAAGCTCAGACCCGCCAGACGGGTGCATTGTTCCTCCACTTGGGCCTCTTCACGGAAAACCACGGTGATTGAAGTTGTGATTCATGGGTGGTTCAGAGAGAAATTAAAGGAAAAAAGCACAGTACGCATCATGGGAGAAGGTGAAGCGGTGGGGAAATGAGGAGCAAGGGAGCCCATACACTGGCCAGATCCTAGAACCTGACCCTGCCCACTTCTAGTGTTTGGATAGTGACCTGTGTAATAATCACTGGACTGAGAAGATGACTCAGTTGAGGGACTGGAGGGAGCACGCAGGGGTTGACCTTTGGTGCTACCCTTGTGGTAACACATCCTTTGATGCAGATGAGGCATGGGTGCAGTCTCAGCAGTGGGCACAAGACAAGATGGAGAAGCAATATTCCAAGAATCCGAGGAAGACAGACATAGAACAGACCGAGAGAAATGCAGATTTGCACCAAGGTCTAAGCAACAGTTCAGTTGGCTTCTCCTTCTCGTCACAGTGAGCAGGCAGTGTAACCTAGCAACCGGATAGCATCTGCAATTCACAGGTTGCAGCTTGTCTGAAAAACCATAGCGAAACACCATTTTATCAACCCGACTGTAATGGCATCGAAGAACGCCCGTCATAAATCTCTCATTGATGAGAGCCGAAGGCTGGAGCATATTGGAGCATGCGGAATCGCTAACAGGAATGGAGGTCCAATATTGAACAACGTTAAAACTTAATGCGATTGATGTGAAAACCTTGTAACTTAAATATCGGTTGATTGAACAGTGTTAAAACTTAATCCGATTGATATGAAATCGCCACATCCATGTCCCATCACCTTAAACGCCATCAAATGCACTCGCATCCAGGAACAGGGAAACTTTTGATTGAGAACACGTGGTATAAATTGATTCGAGCGGATCTTTGTTTGGGCCGCTCGTGCAATGGAAATCCAGACCTGAAAAAGATTAGGGCGAATTTGATAAGAAATTCGCGTCACAAATCTCTCTCCCTACGCCAGCCCAAATTCAGACCCGAAAAAGATTAGGGTGGAATTTATTTGGTTTTCGCGTCACAAAATTGGCCGACGTCAGCAAGCTATTTTGGAACGCGAATTTGGTTTGAATTATGGTTTATCGCCATTTGAAGTCTGGCGGGCTCCACGGTTAAAGGGTTCGTTTGAAGGTTTGACAAAGGTTTTGTTATATGTTTTATATAACGCGTGGCAGAATAGTTTTATTTCTTTTTAAGGTCCCACACAATAATAAAATTTGAAGGGCAGGTCCAAATTTCAATTAGAAGGGCATATATCTATGTCGCCCTTCCATAATGAAAAGCTTTAAAAAAAAAACTTTTCAATTGACCACAATAAATTATTTTTACATTTCATTTTCAGAAAGACAAAACCATCAATCTTTATAGTAATAAAAGATTGTTACATATACAACAATGAAGAAGGCTCCATCTTTCATTGCTTAAATATCTCATTGGAAATGTCAACATAAGTCTTGAAGACACTATTGTAAGAATTTGGATACATACCACCGGGATATAGGAGATTCGTATGTGTCAGATTGTGTAATGCAATTTTGACTTTGTCTCACAAGGAGCAGCAGCATGGAGGTCTGGATTTTTCTTATAGAACTTTTTTATTATTATTTGAAACGTTGTTTATAGATATGAAGACAACAATGAAATTATGAGCATGGTGGATAATTAGTCAAGCTCATGATGCCAAACCATGATGATGTAAGTTTGGAATTTAACATTTTTACATGTTAAAGACAAATAGTCAAAATCACTGACAACTTAGTATGCCATAATTAATAATCATTCCCTGTTCACTTTTTTTAATAGGTTTATGTCACACGATGATCTCTCTTCTCTAGCATTTACTTGTATTGAAGATCACTATTCTAGGAATAAGTAGTTATTTTCTCCAAAAATAACCCTAGCCAAACATTGACAATGCATCAAGGAGATATTTCTATGCTTCATAAGTACATATGTTCTACTTCTAAATCATGTCTCGGAAGTGGTTTTTTTGCTGGAAATTATTCACCATTTGGTTTCATACCAAAGTCTTTTTCTCATTTTCAGCATCCAATACATGAAAAAGATAATGGTTTAAAACAACATAAATATTTGAAATTTTGCAAGAATTGTCTGGCACACTTTGAATATGAATTTTGAAGTCGAGTGCATGATGTTGTATAGGATCAAGTGTCATTTTGAATACCAAATGTTTCACAAGAAACTTCTCAACATGCTACCCTATAGTAAGGATTAAATGAAAATATTGCATCAACTATTTCCATAATAAAAGTGCACCTCGGCCATAAGACTAAACAACTACAAATGTTGTAGATCTAACAAGACCACACAATCAAATGTATTCCACAAGGCCAATACTGTATGAAAAATGAAAAGGAGTTTGCAACCAAAAATACCATAGGCAACTAATTCAATTAGATACACCAAACCATCAGCAAAAAGGAAAACCAGCCTACTCAAAAGGCAAGTGTTTACCTCCTTTGACAAAATTTTGAGTTCCGAAACAAGGGCCTTTATTTTCTTGTCAATGCCCCTAGTAATTTGAACGGGGTTTGCACCTACTGCAACAACCTAAACAAAAAGGTTTCATTTCAAATTATTTTCCACAAATTTAAGATACAATCATTGTCAGTTTTGTATTTCCTAACAAGCTCATAAATTTTGACAAAAGAACCAAAATTAATCAATACCTGATAGCAAATTTTTCACTCAAAAACTATCTTAGACTCAATAAGCCCAACCCAAAACTAAAAAACCAAACACCATAAGACCCTACAAAAATGAATAGATAATCTTAATCCAATACTATCGACAAAAAGTTACCTTTACACCTTCACTTATTAAACCTTGTGCAAGAACAACAGATGTTGTGGTTCCATCCCCAGCTAAATCCTTTGTCTTTTCTGTAGCTTGCCTTACCAACTTGGCCCCAATATTTTCGAACTGGGTCCTCTAATTCAACAAATAAAAAGACCAAAACCATAGCATTGAGATACATTTCATTACACTGTCAATAACAATAAAATTTGACTCAACCATAACCCTTTCCTTTTATTGTTGTGAAAAGCTTTATGCATTACTCTAATGTGGCTAGTCCATAGGCCAAGTAGACCACTGGGTAACAAATGTGTTTCCTTTCACCTTTGAGTTTTCAAATTATGCCTACCAAATCTAAGACATTTAAGAGGGGGAACTAATACAACGTTAAAAAGAAAACCAGAGCACACATCTACAAATTACCTCCTTAGCTATTGTCACACCATCATTAACTATTTTCGGAGAACCATGCTTGCTCTCCAAGACAACATTTTGCCCTTCACCCCAAGGGTGACTCCAACAAGATCAGCAAGTTTGTTCACACCGCCTGCAAGACAAATTGACAATGCTTTCAGTAAGTGTGCAATTTAATGCCAGACCATATGCCAAAACAACCCTCCATGAAAAATTAAAATAACACATTAAAATTGAATATAAGTGGACAAGGAAAGATCCACCACAGTGAATTTTCACGTGCAGGTGACCTTCCTTTAAACATAATTTTTTCTCTGACCTGCAATTTTTTTGTCACTGAGCCATCCTTGTTGAAGTACAACTCCTTTTCCATAGCTCTTGTATTAAATACCTTCTCTCTATCGCCTAATCTCAAAGTCCCTCTTTCGCTTGAGCGATTAAAGGAAATGGGTGAAAAAACTGAAAGAGAAGACAATTGTCTGCCATAATTATCAAACATTGCACCCAACTTCTTCCCCTTTCCATTGTTACCCAATGGGGTAGATGTGGCAATTGTTGTCATACTTCCCAAAGTAGAGGCCATCTTCTCTTATCCTGAATATAGAATTACAAGATCTTCATATTAGTATGAACCTTAAAAAACATGACTCCCATTGCTAAAAACCACTTTTAAGTTGTAACAAGCAAACTAAACAACTATCGCAACTTTTGGCAACTTCTGGAGCATTAAGAGAGAAACAACCAAAGAGAAATACAACCACAATCCTCATTTTAATGAGACCGGACTATATATTTGCATTAAGATAATAAAAATAAATCACGACTATATTAAGGCCAGCACAAAACAATCTTTAACCAGTGTCTCTCGCGGCCTTCAGGTTGCCATGCTAGAGGTTGCATATTTTTAATTTAAATTCTTGACCTCTCGTGCCCATCTATGAATGCATCCAATGGGATATCTACATCAAATGCTCCTTTATGTCCCCAAAAACAAATTCCCTACTACAAGAGCACCAGTATTGATGGATCACCCCACACCATCCCACCCACTAGAAACGGTGAAAAAGGAAACCTGAGAAAACTTATGAAATATCTCAAGATGACTATATGGGTGGTTCTTATGAATCAACCAACCATTCAGAGCATGCTCATCAATCCAAACCATGAGTATTATGTGACGATATTCAAGCAGGCACTGAATCGGATTTTTGAAGCTATGTTAGAGAAACCCTAAACTCTCACTGAAAAAATAAAAATATACTCAGCAACAAAGATGATCACACTCTGGGTAGCCCTAGAGGCTATTTGGGGGTGATGAGTTCAATAGGTCTCAAATAACTGTTTCCCTCACCGGGGAATACTATTGCAGTGGAATTTGATACTATTTTTGATGTTGAATTCCATGACCCTAATCGAAACCAGTACCTTCAGCTCCAGTACCTATTCACAAAAGAGGGTTCCATAGTCATTCATGCGTGCAGAGAGGGTGAATCGCAGGCATTGCAACAAGAGGTGTTGTTGTTGTTGCATTGCCACTAGATTGTTTGTCTGGTTCTATTACAAGCGCAAAGTATTGAAAAGGACAGACAAATTTAGTTCATATATTGTGAAATTGCCTCGGAAATTCACCTACAAAGAGCTTAGCAGTGCTACGAAAGACTTTTTTTGAATGTGATTGATAATTGATAATTGCAAGCAAGGGTAATCCCCTTGTGAAACCCAAATTTCTGAGCATTTTCTAAAACCTGATGACAGAGTCATTGTAATGAACAAGTGCCTAGGTCCATATTATGTCCAAATCTACCAAGCACCAAGATCTATAAAAAAAATCCACAGTATCTGCGAACTAAGAAGAAGAGGCAGAAAATGTATTCTGCTTACCTGTTCGAATAGTGGTTGGGGTTTACCACGGCAAAAAATTGACAGAGCCCATGTAGCATTTCTTATCATTGAAATTCTGGCAGTATCATTCAACTAGGCAAGCACCTGCCTCAGAGCTCCATGACTGAGGGCAAGATCCCTAAATGTTGCAGAGTCTCCAGCAATATTTCCCAAAGCCCAAACAGCCTTACACGAACACCAGTTGAACTCAAAGTTGGGTACTAGTTTTTTAAATCAAATTCCAAAATTATAGACATATAAATATAGTTGGGAAGAATAATTTTATGCCTCTAAAATAAACGTGCTACCTGTTCTCGAAAATTATCATTCCCAGAGGTAAGAAGTTCCACAAATATAGGCAGTGCCCCGTAATCAATCACAACCTTTGTATTCTCGGAGGTTCCTGAGACTATATTAGTCAAAGCCAAAGCTGCTTCAAACTGCATTATCAATCACAAGGTATCACCATCAAAGCTATAATTTTAAGATAACAATTTATCTACCATTGAAACTATAATTTTAAAATAGATACACCTAGTGATATAGACACCTAGTGAGAGTAGAGGTTATGAAATTATAATAAGAATTATTACAAGATATCACTCACAGTGCAGTTGATTGTTCATTGTCTGTTGTAACTATAATTTTAAAGAAGACACACTTATTGATATAGACAACACCAAGTGAGAGCAGAGGTTATGAAATTATAATGAGAATTATTTCAAGAGATCATATTACTCATAGTACAGTTAATTTTTTATTGTTTGGTGTAATAATTGTTTATTATTTATAAACACAATCAAACATATTATGAGGGATGGTGATGAAATTGACAACAGTCTCATAACAAACCATAACGGGCACATCCCCTGGCAAGGTAGACTCTGAATAAGAAAGAAAGAAAAACAAAATGATTACTTATAGGATCATAGGCTTCTTGAAGAACAAGATCCAGAGCATCATCTGTAACCCCTAAAGCAACACCTCTCTTTGCAAGACGAATTGCTGCATCTTTCATATCTAGTCTAGAAAATTAGCTGAGCTCATCACGAGAAAGAGGATCAAATAAAACTATCTCATCAAGTCTATTCAATAGCTCTAGCATGAAATGTCTTCTAACCTGCAAAAATATTCAAAGGCATGTCAAAGCACTGCAGCCAACTTCGTGATAAAATTATATGAAAAATATGCATACACAGAGTCCAGGAGAATGAAACAGCAAGTGTATTGGCAGTTGCCGAAATGCAGCAACTAAAATAGTAGGTGTATTGGCAGTTGCGGAAATGCAGCTACTAAAATGGCAGGTCTGTTGATGGTTGCAGGTGTGTGGATTGTTGTTGGTATTTTCAAACCGATTCCATGGAAATATACCAGAAACCAGTGGTATGTCAAACCTAGAAGGTAACCTGAGAGATTGTGACCGTCAGATTAAACAATTAATAGGTGTCGTGCCTAGATAAGAAGTGTTGACAAAAAAAATTGATCTCTTTCATAACAGAAGGCCTATCAGCCTAAATATCTAGGACATGTGGCACTCCATGATAAAGACACATGGTGTGTGGATTTGAGTTTTTTAGGTGGTCAAGTGGGCCGAAAATAGGTGAAATGTGGCACCACTCAGAGATTGACATGTGCCAATTGGTACAATTGGTAGACAATTGGCATTCTTGAACAACGAGGTGATGCAGGAATGACATGAGGGAGAAAATATCAGAAAAGTCCCAAATCTGGAGAACTAAAGCTCATCACCAACCTGAGATTGACAACTTTACATGATGTAACCTATGAAATCATAAATGGAGAAATCATAGTAACAATAAAGTAACCTATGTAACAATAAAGTCGGATTCATCCTGGGAGTGGTAATGGGAGAAATCATAGTGAACAACGGGAAACATGCATAGTTGCTTACAATCAAATAGATGAAAAAACACATACAAAAAACCTAGATAATAATCGTGAACAAGCTTAATATTGAATTATGAACTGTAAAGGAACTTACAAAATGTGACATTATGAACCTGGTCAAGCGCACAAGCAAAAATATCCTGGACATGACCCTGGTTGACAAGTTTTATTTCTCATGATGCAAGAGGATTTGTACCTGCACTGCCAAGTCAATCAAAATCCATCATTATCTATACAATAAATACAAGTAATTGATGTAGTATTTTTTACTCTAAGATGCATTCTTATGATAATTTTAGAACATATGTTGAAAATGTCAAAACATACTTGAATAAGCTCCTCTTCGTTTCAAGAACAATTTATTGGAGTCGCATGAACTTGGAACAAGCCTCCCACAATCTGAAAGAGTAGCAACTAAGTCAACAGTGACTTTTTTGTTGCTACGCTGGATCAAGGGAGGTTTGCTCCAAGATTAAATCGCTCCAATAAATTATTCTCTACTAAACAGGGCCAACCACGTGAAGGTGGAAGCTCTTATGGCCCCTCCCCCCCCCTCCCCCTCACATCACTCTCAATTCCCCAATACCCAATCTGTATTTCATTTTTTACTTTCATGAGCATAAAAAAAAATATTCAATAACTAATAAAAAAACAATTCAACAAAAAGTACGCAAGGAAACATTGCAATTAATGCTTGACATAAAAATAGTATGATAAATGAGTTTTTTTATATAACGCAAAAAAACGTTCCAAGTATGGTAACGTTTGTCTTATAATAATACAATATTTTACATTGTCAAATTTTCTTTTTCTTCTTCCTATTTTTAAAGCTCCTAATTACATCATCGATATCATCGTGCTCTGCTCCTGTTTCGTGCCTTTCAACCCGCACTGCTGACCTAGTTGCGTATTCACGATGTCTGGGCTCATCCAGTGACGGGGCATCGCCTATAAAAACAGATAATATTAAATTTTAATTGTCAGTTTTTAAATATCATTGAACTAGTTCGATAATATTAATAAAAAAAATTGCAATGAGATTATTTACCTGGTGCACCAGTTGTCGTCGTTGGGACTGTTGCCCTGTCTTCCTCTCTGGTGGTAAGATCCTCAAGGGAAACATTCTCTGTCATTTAAACAAAAAACATTATAAGGAAAACCATCAAGGTATAATTAGAAAAAATTATAAGTGGAAATTAATTACCGTCACGGCCCTCATTGATAGTAGCATTGTCGGCCTGGTCCCCACTACAATGATCAGGTTGTACGTGAGGATCATCTACATCTGGCTCTAAAACTGGGTTATTTTCCTCGTCGGTAGTGCTACTCCCCTGATTTAAAAAAAGTTGTTAGACATTAAATTTATGGACGAAAACAAACATATTGAAAGCTTAATGTTTTACCTTATCAGGCATTCTGGATCTTGGGACCTACCCCAAGCTTCTGCGACGTTCAACTATGGCTTTATAGCCGAAATGGAAAGCGATTTTTTTATCTTCCTCTGTAGTTTCTGTTCCGAAGTCATCACCCTACATTACATATGATTGTGTATTTTTAATCATATTTGATAGGATTACAAAAACGTTGGAAGGAAATACAATTAATTATAATATGTTTAGCTACTTAATTACAATTCTTGTGGCTAATTTCAAGTAGCCACCCTGGCCTAGCTTGTGATGGTCCTTTTTTTCAATCCTATCTTTGGTTGCCTTCGAGGTGTCAGGAAACCTAGCATCAAAATATTGAAGTCAGATATGATGTAGCACACTTTTATTTTAGACATAGAGAAAATTAAATCTATTGAATTAAAGTTGTAATTTACCTTGTGGGTCCAGTTGGCATTTTTCCTTCTTTCTTTGCCCTTTTCTCTTTTCCATCATGGATGAGTGCTCTCCATTCACTCTCTGGAACTGTGAGAGGACGCTTGTATCTAGGGTTAAATTTCAATTGTGTCCTATAGGTGTCCCTGGTATATTTCAAATATTTGATGGCTACCCAAGCCATCGTTGTTCTGTCAAATGTGCTGACCCCAAAAAGGGCTTCTAGATAATCTAGAAGTTCTTTTTTCAGGTTGGAATTCTGGGAATTCCACCTTGTGCGTATGGTTGGGCCAAAAACTACCAACGCATGGCTCTCCAAAAACCTATAGAACTCATTATTTCCTACACAGAAAAAAAAAAAGAAAAGAAAAAGAAAGATATTGTCATTAATTTAAAAATAAAGATCATGATAAATATGTTTTAGATAGAGTACATGAAATAGTTAAAATATTAAAATTTACCTGGGAGTTGTACGTGCTTTATAGGGACACCTTCATCGTTCACCAACAACGTGCCATTAATGGTCCCTGTGGAGCTGACACGTGTAGCTCCAGGAAATGCAATAATGTAGTTGGCCATATCAGCCTCATCACTGCCAACACGTTCAGCGGTTGGCTGGGTGTCTGCTTGGGCAGGGTGTGTTTCTTAGCTGGCACCTAAAGGATTAGAAGGTGTACAAGAGGGTTTTTGGGCAATCTCTTGCCCTTGTGTCCCACTACCACCAACACCGGGTTCAGCAAGTGCCAAAAAGCGCTACATACAAAAGAAATTTTTGTTATTTTAGTCAATGTAAAAATTAAAAATCAAACTATCACAATTCATCTCATGCGAAACAAAAAAAATATCCTTTTGACTTTTTATTATTACCTGATATGTTTCTAGCTGGGTCATAAGTTGTTTTATCCTCTCTTCTATTTCAGGTGTTTGAGGTGTGTCTATTAAACTATTAAATTCCGACCTTGCATCTCGTGCCTTTTTTCGCAACAAGAGCACTGGAGATAGGGATGAAGAAAGCTCTTCCTCAAAGAGGGAATCATTAGGCGTACCATGGCTAGGTGTCTACATATTTGAACAAAATTAATATTATTTCAATTATGTAAATAACTAAAATACCTGAAGATAGAGCAATGCTGGCACTTTACATCTTCTTCCGCTGGACTCTTTTTGCGATCATCCCGTCTCGGGGTTGTTCCTGTACTGCCCTGATTAGTGTTCCACATTGCAATAAAATTATAAATGTAAAAACTTGAAAACAATATCTAACTTGAAAACACAAAATGAAAACTGAAATAATTTCTAATAAGACACCGGAAGATAGAGTTAGAGTTTCAAATATGCCTTGCATTGAATTCAGTCCTGGAAACATGTCATTACACATTAAGGCACCCAAACAAGAGACGAGTTGACAATGAAGAGCTTATTGAATATATTGTTGGAGCAACTTCTAGTAAACTTGTTGTGAAGACCTTGAGGACATTTTTGGAGCAACATTGTTGAAGATGATGGTATAGCATTGTTGGAGACGATCTTGAAGGGCCTTGAAGTGAAGCTTTTCGAGCAACTATTGAAAAATCCTTAGAGCATTTAAGTAAGGCTTCAAGATGCATGTCTGACCCTATTGTTCAATATTTTGATTGATAGTAGTAAACATAGAGAGTTAGGGGGCTCTTGACTTGGTCTGGTTGGGCCATTAGATCCCTAACACCTACTAGGGAGAAACTCCCTTGAGTTGGAGGAGAGCTAGCCCGAAGTGAAAAGAGGTTGGTGAGGTGACAATGGGGTTATTGAATTACACATGGTATCACACTTTAGCTTTAGGACTTTATCTTGAGAAGTGCGAGACTTTGCTATATCAATTCTCAAATTGTTTACAACACTATTGTTAAGAACTATTAAGAAGTGATGTTGAGGGGTTTTGGGGTATAAGAAACAATACCATTTAAAAACTATGGTTCTCAGTCCTTGGCATTCCTTCACCTAGGCCTAGGGGCACACAAGAATAATTTCACACTAAACCATGCAAACTTAAAAGTAACTTAACAGATCCATAAAGTAATAATAATCATAATTCCTAATTTCCTATTGTACAATATAATGCAAATTATTCAAACATGAAGCAATGAAGACATACAATGTCTGAATTTCAAGATTGATGAACCAATACAAGAAGTTAGAAACTACAACTTTGATTCAATACTCTGTGTCCTAACTCCAGGAAGGAATCTAGTTTGTAGTACGAAACATGCATCGTGTATTATCAATTCTTAATTGACAACAACTAAAGGTCATCTACCTCATCAATTCCTTCCCATTTTGTGTTTTTATGTTATATTCCTTCTAAAAGTGTCAAATTTCTCTCAAAGTAAGCAACCACTGAATAAAATAAAAAATAGTTGAGATATGATTGAGAAATGGTCATTTATTTCTTGAAAGGATCTTCATGATTTCTTTGGTTTTTTTTCATCTCAAGAAACAAGAAATGACCTAAGAAACTATCGTGATGTAATATAAGAAACAACACGGTGCAATGGCCATTTTCAAAGCCAAATGATGTCCGTTGAGGACATGGCCTTTATTTGGTTCCTGTTTCATAGGAGTTTCGGGTAGAAATGGAACTTTGTTGTACCATTTCCAGTAGTAAAAATGGAAAACCTTCTTTTTCCATGGGAAATAATTTACCTTTCTTTTTTCAAGATAATCTAAATCACAAAAAATATGAACTATACTGCACACATTCTTGGATAATGTGAAAGTGGAAAAGGAATACCCTACACAAGTGATGCACACATGTACATTTGAACACTAATAGAATTTTTTAGTTGAAATGCAATGCTTGTTTTCATTTAAATGTAGGGTTTTTAAAGCACGGAGAAATAATGGCTGCCAATTTAATAAGCATTTCTTTGGGAAAAATTTAAATCTTGTATTGGGTGATGAAGATAATAGAGGGTATTGAATCTTGATTCTTGACATTGTTTTTAACTTGAATAACTCAAATGATTATAAATATCAGTGGATGAGTTCTTTTTTTCAAGTATGTCACTCAAAACTCTTATGTCAAAGCATTGTATGATGGCTAGCATTTGCTTGTTTCCCTTTCTTCAGTTCAATGTAAAAAGTATATTAATATATTGGAGCACGAATGATAACTTCAATTGTTTGCTCTGCAGTATATCCAGCCCCAAGATTATGAAATTTTTTCTCAAGTGGAGCTATTGGTTATTGATGAAGAAGATGCAATTCCATTGCCTGTTGTAAAGGCTCTGCTCGGGCCATATTTAGTGTTTCTGTGCTCTACTGTAAATGGGTAATAATTATAAATGAGCCAACCACAATCACAGATTTTGTAACCATTCGGTTTCCATGGATAGTGATGATGATATTAACCCTATATATCAGTGACCTATATCTATATGAGAATGATCTCAAAATTGACCTTGATATGGTTGTATGGATGTGACCTTTGGTATGTCATCAGAAAATCCCCAAATATCAGAAAATCCCCAAATCTGGAGAATTAAAGCTCATCACTTTTGATCTAGAGTACTACCCTTGTGATAAAGTTGATGACTTTCGATCTCCCATTCTCTACCACTTTGCACTTCACCTTCAATATAGATCAGACCAAGGGCAATTCGTTACTGGGTGTTGAGATGGATGAGTTTGTCGAACTAAAATCCATAGCTTAAACTTCATGAAACTGGTGGAGTGAAATTCATGTAAGCACAAACACATCTTACACATCCTCTTTGAAACTCATCTGAAAGAACATTGGAAGACATCTAGAGAGAACCCTATAGCCTAACACAATCCAATGGAAATGACCAAAAATACCCAAATAGAGTCAACCCTACTATAGGAGGAAGGGCCTGTAATAATAACTTACCATTTTGCAAGAGTTGAGGGCGAATGCTGAGGGCGAATGCTGTTCTACAAGAGCTAAGGGCGAATGCTGAGGGCGATTCCTGTTCTGCAAGAGCTGAGGGCGAATGCTGAGGGCGAATGTTGTTCTGCAAGAGATGAGGGCGAATGCTGTTCTACAAGAGCTGAGGGAGAATGTTGTTCTGCAAGAGCTGAGGGCTAATGTTGTTCTGCAAGAGCTAAGGGCGAATGCTGAGGGCGAATGTTGTTCTACAAGAGCTGAGGGCGAATGTTGAGGGCGAATTTTGTTCTGCAAGAGCTAAGGGAGAATGCTGAGGGTGAATGCTGTTCTACAAGAGCTGAGGGCGAATGCTGAGGGTAAATTCTGTTCTGCAAGAGCTGAGGGCGAATGCTAAGGGCGAATGTTGTTCTGTAAGAGCTGAGGGTGAATGCGCACGTGATATCAGACGTTAATGTAGTTTTTAATAAAATCATTTTTATGTAGCCCGCATTTTATTTTTGCATTTCAAATCATTTTTATATACATTTGATTTTTGCATTTCTAATACAAGTGGCAAGAAAATTTCTACAAGAGGTTGAAATTTTTACTAGAATAGCCATGAAAGACTAATTAAAATGGCTTAAAATGCAAGTGGATCTTCAAAATAAATGTAATTGAAGGTTCTCCCCACTAAATTTTTGAAAAAGTGCTTACATTATCTAAGTTATCTAGGATATTTTTTTGTATTACACAATCTAAATTAAATAATGAAATAGTTGGATAGTCTTATTGTTTCAAATTAGGACACAATTTTCAAATGGTGATGAATTTTCATGTGATGATTAACTGACAATATTCTCCTTTCCTATCCTTGAAAAACTATACAAGGTTCCCTACTGCCACATGAAACCCTAACTCATGTAGCAGCATAGGACCAGTCCTCCATTTTGCCCGTCATAAGGCATTTTGCACGTATTTGACGACTAGAATTTGTGGATTCCCGTTTTCCATGACGTGTTAGGAAGGATAGAAGACTTAATTTTGACGTTTTAAATTTTTTCAAAAACGTTCTTACGCCCTTTAATTTCCACTTACCAATAATTTTTCAACACTAATCATCTTCGCAATTGCAAGGCTGTACTCAAAAAGTAAGGAAAGTTATTTTTTTGGCTCACTCAAAATTAAAAATTTAATAAAGGAATTACCACTTATCATTATTGATATTTTAAAATTAGAATCAATTTAGTTTTCCCCTTCCTATTACAAAAAGTTCACAAATCCTTTCTTTTACATAAAACACCAAAGAAAGAATAAAACCCGTTTCCTTGGAAACTTCCAAGGTTGTGATTAGTGAAGCGGTGAAAAAGTACAGCTATAGCACTAAAAAATTAGAATGCCAATCTGCCCCAACATGAAGTAGTGTTAATATATCTGGTGGCTTGGCTTGATGGTCAAACAGTGAATTACACAAGCACAAAATAAAAGCTTTAGGCGTCTATTTCCTTACACTCGCACTCTCAAGGCATTCAAACTTAGGCCAAGCTCAAGATTGGCTCCGAGGAAACTAGATTGGCTCATTAACTTGCCATATTTTAATTTCATAAGGTATGTTCGAAGTTTGAACTGCTAGGGTAATTTATTATTGTGAAATCATAGTTCTAAATTATCTCTTATTCTATGAGCAATGTAATCTATTAATTGTAAGCAGATTCATCAAAAAAATTGAAATTGATTTTAGCATGAATGATGACAATTTATATATTAATTGGTTTTTAAGAGTATTTGTATTATGTAGGAGCACTGGAAAGAAAAATCAAGACTTCATTTTATGTTTTCCTTATTTTATTGGGTTGAACTGGAGAAAATTGAATATGAATAGTGAGTTAATTGTAAGATCAATGGGCCAAGGCCATACATCAACATTGACCACAATGGGGAAGTATAAAATCATGGATATTCATGCAAGTATAGTTATTAATGTAAGATCAAAGTTAACTCTTAGCTTCACTAAAGAAATAGAAGGCAAAGATCTAGCATCAACTGAAACTCACGTGAAAAAGTAGATGAAAAATGTACAATCATCCAATGGAGAGGTAATCTATAATTATCCAGTAAGACTCTTGGCTATGCCTTGAGACTAAACTAATTCTCAATATTTTTTAATAATCATCCATTGGAATTTAGTAGGAAAACCATAGTAAATCATTGTTCAATGGCCATGCAAAAATATATAAAAAATAATATTTGTTGGTTGTTTTTCAATAGGTGGACCATGATGGGACCACTGAGAAGGTGGGGGTGTTTTTTTAATCATGGAAGTGAGGTTTATTAGATTGATAGTCAAGTTACCTTTCCCTATAAATTTTCTTGATCAAGTTATTCATTCATTGAACTTTGATTCATTCCTACTGTTTTGATACACAATCCAATCCAGTTGAGTCTTGAGTCTTCATTGAGAATGTCATTCATAGGTTGTCAAGAAAGAGATTATCATGCACATGCACTCTTCTTTTCTTGGTATCTTTGTAACTATGTTCAGCCTGAGTTCTATATTTTTAAATTATCATAATAGTTCGTGATTATTAGGCTTTTATTTTGTCTTTTAAGAATTTTAATTTAATTATTATTAATCATTAAATTTAAAAAAAAATATATATACATACATACACACATACATACATACATACATACATACATACATACATACATACATACATATATATATATATATATATATAGTTATTATAGTTATTAAAATTTCAATAGAATTATTAAACTTTCAATGGTACATCAACTTTCATACATGAGAAAATAGATACTGACAAATGGTACATCATGGCCTGATTAATTTCGCTCAGCAATTTCAAATGGTATAACATTTAGTCAATAGTAATCATTAATTTCTGCACACAGAGACTAATTTCTCTGGAATCTTGAGATTTCTTTGGCTTGTTATTCTTATAACTACATAGACATAATTAATAGAGAGATTGAGGACAAAAAAAAATCTAGTGCTTAGTCTCCACTACTCAACATGATTTTGTGAGAAATAATACATAGATTGATTTCTTTGAGTGCCTTAGCGTTCTTTGGCTCATTATTTTAATCACAACAACAATAAAAAATGCACTGAGGATCTGTTCTTAGTCCGATTATGCAATTTTTATAAGACAGATTATGCAATATTAATAATAAACATAAATTTATTGCAATTTAGGGAAAGCTCGTTCATGTTTTTTTATTTATATTGGAAGGTTACTTTCTTTTCGAAGTAATTTTTAGTAGATCATAGCATATATTGAGGAAATATTATTTTGACAAGAATCAATTATTTCTCTTGAAACTTTAGGTATTAAAACTCCATGACATAGATATATCACACTCCAAAATCCAAAGAAAATGGAAGAGCGTTCAATTTTTTTAATCAAACTTTTATTGGTGAAGGGTTAATCTATTACAAGAACGTCATTAATGAAGTGAAAAATTTCAAACGTAACGTTTATTGACTAGAAAAATAATGACCAAAACGTCAAAAAAAAAAATTTGACGGGTAAAGAGAAATCCAAATTCCAACCCCACCTGCCACCTGTTGGTGAGTGGAGGTTATTCACTTTTCATTTACAGCTTACCAGGTTACTCATGTTACCAATATTTTCACATGGCTCACTTTTAGGTGACTACTTATTGTACTTCTTCTTTATAAAGAAAAATTGGTAGATAATTGTATTATTTGAAATCTATAACAAATCCAGGCAACAAAATTACAACAAATAGAAAACTACGCAAAAAATTCACCAGGGCACTAATGTGTGGATACCCTATCATTTCTTAGATCCTCATAACTTACCAACACCTACTATATTGGTATACACATAATATGGCATTTACCTGAAGTATTTCATATTTATCTAGAAGTAAATAAGTTGTATGACAATTGTTATGGCAGATATAAGATGTGTATTATAGTTTATATTTCAATTTTTCTTAAGTAGCATGCATGTGCAGTTCATATAGTGACTAAAATTACCAAATATATTTCAGTGAAGATGTGAATATGATCTCTCATTAGGTCCTAAATACTTAAAGCATCATTAATTAGCTTTCCAAATGAATAATATATGTTAACAAATTAGTAAAAACTAGGAAAACAAATCATGCTTTAAAAAAATATGGCACAATGAGTCACACTCTGAGATTTATTTAATTACTCATCAAGTGTCGCTACAACATATATATGATCACCATTACCATAGAAATGGGACATTTGACTATCATTTTGGTTTCGCTAATGACATTCCACATCATGAGCATTGTTTAGGGTTGATTGTGTTGATTTTTTTAAAACAAATCATTTATACATTTTATGGAAATTATAGACACAATTTATAATCACATTACAAGATCATGATGTATGGATATTCCTTATCATTTCTTAGATACTCAAAACTTACCAACACCTAATAGATTGATATACACATCATATAAAATTTACCCCTAGAATGCCACATGTATCCTAAAACAAATTAGTTGTATGGCAATTGTTATGGTGCATATATGATGTGTATTACAGTTTATCTTATAATTTTGTTGAAGTAGCATACAACAATTTACATAGTGATATGTGAACCACTCTCTAGAGTATACATCGATTTTATACACATGGCTTTTCAGTTGCTTTTTAAGATATATCATTGGTGATGGTCACATGATTATATAATGAACCATTAAGTTGAACTATGAAATTATTCATCACAACACACACACACACACACATATTGATGAATTAATAATTTTTCTCATATAAATTTTTTAATCTATTTTGAAAAAAAATATATATATATAATTATTTCTAAGAATAACAAGAGAGAATTCCTTACCATATCTTCGTAAAACATATAATAGCAAGAAAATTAATCTATTGAAATTTCATTTCCAAACATATTCATGGAGTAAAATGAAGATTAAAAGGAGATATTCATGGATTTACCTATAACATCACCTCATAATTAAGAATGTAAATGTACAATATTGATTATACATAGGTTAGGAGAAAATTAATCTATTGAAATTTCATTTCCAAACTTATTCATGGATTTAAATGAGGATTAAAAAGAGATATTTATGAATTTACTTATAACATCACCTCATAAAAGTGTAAATGTACAATATTGATAAAATTTATTTATATATGATAAATAATAAACCTTTATCTCACATGTATCATATAATCTTATAAACAAACACATTCTATAATATGCAATGAAATTGAAATTACACAATCCACATGGAAATAAGACTTAGTTGAAGAAAAAGAAAATAAAAAATAAACCATAAGTGACATGGATTTTGCAAAGGAATATAAGTGTCATTATCACAGGTAATTGGCCAAGTGTTGCTATTGCGACGGTGCCTCCAAACGTCTCAGATTGTGACACTTAGACATTGTGTCGCACTTGCGACGTTTGAAGCGATCGTCGCAATAGCGACACTTTGGAACATAGTGTCGCAATTTTGACGTCTTTCTCTAAACATCGCAATTGCGACACTTTTTCTAAGTGTCGGTGATATGACACTTTTCTCATAGCCAAGTACTGTGACGGTTTAGCGGGATTGAAAAAAATTGGGAAATTTCCAGCATTTGGTCAAAAGTGTCGAATAAAGTCGAATTTCCCCAAATGCTAATTAACCTTGTCCACTGCACCAATAGGTTAAAACACACTAAAGTTAAAATTTTTATCGTTTTAGGGTTTTATATGTTAAAAACAACATCGAGAAAAGCAAAAACAAGAGGCTAAAGAGAAATCCACAGGGTTTGAAGCAGGCGGATATGTAAGGATCAGAAAAATGACGGTGGTCATAATTATGTAAACCACATAATAGGTCACCGGAGTTGTTAGTATGAATCTTAATTCCAAGCATACGAAAAAAAGACCACTTTAGTGTGCATAAAAAACAAACCTAACAACAAATTTGGCTGCCAATATCCTCGGATCTGCGGTTAGGTGATCGGGATAAATGTTACAAAAATCTAGATCTCATGCATTAGAAGACATTAAGCGATGAAAAAAACAAGATTTACTCCATGCATCAGATAGACAAGACAAGAACATGTTGAATGAATTTTGTATTAATGGCACTTGTGGGGAAAACACATAAGGTTGTTACTAGTTCTCCTCGATGGGATGGGTTCTTGTAAGTCCTCGACACTTCGGTCTAAATTCCTCTCTCTTGATGGTGTAGAAAACGAGCAAAATAGTAGCAAAATATGACTATGATGGTGGATCAAAGTCAGGACCAACGAGTATAGATCCCGGAGTGATATTTAGGCAACAAAAGGTGGTAAATGAATGAGAACCCTTCTATTTATAGCAAAATATTGAGTTAGTCTAGATATTGGTGCATAATTAAAATATGATTAGCAAAATCAAGATCAATTTTCACATGGAATATTTTATTATATATTTGTTGGAGAAGGAATTTAACTTGGGTCAAATCCATTTATTTGTAAATAATAAATAAATAAATGATTTATTTATCATTTTAAGGATGTGGTTGAGTAATAATCAAATAAATAATGATTTATTTAATTATTTAAGGGGTGATTTAGTCATATTCAACAAAGAATATTATTTAAATAAGGTTAAATAATTATTCTTAAGAAATAATAAGATAAATAATGATTTATCTAATTAATTTCCCTATTTTGGGTTAAATATAACCAAGAATATTAATTAAATTGTTGTTTAGCTAATTATTCCTTAAGGAAAATCAAACAAATGTAGATTTATTTAATATTTCCTCATGGGGTTTCATGTTTAGACCATAAACAACTTAATAAAGGTGGTTTCTTACGAGTTATTTTTCATAGTGAATGAAATTTTACTTAGGGTAAAATTGGTCTTACATGGTGTGGGTCCATCTAATAACAATAGGTTAGATGACCAAAAAAATGGTGTAACAATTTTGAATAAGGATAATATAGATAGCTAACTCTATGAATTGTACTTTTTTTTTGTAAGGTTGAAGGTTGAAAAATGAAGGCTTTCTGCCATTGGGCTATGGACTTAAGATCGGTACTCTTAATGACAGGTCTTTCTTCACATGGAATTTGAGGCGGATAGAGGTCTTTAATCAAGATAATTCACACACTCACTATAAGGAAAACAGTGTTCACCCCTAAAGGAAGTTAGAGCCATAATAGTATGAATTACGAGTAATTAGAGATAAAATCACTGAAGTGATTAGACATAAATATACATAGCAACAATACATTAAACACCTCATGAGAATCTCCAAAATCCCGGAAGTAGAATGCTGTTGTATATTACTAATAATGGACAAAGAACATGCAAGTAACAATTTGGTACAATATTCTCCAACCCTTTGCTCTTCGATGTTTAGAATATAAATAAACATTCTTTACAATGTAAATGATACGCAGTAGCTAGATCTTCTAATTCTACTACGACACCTATCATAAATAAAACTACTAACTTAAAATGAAAGACAACTTTCCTTTAAGAAATCAAACTCTAATAGGAATCTCCTATTTATTACATTCGGTTCTCCTAACGGGGGAAACGATTACATAATATATGTCACATGTTTGAGGGATAATTCACCATCACTTTACATATTTAAAACACCCCTATCTATGGAACACAATCCTACTTTTTTAAGGTGGATAACCCTTCACTTTAATCATTGTTTTGAATGATGAGATGGTTGTGTCACACTCCTTTTGAGAAATGAATCCATATTGATATGTCCCACTAACATTTTGGAGGTCTCTAGCTAGCTAATGTTCTATTGGAATGCTCAAAAATCTTCAAAAGTTCCTCACTACAAAACGAGCCAGTTTAGCGAGTTTCGTAGCGAGTTTTTTTAACGTATAAAAACTTGCTTTTTCACCTATCTTTTTGACACCTTTATTGTTTGAACACCTTTACTATTCCAAGACACCTTGTAAAAAATCAATCTCCCTCCATAATACATGACAAAACTATATTCAAGGCAAAAATGTACCTAAGGTACGCTACAGCTTGTCAAAAAACCGAAGCTTTAAGGTTCAATAACTTTGTCTTCAAAAAATTGATCTCCAGAGGTAAATTTTAGGTTCTTTGTATGTCATGAACCCCATCAAACATATTCCACCTCAGTTTTTTCATTCTTTTGGTATTTCTTCTTCATTCACAATCGGTTGGGTGATGGGATCTTCTGCTTTATGCATCTTGACCCTTTCTTTTCTAATTCCATTTTAGATCAAATATAGCTACTCTTGAAGATCTTCCACTTGATCTTTTAATGCTCTATTTTTGGATTGTAAGTGCAATTTTACCCTTTTAATTTTTTTGACCTCTCTCTTAGTGGTGAGTCCATTTCAACAAAAAAAAATTATTGTCCAATTTTTTTGAAACACTTGTGACTTGTTCTTCCATATTTTCCTCATTTGTTCAAATTGAACCTTCTCGGCTACGTGTTTCTTTGCCTCTATCTTTAAAACTCATGTCTCTTTACCTACTTCTTTCATTTGCTCTTTGAGGGTTTCTATTTCAGATTTTTCAATCATTTTCTCTTTGCCCTTTCTTTGCACGATAACTTCCTCTTTTTATGATGGAGACAAATATATGATGCTTGTTGTTTAGGCATCTTCATTTATTTTCTTGGTCTCTTTGCTTTCCATGACCTTCCTTTCATTTCTAGTCATTGGCTTCCTTGGTTGAAATATGAAACCATCGTCATCACCTACAAAATCTAGTTTTAGCAATATTACCTTTCTTGACTTTCTTCCTCCATCTTCAGTATATGACTTGCATAATGGGTGACTCTTCAATGTCAATTGCATGAAGGATATCCTCCAAATTGCCTTTAGCCAATTTTTTGGCTTCTAGTGACTCTCTTGTTTTGCCTTGTTTGCTAATTGTATGCTTTTGTTTTGTAGGTGATGCTTGGGTGGCAGTCTCCTGCCAGATTTTGTTTCCATGTTCACTAGTTTTGTGGGAGATGAAATCTGTTTTCTTCTTCAACTTATTCTACCACGAGTGGTGATGAAGTGGTTATAGGTTTTAAAGACTTTCTTAGGAGTGACCACATCAATTTCATAACCACTCATGAATAGAAAATAAATCAATCTTTGTCTAACCTCCTCAATTCTTCTAACACTAATAACTTAACTAGACCATGATAAAAAGAGATGTCTCATTTCCCTCTTGTCTTGGTTTGAACCTTATACGAAATTTTCCTTGAACTTTTGTATAAATAGAAGCGGGTCAAGTGACCTCTTACCTACAAAATGTCGTCGATATTATGGGAAGTAGACCATGTGAAACCTTCCTTCATAGGTAGAAACACTTTTGATGACCATCATTAGCTTTGCATAATTATCCTTCATGAAACTCCTAGGATAGCATTTGTCAAATCAACTTCACTATGTTCTTTCTTGATAAACTCTTTGCAATCTGCATTGTGAATTTGATAACTTTCGACATTTTCACCTCCTCTAGGAATTAGAATAGCGAGGATATGCTCTCTCGTGTCCACATGAGTTCGGAATTCCAACCTTTGATGTTGTTCTGTGAAGCTAGTGGAAAAATACTTTGAAACACAGCAAATGGCTTCACCCAACCTCTGACGAGTGCAAGCGACCAATCCTTCGAAAACCTCCATGGCGGTAGGGTATTCATTGATTAATTTCATATCCATAGGCTTATACCTATGGCAATGGCCACCCTTATTTGTTTCTTTCTTATGAGAGATTGATGATTTGTAGTCTTCCTTTAACATAAACATTTTATGACACCAAAAAAATTCAAACTTTGACAACAACCTACTTGGCTCAATGAAGCGATACAAGGATTGACTCACATGAAAATATGAACCACGATATTACAAAAAGGATAATTTAGGTAAGGTTTAAAGGTTTAACTTGATAGCTCGAGAGCTTCCAATCATCACACATACGAAAAAAAGGGTAATGATGACATCAAACACGAGTTATGTACATTTGAATTTTACCATAACAACCTTGAATGATCTCTAAATTTCTTTGCTATAATAAAAAAAATGACACCTTATACAACTGCGACAAGCCCAGGTTAAAAAAACGCATTTTCGTAGCAAAATTAGTTAAGCCACGACGGTTAAACTGTAAGCCCAGTAGGCGAGTTTCGTAGTGAAATATGTTGTTTTCACCGTGTAAAATGCTACGAAAATTTTAAAAACTAACAAATGTAACCTTTTGAGTTTGAATGCATGGAGAATGAAAACTAACACAATATGTGATTGATTTGACTTAAATTTCATAAATGGAGGTGATCCATAAAGCGAGGATAGGCTTAAAAATGTAAAAAAATTTCCTATACCACGTTGAAATGGATAGGGAGACCCTTATCCATTTGGTGGTGACACTGTATGACCCTATCAATAAATGTTACAACTTATTGAGTGAGAAAAACAAGCATGACCAGGCTCACACGGAAAATCAAGAGAAAGCTTTTGTATTCCTACATCATATCATAAAACCCGAACATCCATTGCCTTGAAGAAAATGGAGAATATATTCCGAAAAGGGGCTATGTTTAGCTAGGGTCCTCTGATGTTTGAGGTTTTCTTCGGTAGGTACGATTTTTCAATGAAAAATTAGATCAACATTATCGATCTTATCATTGTTTTTTTTTCTACAAAACGTATTCTTCTATGTTGAATAAATTTCTATCATAAAAAAAATATATATACAAGCATGATTGTTCTAATGTGATTTAACTAGAAATTGCATTTAAGACATTTTTTTAAGTAATTTCTCTTAGGCTATTATTTGAAAGAAATACGGATTTTTATTGCAAACGGTGCATATAGACTCAATTACAAAATGTATGTTACGAAGTATGTTACTTGTTCCTTCACATTAAAAGCGATGATATTTGCAATTATGAAATATGTAAGAGTTTAACATATGATTTTGAAAATTTGATTGCGATGGAATATCTGCAGAGACTCTTGATATGGATTCATCAAAGCCATCGAATTCAAGTGCTACAATACAAATTGTTTATAGTTTAGAAGTCCCCTTATGAGCCTTATACTTTCATGAGATTCTAGGAAGTTCACTTGAAGTATTCAACCCAACGAGCACTTCTACTTAATCTTAGCCACAGGTGAGATCAAACATTAACGGATCTCTATATGATGGATCTCCTTCTAACAAGAGAGACTAAGCAAATGGAGAAGAATAATCTCGAGCCTTGAACATGGACATTGTTCACAATTTGGAAGATTGAGGGGACCGAGTTGGTAAATGGATGACATTAACAAAAAATGACTCTCTCTGGCAGCATCGAGAAGTGAGTCAACAAATGATGCTTTACTAATGGAAGAGTTTCCTTTAGGTATAGGAGAAAAATAAAGGATGTTTTATGGAAGACCCAAAAACTACCAAAATCAGAGTGGGAAACGATTAAGTAGTGGGCGCATGTGGTTTCTCAAGCATTAATGGGAATGAAAAAAGAGAAAAATAAATAGTCTTTGGGTTACGGTAAATATTATCTGAACCTAGCATGGCAAAAGGAGTAGCGACATGGGGACTTGTTGTTAAAAGATGCAGGATGGGAAACCTTAGGGTGTGGGTGTAAGGACATTAGATGAGGACTTACTGGGTAAAACTTAAAGGGGATCGGGGAAACTCAATGAGGACATGCGATGGATCTTATCGTGGGAGTGAGATATCCATTCAAAGGGTTTCAAAGGACTTAAAAGGAAGCATTTTCCAAGTTACAATGGAAGACATTTTTGTATACAATGCAAACAAACCCGATTATCTATTGTATATGCTAGTGATAGATTTTTAAATGTATGGCTACTCTCACGAAAGAAGTTATTGAAGAAAGCTGGTGTATTTTTCTTATTTCTCCATATTTCTATGTATGTGTTTCTCTATCTTTACGTTCTCTTTCTATGATTATATATTCATGTGAGGATTAATGTAACATATTTGAATGAATTAACATGTGGGATACTTCTAAAATTTTGAAAAAAGGTTCACAAATTCATTAAATATTATTACATCGATGCTTACGAAAAGAAAAAAGAAAATTAGAAAGGTGTTATTCATCGGTATTTTTTTCATTATCTTTATATGACTAAAGATAGTTATAGTTTTTAGAAAACAATATTCCTTGAATATCTTGATTTTCGAAATCTCACTATATCGTATCCTTATAAACCTATTTTTACTATTCCTCGATTGGTCCTCTCAAAGTCACACTGTTGCTCTTAAAAGACTCATTATGGGCTTAAACTTCTCATTTTCATCCTTCTTTCCTACGAGATCTCATTTACTGTTTTCCCCTGTCAATAAAGTCCACCGTCCCTCTGGGGTTTCTTGTTTCCAACTCATTCCCATGTCCCTTTGGGCATAATAACCTATTACAATACTATGTTTTCACTTGAAAATCTCCAATTCAAATTTTAGTCAAAATCGGTCAAAGGACACCCCCATTGGAGTCATTACGGTTTTTACATTTTTTAAGGTTATCCTTGGATGTTTTAGGCAACGATTTTCCTTTGCTATAATACGTACTCGGATGTAATAGAATTTCAAGACATGGTTATTCAAGGAAGACCTAAAATTTCAGAAGATTATCTTCTCGAGGGTAGTCTATGATGAGAAAAATGGACAAAGCTTGGCATACTGCATAAGTGTTGGAATACTTATCGGCGAAGAAATCTTACCGATGATGTAGACTTTCCACTCCACGAATGAAAACAATGTACAACAAGGGAAGAAAAAACTTGGTCTTATAGATGAAAGGGTTATGAACTTGTTAAGTCCATTTGAGTGCCAAAGTAGTGACTACTTGCGGGAAAGTGACATGGAGGGAAGCACACAAGGCCAAACATGAAGAAATTCTATCGAGAAAGTATCTATGGAATATGGAAAAGGTAAGAAGGTTGAATAGAAATGAATGAAGCTGAAGGAGCTATAGAGAACCTAGAAGACAACTTGATGATTGTTGTAAAGAACTACGGTTACTTAGGGTTTTGTAAAGGAGCGAGGAGAAGGTAGAAAAGATGAGTTGAACTTCATGGTGGAAACTACAAAGATTTTGAAGATGCTACTATGTGATTAACTCCCAAAGTTTTCAAAATGAACTTTGATAAGTATAAATGAGCAAAATAAAAGCCACCTCAATAATATCAGCCACTATGACCAAAGTGTCGAAAAGTATCAATGACAAAGTCAAAAGACTTCAAAAACATTAGAAAGTGGAGTTTTCAAGTTAAATTAAATCTACAAGTCTATAAAATCATTTTACATTTCAAATGAATCATTGTTGCCTCTCAAAACATCAAGAGCACTCAATAAGCAAAAATTTGCGAGTTTGCAAGCGAAATTCGAAAAATTTTTCTTGGCATTGGGCATTTGGCTTGGCGTTGCGCGCACAGGGTTGGCACTACGCCCTTGCCGATTTTCCTCCACGCAAATTCTAAAGGCGTTGTGCACAGGATATGTGCTAGCCCTTTCTAGAAAGACCTTGTGCTCATTTTCATTGGCGCTACGCACTTGGTTTAGTGCTACGCCCCGCCCAGCCATTGGCGGCACGCTTAGAAAAAGAGGGTTTACGAGTCTTCCAACCATCCATATCACTTCAAATTGCTTTCAAATCTTTGCCAAGGTCCTCTAAGCACTCTTAAGGGGTAAGTACATGACATAAACCTACTTTGAAGCTATTTTGTTGCATCATTTAATCAATGAAATTAAAACCTTAATCGAGCCTAGCTGCAAAGATAGAATCCTTTGTCTATAGACTTATTTCATCCTCCTAAGCAATTATTAGTGATGAACAAGGTAATTACATTGCTTAAGGGTTGTCATTAAGTTAGTTTTCCCCTCACTCATTTCCTACACCTATGCCCATTCATTCATTCCCTTCATTTGCAAAGCTGTCATTTCATTCCTTCCCCTCATTCATTTCACCAACACCATATGGTTTCATAAAAACGAGTCTAAATGTCAGGAGTGAATAAAGTGGTCTTTGAGGAACAAGGCCAAGAAGAAATGATCATAAGGGGGAAAAATAAATAGATTTGAACCCATCACCACCAGGGAACTAACACAACCTGCTACATCCCCTATGCCTCCATCTCGACCCACAATGCCTACATTTCATCACCTCGGTCCAACTTCACGTACTCCATCACTATCACCACCATCATCACCATTTTATGAGCGACATGAGTCACCTGGTAGAGTTGAGGTCAGCAATCCTAAAGAGGCTTAAATGAGCACAATGGAGAGAAATAAATATTATATATGGCATAGGTAGATGTTTTGTCACAGTTGTGGGAGGGGGCCCTACCTTCTTCCTGTAAACGGAGTACATAAGGAAAACAAAAAGCGGCAAAAGAAGATGTACATGAGGCGGCCATTCATGATGAGGATGACACTCCATGAAATGAAGACGATTTTGACCTTGTTGATTTAAATTATGAGCATGATGATGAGGCCTTCAAAGTGTTGTCGAAGAAGGATGTCGAATCGGTGACCTTGAGACCAACTTAGAGAGATATACAGTTCATCATTACCGCATCTATGAGCGAGGAAAAATGAAAAACTCAAGACCAATTAGGCCATCATGGAGATTCAATTTCTCCAAGGAAAAAAGAGAACAAAACAGAGCAAAGGCCTTGCTTGATGAGGCCTATGAAAGGTATGGTGAAACTAATGAGCGAGAAGAAAAAGTGTCGAAAAAAGACCTAGGACTAGAGAATTTGAAGAGCTCTAGAACTGAGAGAAAAGAGGTTGAGCTTACTAATGAGCTTACATTTAATGAAAAATTTTCCATCATTGCCAATGACCAAAAACTAGGATAAATGAGCTTCGGTAGGAGCCCCGAAACAAAATCTTGAGAAGCTCCTGAGAGGTAAGAAGCAATAGCCATTGACATATTTAGAAGGAGGGCAGAGAACTACTTCAAGAAAAAAACCAAATTGCAAGCTCAAAGCTACAAAGGCCAAATCAAGACTTGATACCCTAACAAGAAAAGTGAAGGGGACAAGCTAAATATCCTTGCTGATGTGTCCCTACAAGCCTCTAAATCTTAATCAGCAATCTAAACTCCAATGTTGAGTACCTTTGCACATTACGAAATTTTGAGTTTGACATGTAGAAATTGGGCCAAACACACGCTTCCACTAACACATTGAACTCTTTTTGAGCCCATCCAAGGAAAACGGATAGCATCCTCATGTTCCTAGTCGTTTAGTACATCAATCTCAAAATTTTCGGAACATTTTAGACGAACGGTCCTACGAGGCCAAAAACCACCGAACAATCACCTTTTTGCCCTCTTTTGGCACTAGCGTTGCGTGTTTGCCAGTCTTGGCAGAAATAATTTTTGATAGGGAATATTGGAACCATTTTTAAGTAAAAGAATATTTGGAAAATAGACTCATATACCTTTCCAACCAGGCTTCTCATGGAGCTCATTTGGACACGAGGAAGAGCCTCCAAAAAGCTAAGTACATAAAAACGGTCATTTTCCCCGATCTTGACGTTGTGCCGTTTTGCACCTTTGGCCCCTTTTTGTACCTTGGAGCTGTGCCTTGCAGGGAGTTATTGAAAAATATATTTTGGAGCCTTAAAGTCGATTTTTTTTCCCAAAACTAGCTAAATAGTTATGTTAGAGAAGTTGTTTTTCCATAAATGAGTTTTAGATATTTTGCCTTGGGCCTTGCATGGTCTCAAGGTCAAAGTGCCTTAACTATGTAAGAAATGACATTTTGAAACCTAGCTAGGGGTTCACCTCCTAATTTTGCGAGATAAATATTGCATGGAGGCTTCATCGTTTTTTTGGTTGATTATTGAGATGAATATTACATATACTTTGAGTTGTAGAAGAAATTGGCTTTGGAGCTTGTGTTATTTTGGATTGAATGTCAATGGAGCAAGCACATTCATAAGATTCATGAACTTTGTTAAATGGTGATGTTGTTCTTATTTTACATTTTTTTCATGTCGTTTTCCATATTTTTCATCTTCTTTCTGATAGGACAAAGAATTTAGGTTAAGCTATGTTGTTAGAGGCACCTTAAGTTTGTTTGCATTTTGTTGCTCAAATGTTCTCCCTCTCTTAGGTCGATTCGAAATTCTTAATTTCTTTACGATTCCACCTATTTTGTTGTCTTGAAAATGATTTAATAAGAGTCAAGCGAAGAATTTTATGGTATGCCGTTTTGTCCTTTGGTGTAGCTTGAAACATTGTTTTTAAGGCTTTTCTTTGAAGTTTTCTTACTAGGGTTTGCAGAGCTAAAGTTTATGGTTTTCGCTATCCTTTAGTCTATCTTGAAAATTCATTTTCAAAGGTCTTTGAAGTTTGATTGAATAATCTATGAGTTCTGCTCTTTAATCATTGCGGTTGTTATCTTAAATATTTTCTCTGCGAAAGTGAATAGCTAAAGAATTTAGGAGGTTCCCTGCTCTGCAAGGTTTGTTGGATTGTTGTCTCAAATTTTACTTGATAAAGCTAGGCAAAGAAGTTTATAGTGCCCTATCCTTCTTTTTTTGCTTAAAAATAGTGATACGAAAGGCTCTTCTTGTTTTAGTATATGTTAAAGGATTCTTAATTTCTCTTTAAACCTACTTAATTCACAATTTAATGTTTATTTCACACCCACCTAAGTATTAAGATCCATTTGGATTTGTTAACTTGCCTTTATGAAACACCCTTCATTTTTTGTTGTACCCTTCAAACCTTTCACAAACCCCATAGCCCAATGGTTTAAATTTCTCTTACTCTATCTGTTCAACAACAATAAAACAGCAACCAAACAAAACAAAACAAAACAAACCCTATAATTTAAACTAGCCTAAATCAACATCCTAAATCAATCAAGTCATATCTTTTATACAAATATAGAGAGCCCTCTACGAGTCTGAAAGGCAGTCCTAGGACTCCAAATTTTGTTTGATGTTACCCTTGTTTCATTTGGTCTGCCAATGCGACAAATTGAGGACCTAACATAATGGTGACTCATTGTGGATACGGAAGTAATGTGACTTAAATATTCCTTAAAAACTCATGAAACCCGTGTCAAACTTGAATACGTCAGTGTTATCCAAGAAAGGTATCTAATTGATTCGCCATACTAACATAATGGCGACTCCTTTAGGAACACTTGTTGAAAAATCCTAGTGTTATATAAAGAACTCGGAAAATCTTAAAAACATTTCAAGATTGGTATCTAGTTGTTGATGGTGGACAACAACAGTGTCGGTAAAGTGTAAAGCATCCACTGACTGTCCACAACTCTCGGTAAACCTAAGAATCCCTTTGGTAGAATAATCTAGATTGGTTGTAAAGATGCGGTAACCTTTCATCTAACTAATTGAAAAGATAAATCCCAAGGATACAACGCAAGGGTATGCTCCAATGAACGAGAGATCACATTCTGGATTCCCCCACAAAATGACTCAAAATAAATTGGGACACAAACACTGCCTATATTTCAAGATAGAAAAGTTTGATGACCCTTGTTACATCTCATCAAATTTGCATACATACATGGAGGTTAAAATTTGAATGGCATGAAGTGCCTCATGAAAATACGTGGTGACATTAGAAGGTAAAGCAAGGGAATGGTATGAAGGCACGGACCACGGTAGTTTGTTTTGTTTAAAGGATTTCCATAAGAAATTTTATGAGCATTGTAAAGAAAAATTTTCATCTTTATCATTAAGTGAAAATTGTTGTGATCAATACGAATATCTCATACAATGGCTTGTAAACTTGATGAAGATTTTGGAAATTGGCATCACGAAGATCTATTAGAGAAATTCATGCATTCCATATAACATAACTATCATAAAAACCAAGAGTTGGTTGAGCATGAAATCAATCAGAATGGAAGAAAATCCATAGGATCTATGCGAAGGGACAAGTGATGATTCACCATCTCTTCTATGTGAGGCTCGAAGACCTTCGGCCTTATGACCGGCCTTCTACAAGAGAAAAGGGGAAAGCGGGTTTATGTCCGAAAAACGTAAATGCCTCCTCTCTTAAGCTGAAAGAAATCAATTAGATCCCTAAATAGGTAGCGAAGCCCTCAAGGTTCTTATGTAAAAAGAAAAATATTTATGTTTTCTACTACTCACCTATCCATTGAAACATTTCTTCGACGGCTTATAGAACAAATTCATACTAATGTTGTGCTACCTCTCTAGAATACCTATTTCGAGATGATGCTCTAATGAAGACCTTCAGATATATTTTTCCCACTCACTCGGAGCGTATCGGTGTGTAGAGAACAACATGACGTATGGGGGTACGCTAAATCAAATCATCATCGGAAGAAGAGGAAAGTTGCTACTCAAAATAATCTGACTTAGCCAGAGTGGACCAAGGAATGGTCTTGGATACAACGATTATTCAAATCCTTGAACGGTATTATTCCGAATCATTTCTTGGTTTCTTAGAGACATCAAAAGGAGTAAAGCTATGCGATAACGGTCATTGCGAGGAGTATAAAAAGGAGATTTGAGCATTGATGTTCAAAAAGAAGATAATATGGGAGTGGCCTTTTATTTTTTTTGTCACACTCAAAGAGCTGAATGAAAATTAATCATACTGAGACACTTACTTAATTGGTTGTATTGGAAAGAGATTTCACCTAATGTAGATATCATATACAAGATTAGTTAGGATAGATAGGTATGCAATAACCTCAACACTATGAGCATCTTTTTAGTTTTAGATTGTTTTGACAAAAAAAAGAGAGAAAAAAGAACAAAAAGAAAAAGAGGGTAGATAAAAGAAGAGTGAAGCCCATACCCAAAGAATGTTTAGAAAGTGTGCAAGTCCAAATGCCACTACTTTTGAGAAAGGAAAGTCTTGTTCGGTCATACGGCCTAACCATGATTGAACGTTTTAAATTTCTCTTTGATAAGTTAGAAAATGAAGGTTTGCCAAAATATTTAAACTTGTATTATCAATAGACTAGGTTAGGAAAAGATATTGATTTAAAAGCTCAATCTGAACCAAAGATAAAGAGAGGATGGTGACAAGTTCCAAATTTTAGCCCTCAGTTCTAGTTTTACTTGTGCAAAAAATAAAATGCAGGTGGAACTTGTCCAAAAATGCACAACTCATGACAAATCAAAATACCTCACCTTGGTTGGTCATGTTTTAAATTTCATGTTAGTAGATTAGAGAATGAAAATATGTCAAAAAATTTCATTTGTGTGACGGATAAGTAGATTAGCTAGAGAATAAAATAGCTCATTAGTCTAATGCGAGCCTTTGAGTGATATAAGGGTAAAAGTAGATATTTTGTGCTTTCAAAGAAAAGATGATGTTTAGGGTTTGCCAATCCAAATTCACCCAAATGAAGATAAAATGTTAGGAAAAGTATGATGGGTAGGTAGAGTTGATATTGAAGCAATTATGTTTCGAGTTTAAGATCTGACTTCAAGGAACGGGGAGTAAAAATCAACAATTGAAGAAGGAGAAATCTTCCAAGCCCAAACAAGGCAACGTTTACAATTTCAAGATACGAACTACGAGGTTATTGACACCTCCGGAGAAGGAGTTTCCCTCCCCAAGAGTGGAACCACTTTTAGTCATACGGTATTTTTCACTATCTTTGGATGACTAAAGACGACTATAGTTTTCTAAAAACAATTTTCCTTAAATATCTTGAGTTTCGAGAAATATGCTGCCTTCATTATCCTTTCACTATTCCTTAGTTGGTCTTCTCAAAGTCTCCTTGTTTCTCTTAAAAAGACTCGTTATAGGCTTATACTTTTCATTTTCATCCTTCTTTCCTACCAGAGCCTCATTGCCTATTTTCCCCTATCGATAAACTCCACCCTCCCTCTAGGGTTTCAGCATTTCCAACTCATTTCCATGTCCCTTTGGGCATAATAATATAACAATAATTTGTTTTCACTTGAAAATATCCAAGTCAAATTTTAGTCAAAATCGAGGTCAAAGGACACCCCCATTAGGTCATTAGGGTTTTACATTTTTAAGGTTATCCTTAGGATATTTAAGTTCCTTTGCTAGAATACGGCTTAGATGTAATAGAATGTCAGAACATGGTTATTCAAGAAAGACCTAAAATTTCCAAAGAATATTATCTTCTCAATTCGGTACGAGTAGAAAAATGGACAAAGCAGCACGAGAAGTGTTGGAATATTATCGAGCGAAATGCGATGATGTGAAGTTTGTCAATACGAATGAAAACAATGTAGAGAGTGAGGAAAGAGAAAAATTGGTCTTATAGATGACGAGGTTATGAACTTGTTAAGTCCATTTGTAGTGCCAAAGTAGTGACTACTTGCGAGCGTATGGAGGAAACACACGAGCCAAACATGAAGAAAGTCTATCGAGAAAGTATTGATGGAATATGGAAAAGGTAAGGTGAACTAGATAGAAATAAATGAACTAGAAAGGACTATAAAGAACTTAGAAGACAACAACGATGATTTATTTGTGAAGCTGAGAACACTTAAGGTTTTGAAAATGAGGCTAGAAGGTAGAAAATATGAGTTGAACTTCATGAGTGGAAACCTAGAATATTTTGAATATGAACTGTACGATTTACTCCCAAAGTTATCAAAATGAACTTGAAAAACCTCAATGAGCAAAAGAAAAAATCTCATTGATTTCGGCCACTGTGAGAGCCAAAGTGTCGAAGAGTATACGTTAGCCAGTAAAAGACTTCAAAAACATTAGAAAGTGGGTTTTCAAGTTAAATTAAATCTACAAGTCTATAAAATCCCATTTTACATTTCAAATGAATCATTATTTGCCTCTCAAAAAATTAAGAGTGCTCAACAAGGAAAAATTTGTGAGTTTGCGAAAGAATTTGGGAAAATTTTCTTAGCGCGCGCATTTAACATGGCGCTACGCGCACAGGAGTTGGCGCTACACCTTGCCAATTTTCCTCCACGAGAATGTAAATGTGCTGCGCACGAGGCCCAATGTGCCTTAACGAGAAGGACCCTGTGCTCATTTTCATTGTCACTATGTGCTTAGAGGCCCAGCATTTGCATGTGACCGGCACTCGTGTTTAGAGAGGGTTTACGAGTCTTCCAACCATCCAAATCACTTCAAGTGGCACCAAATATTTTCCAAGGTCCTCCAAGCACTCTTAAGGGGTAATTACATGACATAAACCTATTTGAAGCTATTGCAGTTAATCATTTGTCCATTGAAAGTAAAACCCTAATCAAGCCCTAGTAAAATCGAAGGTCATTTTAATACCTTAGACTTATTTCATCCTCCTAAACGGAAGTGACAGAGTGATAGACAAAGGTAATTACATTAGCAAGAGAGGTTGTCATTAGATTGGTTTTCCCCTCACTCATTCCTACTATACCCATTCACTCATTTCCTTCATTTACAAAGTTTTCATTTCATTCACTTCCCCTCATTCATTTCACCTACACCCTAAGGTTTCATAAAATAGAGTCTAAATGTTTTGTAAGGGTTGAAGGCAGGTGGTGTGAGAACAAAGGCCAAGAATAAATGATCATAATGGAGGAAAAATAAGCAGCATGTTGAACCCATCACCATGAGAACTTCTTTAATCTACTACATCTATACCTCACATCTCGGCCCACAATTCCTACCATTTCATCACCTCGTCCACTTCCATACTCCATCACTCTCACCACCATCATCACCATTTTATAGATAGCATGAGTCACCTAGCAGTTACAGTGCAGCAATCCTAAAGTGGCTGGAAATGAGCACAATAGAAAAATAAATATTAAGAGGGCATAAACGGTGTTTGCTCCACGGTTGTGGGAGGGCCCTACCTTCTTCACCAACAAAGCAAGTACATAAGGGCTAACAAAATATGGCGAGGAAGAAGATGTACATGAGGGAGCTATTCATGATGAGGATGACCTCTCTGTCAGAGATAGAGAGTGATTTTGGCTATGTTAGTTTAATTTATGAGGCATAGTGGTAGAGGCCTTCAAAATGATTTTCAAGTAGAAGGATGCCCAAATCGGTAGACTTCGGACAACTTAGAGAGATATAAGTTCATCATTGCATATTATGAGAAGGAAAATGAAAAAATCAAGACCAAGCAAGCCATCATGGAGATTCCATTTCTCAGAAAAAAAAGAGAATAAAACAAGGCAAAGGCAACACTTCCGGTGACCTGAAAATTGTGGTGAAACCAATGAGGTAGAAGAAAAAGACCTAGGACTAGGGGGTGAAAAGAGCTCTAGAACTAGAGAGGAAAAAAGGAGGGATTGAGCTTGCTAATAAGCTTACATCGAATGAACATTTTCCATGTTGTCCGTGGCCAGAAGGAAATGGCTTGATAGGACAACCGTCATGTTGAGAAGCTCTTGGAGAAGGAAAAGCAAAGGACAATGACATATTTAGAAGGAGAATGAAGCACTACTTCAAAAAAGAAAAATAAGTCTAGCTCAGCTACGAAGGCCAAATCAAGACTTGAAGCCTAACCAAGAAAAATGAAGGGTAAAAGCTCAATATCCTTGTTGATGTGTCTACAAGCCTCTAAATCTTAATCGGCAAGCTAAATTCCAATTTTTACTTTTTTTCACATTTTGAATTTTGATAGTTTCATGCGAAGTTAGGCCAAACACGTAGCGTGTTGGTCCACCTTCACGCTATTTTTTTGGCCATACAAATGAAAATTATTAATGTAAGTTCCTAGTGATGCTTAAATCAATCTCGAAATTTTCGGAACATTTGGAGCAAAGGCGGGTCCCTCAAAAAAGCCAAAAAAACCACTAAAAAATCACCTTTCGCCTCCTTTTGGCAGCTGGCATTTGATCTTGGGAGAAATGATTTTTGACGGGAATATGGGCACATTTTGAAAAAGTGAAATCATATTTGGAAAATGAACTCATAGACGCTTTCCAATGAGCTATCATGGAGCTCATTTGTGGACCTTTGGGGAAGACCTCCAAAAGTTAATTTATAAAGAACAAGTGTTTCGATCTTGGAGCTACACGTTTGCATTGGTGCTACGCCCACATTGCCTTGGAGGCTGCGCTGCCTAGAAGTTATTAATATATTTTGGAGCCTTAAAGTCAAAAAATTTCCAAAATTAGCTCAAATAGTTATGTCAGATTATTTTTTGCCATAAATGAGTTTTAGATATTTTCCTTGGGCCTTGCATGGTCTCCAAAGGTCAAAGTGCCTTAACTATGTAATAAATGACATTTTGAAACCCTAGCTAGGTTAACACTACCATTGAGATAAATACGCATGGAGCTTCATATTTTTGATTTGATTATTTGAGATGAATCGCCACCAAAACTTTTTCAATTTTAGATAAATTAGCTTTGGAGCTTTGTAAATGTTTTGGATTGAAAGTCAATGGAGCAAGCCGTTATAGGATTCATGAACTTTGTTAAATGGTGATGTTGTTCTTATCTTACATTATTTCCTTCTATTTTCATATTTCTCCATCTTTCTTGCAATAGAATAGAAATTTGGGATTCCAAAGTCTGTTGTTATAGGCACCTTAAGTCTTTCTACGTGCAATTTGCTCAAATGTTTCCTCTCTTAGGTACGTTTAGGAGAGAATTATTAATTGCTTTCTAATTCCACTTGTTTGTTGTGCCATTATTTAATAAGATTCAAATCGAAGAATTTTATGGTATGCCATTGTCCTTTGGTGTATCTTGAAACATTATTTTCCAAGATTTTCTTTGAAGTTTCTTACTAGGGTTTAGGCTAAAGAAGTTTATGGTTTTCCCTGTCCTTTGGTCTATCTTGAAAATTCATTTCAAAGGTCTTTGAAGTACGATTGAAGAATTTAGGAGTTCCCTACTCTTTAATTAATAATTATTTTTATCTTAAATGTTTTCTTTCTGCGAAGTGAATAGCTAGAGAATTTAGGAGTTATAAACTCTCTAGGGTTTTGCTAGATTTGTGTCTCAAGAATTTTTACTTGATAAAGCTAGGCCAAAGAATTTTATGGTGGCCTTGTCCTTTGGTTTTTCTTGACATAGTGATCTTAAAGACTCTTCTTGTTTTAGTACATATGTTAATGGATTCTTAATTTCCTTTAAACCTACTTAATTCACAATTTAATGTTGTTGACACCCACCTAAGCTATTAAGATCCATTTGGCTTTGTTAACTTGCACTATGAAAAACCCTTGATTTGTTGTTATACTCTTCAAATGTTTCTAGAGACCCCATAGTAATGGTTTAAATTTCTCTTACTCTATCGTTCTTCTTAATAAACCCAACAAACGAAAACAAAGCAAAACAAACACTATCATTTTAACTAGCCTAAAATCAACATTCTAAATCAATCAAGTCCATATCTTTCCCAACAAAAATATAGAAGAGCCCTCTGCGAGTCCGAGAGAACTTGGTCCTAGGACTCCAAAGTTGGTTTAGTCTTCACCCTTGTTCATTTGGTCTTTCCAATCGACAAATTATAGGGACTAACGAAGGGATGGCCTTAATGTTCAGTGATTGTTGTAATTTGACTCCTTAAGTCATGCTAAAAGAATTGTTTAATACATATTTCCTATTATGAATTTCACTAGAAATATACCATGATATATCCTAAAAATACAATAGGTGGCTAAACGTGTTCCCCGGTTGCTTTTTTGGATTACCATATCCCATAATTTCTTACGAAAGTACAAGGTAATATAAGTAAATTAATGTCGATATTAGATTGATATGTTGTAGCTTGATGAAGTGTTATGCTTATATTTTGTGAAGTATTTGTTTTTAGCGTGGGATGTTTCTTGAGTACCTATCTTCTCTAAGGATCCATGTTATAATGTACGGAATCAAAAATTAGTACTAGTCCCATTCTCATTTATAGGATTCCATATCAAGTCTAAGCTCCATGTCTCCACTTATTGTATGCTACCCGAATCCATCAAGGTCACCAAGAAAACTTGTTCCAACAAGGAGCGGCCATAATCATTAATCAATTCTTACACTTATTATGCATTTAGGAAAAAATATTGCAAAAGATAGGCTATCGTGTACAACTAGATTGTACGGAGAATGTGGGCATAAGAGGGTGTTTCAACTCTTTGGGTGCTAAATCCACATCCCTCTACCAACCATACGGAAGTTGTGTGCCTCCGATGATTGAAATACCCTCTCCACACTACATTGATCAAGGATGTAGATGCACTGCGAAATTGGTGAATTGATACACTAACCCCAATCTGTTAAACCCAAATATGCCAAAATAGATTTTAGATATGGTTAAAATTTCATACATCCCTCTACATATTTATGCAAAGTTAACAAGAATCCACCACATGATCGGCTAAATCTCCAAAGAATGTGTGGTAGGAGAAGAAACCATACGAAATGGTGAAGATCAAACCGGAGTGGTTTTGATAAACTTCTACCAATATACAGTGGCTACATTATCGGTTGGAATGAAATTCTTCGGGATTAATCATTAATCGGGAAGAATCTTATTAAACACAAATCTTGAACTCTTAAATACGTATCACTACTACTATGGTAGTGATTTGATGTAATTACCCTTTTCTCCATCGAATTTGTGGTAGGTGAACATAATAGAGGGCTTCCTTCCACTTCTCTTGCTCCTTCACTTCCCACGGAGACATTGTCAAGCCTCTCGGCCACTTGAATTCATTAGAAACACCCAAACTACACATATGTTACACGAAATAGACGTGCTCTGAACCTCTACAAAAAAACATACATATACGAAGAATGGAATTTTATTCTTGAATAGTGGTCATTATAGAGCTACGGATTGCTTGAGATAAAACATGCATTCAAAACAAAAAAGTTATGCATTCACCATGGGTGTGTTTTCCATCATTCCTAGGCATCGTGTGTTTTCCCATTTAGTGTGAATTATCCCATCCTTGATACGGTTGGCTACATGACCCATGAAGGCACCAAAGTAAGGTCTGAAACTCATTTTCTTCATTAATAAACAATTTCATGTCATCCAAAAAACAATCCACCATATTCCCCATGGTAACACATACATATGAGATACATTCTAATATGTGAGTAGAAACGCCGAAGGTATCTTAGAATCCTGGCATATGACGGCGGTACCAATTTCCAAATGAAATTCAAATAGATACAACGTATGGGGGCAAGATTGTATGGGTGGCATGAATGCATAAGTAGCGATACTTGATGAGCTAGCTCCCTCTCGATGGTCATGATGGTAAAAATTGAAGGGTAGGGTTTAGGGATGGTCCCTTTAACACCGAGGGGAGCGAGGGAGACAGAGCTAGCTCTAGTTGGTGAGATTTATATCTGAATCGCCCCTACAAAAATTGAAGGAAACTTGGGGCATTGATCCTTTGTAGGGATGACCATAATGAGCCAACTTTCCTTTCTCATTCAAATTTCTTGGATTCAATTCCCATTTTCCCCTTGGCTTGGCTAGTATGGAATTTGCGAAGGTGAATGAAAACACGAATGCACCAAAAATGCAAGAGAATGGACACTTTCACCATCATCGATTGATTGAGTGATAAAGGGATGGATGGATAAGCTAAAGAAAAACAATCAATGATATATATAGAGAGACTCACACATACTCGATACTAGGCAAGGGTGTGTGCCATGTGCCTTCAAGATAAGTTCACGGTGTAAGACATAACATGGAATGTGTGCAACTACGGACAACGTTACTTGTAGCTACCAAAAAATTTTAATCTTTGGAATCTAAACATGTTACATTTTGGAGTTTTGTCTTAATATACCAAATTTGTTTTTGTCCAAATCTTAATTTTGTTATTTAAAATGTAAATTTGAATGCATATATGGATTCAACACCCTGAAAAACCCTCGAAGCGGTACATTTTTGTTGTTTGTAGATTGAAGGACCTAAACTAATGCAGAATGGCTTTGTGGATGCCATTTCTAAAGTTGGGCTAGCCAAATTCCTTTCGACATTTTATGGGTTGGAATCTTTATACTGTATAACCGAGTAATTTTCTACCACCTATATAGCGAAGTAATTTTCTATCACTTGTATAACCTTGCCCCTTTCTATCAAAAAAGAATGTTCCCGCACTCAAGAATTGGCTTTTCTGGCTATGGGCGACTAGAGAATTTTAAAATTATATAACCTTTTAGATGATTATAAAGATCTAATTTCGCCATTTCTACAAAAAGACCTAAATGAGTTCAAATTACTGAGTTTTGGGTGTAAAATGTTAGTTAGTTGGAACCATTTATCAAGTGCATTATTTGAGTAAAGTCTAGACAATAGCTAAGATGAGGAGGTTGGACCTATTTGAGGTACAGGGTAAAACACCTCCAAACTAACGGTCAAGCATAAGGTTATGCATATACATGTAGTTCAAGGTCTCCTTTTCCTCACATTATTCTTTATGAATTAAGGAATTTATGTTGCCAAGTAGGAACACCTTGATTACTAGGATTTGATACATGCTTTATGTTATATAATCTAGTCTAAAGGAACCACCCCAACAACGAGAGGTATATCTTCTGACACTCGATAAGATATAGAAAGGCACTTGAGTACTTAGAATACCAAAGAACTCGATGTTTATAATGACATAACGATGTCGAATTAAAATTCTACTAAAGGATTTCACTAAGGTTCTAGTGCCTTTGTTCAGGGTTCGTTAGCAGGTTCTAAAGGTTTCTACAAAAAAGTATTTAGGTAGATATTAATGACCATATGATGTTTTTACCACCACCATTTATACAAACTTGTTGTAAGGTAGAACACATGAAGATTTAAATTGGTTCTGCTTGAGAAAGATGACAACTATTTTGATTGATGTGTATTTAGAGTTTTATTGTTGGTTATAATTTGCTTACAATGACCCTAGATGTAGTCACAAAAAAGTAATAGGAATTACTATTCACGGTGAAATTTTATACCGAAATCCCTCAGGTATACAACAAGCTTCCCAAAAACCACACATCATTGTTGGAAAAATTTGTTGATTGTGCCTATATTTTTATCGCATTTTCCTTTAAACCTATAAACTCTATCGCCAGTATCATAGCCATAATCGTGCTTCCATTAACCCTATTTCTATTTTTGGTGAAATTTTACCACGGTTGGAGGTATCAACCATTAGAAAGACCAACACTATTGGGTTCTGAAACCACCAATCAAAGGATATATCTTCGTGTATCTTGTTTAGGGTTCTTCACATGATTCCATGAAGATACGAGGTCATTTTCTTCTATATATCATCTTCATATTGCCTCATAATCACAAAGTATATTGCATGACCTCACATCCTCCTAGCAAGGTTAGTCTTATATGCTGAATTATATTTATGCTTGGATGGTGATTTGTTTGCTGTTTGGAACCATGGAGGATGACAACATGCTACTAAAAATTGTTGTATTATAACCGGATTATTGATGTCAAGCCCCCATTCATGGGCTACTTCCAAATATTGAAATAAGGAAGAATTTCCCATGATAGTTTTGGAACCTTAAAACCATGTTAAAATTTTTTGAAACATGTACCTAAAACTAAAACAAATGCTACAAAAAAATCTCTATAATGTGATGAAATTTCTATTATAGGAATTCTCTAATGCTACTCATACGTTGTTTGAAATGATGGAGGCTGAAATTTAGAACCTAACTACGCTAGTCTAGTATGCAAAATCTAATTCACGGCATGAGGCATATGATGAAGCCATTGGCTAGGTTACATGTTGGTAGTGTATGCTATATTGATATACTTTTTCTTTTGGTTATAAACTTGGAACTTCACAACATCATACCATGTTTTATTAAAATATGAATTGATTGTTGTGAGACAACTAGCATCTAGATCTTTGGTTCTATCCCATACTTTTCCATCAACATCTAAGTTGTATTTCCTGTGCATGTGTTGAATGGAGTAGCTATTGTGGCATCCTTATTATTGTTCGTGTCAAACATGCAATTCTGACATGTCTTCTATTTTATGTGGAAGGTATTTCTACATTGTATTTGCTAAGGACGTGTGTTCACTGGGCAAGTCAAATATTCAAAATGTTGGACATGTTTTTTATTGTGTTCCCGAACTTATTCTCTTTGTCTTTGTTTTGTATTATTGTTCGAACATATTCTCTTTATCTTTTTTGTATTATTATTCTAGAACATATTATCTTTGTCTTTGTCTTTATTTCACACGTTGTTTTTATGATATTTAAGTATTTTAGGTTATTTGTTTTTGGGTTTTTGGCCACAGAAGTGGTGATTGAAATACCCGGATAATCACTTTATAATTATTAGATTTGTATCTATTTGAGTTCCTTTATATAATAAATCTTCACCAGTATATCTTAACTAGATATTCTACTCTTAACTCCATTTCAAATTGTTGTAAAATTTTTGAGCATATTCTTCTCCTTGACTCGAGGTGGTGGATTTCCCATCCTGCGAGGAATTTCTCTTTCATCCGATCCTTCATTTTCCATTGAATATGATCCAAGAGATTCCCCCACTTTGGATCTATCTTGGGGGATTCCTATGGTGGTAGTCCGGGTATAATTTTTGAGAGTGGTCTTTGAGAGATTTTTAGGGCCCCATTTCATCTCGAGTCTTATCCATTTCATTGTATCTTTTAAGTGTAGGAAATAGTGCAACATTTCTAAGTCTTTTATCTTGTCTTAAAGGTCATCTCCCTCTTATATTGATAAACGAGAAGATTGAAGTCAACAATAGTTGTATCATGGCTTGTCCATAACTCCCTACGAATATAAGGAAAGTTACATACTGAAAAACATAATCTGCAGAACCATACGAAACTTGACCCTTTTCCTTGGAGTCCATGTAACAAAGTCATCAACCATAATCTCTTGCAACTACTAGACTATGTACGACAAACATACGCAAAAAGAATCATCGGGTTATCTTGTCGGTGGGTTTTGTGCTTCTGCGGAAAGCATAGCTTGATAGAACTTCTTATGTGAGGAGTTATCATAGGAACACTTGAAATAACAACCTTCAACAAAAGCTTGCCTCGAACATAAATAAAATTTTATAGAATTATCATGGTCCTTCTTCAACCAGAATGAATAAATAGTTGCACTATCCTCCTTTCTAGATGACATTGATCGATGAATTAAATTACTCAATCCATGATATCCGGTCATCCATATTCATAATATTTTATTTCATAGGATCTTAGCTTAATTCATCAAAGGGCCAAATGACACAATCCAAGATCGGGGTCCTTACGGTTCATACACTTATAGTGCTTGTCAAATCATAGGATTTAATATGCTTTCTTAGAAAGTACCTTTGATTTTGTGTTGATAAGGGTTGATATCTGGAATAGCTCAAAAAAGCACCATGTAATTTTTCTCCTAGTGGCCGGACCAAGGTAAAGGTGTTGCATAAAATTCCATTACGCCTACTACTGAATAAAGAGTTAATGTTTTCTTCCATACACCATCATTTCTCCTTCAATTATTACTACAATTAACTATATCCAAATACCACCATTATTGTTTTCCAAATGAGTACTATAAGTTGTCCTTCATTATCTGCCTTCCATGATTAGAAACGATACACTAGTAGATTAACCCATCAAGTTCTTGTATTAAATACAAATATATTGTCTTATTGATTATCTAGCATCTCACGAACTTAAAGGCTCTTGTTATAATCATATCTAGATCAAAAACACAGAAAGCAAACTTGCCTACTATACTTTTTATGTGTGTTAATGATAATTGCACTTCAAGCATCTTCTGTCACACAAATTAGGTTGTTTGATGCTTTAGGATCTGTATTCATTCAATAGCAAACTCTAGGAATGTGTTCTTGGCTTCGGTCACATATTATTCTACTCCAGCCAAAGGATCTCCATGGATTCAAGCATGGCAACAAAAACATAGATGTTAGTAGCATCTCCAAAGTCTGTATTGGATGATTTTAATACCAGTTATTATGATTCATAGGATAAATAATGACACAAATAAAATTAATATAAAAAAAATCAACTCAGGGCAGAAGGTGACTATTGCTTTCTATCCAAGTGAAGTCATTGAAACACCTCAATAGGATAAGGTGTTTAATTCTAGAAATATGTCCTCTCACAATTCATATGCACAATATTCGTGTCTCATGTTTCTCGGCTCAAAAGTTTGTGTTGGCAAACCAAATTTCTCTTCCAAGTTCATCATTAATTAGCAAAAGTACTACAAAAGTGCCATGGTGAGAAAAGAGCCTCGGAAGAAATTATGTTAGGTATTTTCGAAAACACGGATAGATGATAAGCTGCCAACACATAGAAAATTAAGTGAGGGAAATGAGGACATTCAAAGTCTTCAAAGAAACTAAAACATCGGAAGATAAAAGAAACCAAGAAAAGTATTCTCTCAGTTGCCTAAATTCAAAATACCCAGTATGTTCACGAAATTACCCCGATTCTATATTAATAAAGTATTGAGCAATATGCCTAGTAGTCAACGTGCATGTCTTGTAGCATGTTCAACATAATCATAATATTTTAATGATAAGGATTTGTCTTGCCGGAACACAAAAGAATACGAAATAACCATAAACATAGAAATACGGGTGGAAATAAGGCTTCATTTCATTAATATCAAATCACAAAAATATGTACAAAACATGATGGTAAAATAGCTAGGGTGTTGGTAGTGAATCTGCGAGAAGAGATGTGGTGGCTACGGACCTGCGAGCCCCAATGATACAGCTGAGGCTTGAGGAGCCTGTTGTGTGGAGGAAACAATGGAGAACTCTAAACGTCCAAAAACCTAACCCTACGAGATGAAGCGCCAAAACTATGGGCCCCGTTTGGGTAAATTGGTGTTTCAACTTCCCAAGGACATAACTTCAGCATACGATCTCCATTTGACGCATATGATACATTGTTAGAAATATCTATCCCAGGGACGTAACTTTGGGATACTATCTCCGTTTGGGGCTTCAAAACAGCTCCGGAAGTCCAGGACACGAAAAATGGTAAAAATAGTAAGTTGTGAAAAAACTAAAAGAGACAATGGTGGGGACCCAAGTTTAATAGGCGGGTGGCCATCAATATCCACCTGGATCATTCCTCCCCCCTTAGGAAGAAATGGTCCCCATTGCATTGAGCTCCTCCATGAGATGAGGAAACTTCTGTTGAACTTGGTCCCTGGTGAACCACTTGCCTTGGTGCGGGGAGTTGGCCGACGACAACCCGATATAATTGGATCTATGCAATAACGGTGTTCTTGATTTGCATTTTCACTGATACGATCTGGTGGCATGTTCCATGCAATGGGTTTAACTCTTTTTGTGTGTGGAGTTCTTCTTTCAATGTCGAGAGGTGTGTGATAGAGGTGGGAAGTAGGGACGAAGGCTTTCTACATTGAATGCGGGGGGTGTGAGATCAGGGAATGGTGGAATGCGAGATCGAAGAATTTTTCCCTCTGACCTTGGTGATGGTATAAGCCCATATTGGAGCGAGAAAATCTTGCGGTGGGGTCCGGTGAGGTGCTCCTTCTACAAATGTAGCACTTTTTCGCCCACGGAAGTTGTGTGGCAGCGTGTTAATCATGTCGTTGTGTAACGTGGCTGTCCAATATAATACATGAACCTGTTGGCGGGGGATGTCTTTGAATACGCTCGGTAATTTGTTTTCTTTGTCGGCTTCGAAGGACTAGACATAAGACCAAATGTTTAGAGTATTACAAATGGCATGGCTATGTCAATGGGACATAGTGGCTAGAATCCCAAGCCCACGAAAGGGCGCGAGCGGTTAGGTTTGTGGAGAGCCCGATTATAACTGTGTTGTAAATAGGAAGGCTCTCATCCCATGTGCGTGGATGCTTAGAATTTTACATGCACGGAATGTGTACGATCATCTTGTTGACGACCTGCTGTACGGCCATCGGTTTGGGGATGGAAAGCTATGGACTTGGTGAGCTTGGTGTCCAACATTGACCGGAGAAATTTGGACCAAAATGTCTTTGAGAACTTTTGCTATCGTGATGCGATGTGATATTTGTGGGATCCCAAAGTGCACCCACACTCATTAAAAGAAGAGTTTGCTTGATAGCTTGTTGTGATATTCTTCTTGCGGGCTGCCATAATGGCCATCTTTGAGAATGCGTCGACGACCACAAAAACATAGTCATTTCCATGCTTAGTAGAAGGAAGGCACGACATGTAATCCATGGAGATGGATTCCCAGGTGCGACTACGGGTAGGTAGTGGAGTATAGAGCCCTTGCTTCTTGATGGTTGGTTTGGAAATGGCACAAACGGTGAAGGATACGATGTATACGACACCCTGTCGAAGGTTTAGCTAGTGAAATTCTTCTACGGTCACTTTTTATTTTCTCGACCCAAAATTTCCAACGACTAGAAATTTGTAGTGCACTTCCCATATCATCTTGGCACACTCGCTTGAAAGACACAAAGGTATCCCAAGTGACATAATAATGCATCTTGGAGGTGAAAATTTGGAACTTGCATACCCCCCGAAGTGCCTTGTATGTGTAGTTGAATTATGGATCGCTCTGTTAAGCAGGCCAATGAGAAGTCTCCTTTAAAGTTGGAATAGTTGTTATGGAAACGGTCGGTAATTAAATTTGGGCGATCTTTGCTACATTATTGGTGCTACCCTTCTTGTATGATGTTCAAATGAAATTGTTGTAGATATTGTGGACCACACTTCTAGGTAGGCGATCATTATGAAATTTCCCTTATGTACGTATGAGCTGGGGGTTGGTGGTACGTGTGGATGATTGTCTCCTTCCCCAAAATGTAATGCTTCCATTGTCGACAAGCCTACACAATGGAATACATTCTTTGTCATAAGTGGGATACTTTTTGAACTATGTTGGACAATGTCTCATTGTGATATGCTGCTTGGATGTCCCTGTTGAGTAAGAGCGCCCCAATAGCATAGTCGGAGGCATCTTTCTCGATCTCAAATGGTTGTTACAGAATCCCGACAATGTGAGAACGCGGGGCGAGCAGAGCGATGTTTCAATTCTACGAATGTCTGTTGAGATTAAGACCAACGAAAAGGAAATTTTCTTTCGCTCCTCCTTTGGTGACTTGACTCGGGGCAGACGTGTAGAGAATCCCAACATGAACATAACGATGGGAAATTAGCAAGACCCAAAAGGCTGCGAAGCTACGTTGGGGTGGTTGGGGGTGCGACGATCTAGGAATGACTTGGATCTTGGTGGATCCAAATGCACCCCCATTTCATCAATAATGTATCCCAAATATTGAACTTTGGGTCATGTGAAATTGCACTTCTCCAAATTGGCACACAACTTGTGCCACCTGTTTGGAGGACTTCTCGGATGTGGTGGAGGTGCTCTTCCCAAGTACGGTTGAAGATCGAATGTCATCCAAGTATACTGCAAATGAGTTGGTGAATGGATGCAAAGATGTGGCTCCATCAACCTCATGAAGTTTGTGGGAAAATTTTTCAATGCGAAAGGCATGACGAGCCATTCAAAGGCCCTCCTTGGCTTTGAAGGTAGTCTTCCACACATCGGAAGGTTCAATTGGTACTGTTGATACCCGGACTTCAAGTCGATCTTGCTGAAATATTTTCCACTTTGAGTTCATCCGGAAAATTCCTTAAATCCATGGGATCGGTACCTGTTTCGAGATAGTGATCTTGTTTAGCGCTCAATAATCAATATAGAGTGGGCCAAGTCCCATACTTATTTTTTGTACCAACACGATCGGGCTCACGGGGGGTGATGGACTTGGCCGGATGTGACCTTTACGGCGGCTCACAGATACGCACTCTTGATTTCATCATCGAGGAACATGGCACACATAGATCATGCCATTGGGTAGCAGCACCTAGGGTCGGTCCATTGGGGTGCCTTTGATAGTGTAGACGCACCCCTGTGGGTGAGGTGAAGATGTCCGTGCTCTCCACAACCTTGTCCATTTGTTGTTGTCGTGTAGAGGAGCCATGTACGAGGTCGTGGCCACGGTCTTCTTCTTGCCTTGGGGTGGATCATCGGGGAAAACAAATTTCCTAGTTTGGGAGCGGAAAACACACGCATTGTTTGCAATAACCAAGGAGATAGTGGGAGCGATGCGGTACCTTTGGTATCTGGCCAAATTTATTTCCCAAATTAACAATAACAACGCAAGGCAGGACTCATACTCGGCACATGTCACTTCCATAAGTATGGTTGGCCTAATAATACATCGAAACATAAATAGTATAAATGTCCTGATACACTCATCCATGAAGGGCAATCTTTATGGGGAAGGCGGCACTATGGGCGGCGCGGAGATCCGTCATGGTGAAGCCACCGATGGTGTATGGTTGTGGGTGCGATGTGGTTAGCAAGCCCAATAGCTTCATGAAATCTTCTAAAATGAGGTTCTTTTGGCTCCCATTGTCGAAAATGAACCATGGCGAAACCCTTTACTCACATATGGGAGTGGAAAGACCTCCACCTCCTCTTGGATCTTTTTGGTTCACTCCTTGGATATTTGTGGTGGCAACAATGGCATTGGCCTCGGCATCAATAATCTACTTACCTTTGTGTCACCTTGTCGAGGAGTTCTGATTTAGAATTGGAGCATGCATCGAGTTCGAAGCCCTCTACGACCACCGGCCCCGACTTCTTGGCCGACACTCACTTGTGTTGTGAGTGGAGCTCTTATGGAACTCACACCACTTTCCGTGTCCTTCATTGGCCACGTAGTGTCATTTATTTTCTTGTGTCTTTAGCGAGGGCTATCTTGGAGGCCGCCAGCTGCCTTGGATTTTTCCTTTGTTGCGGTTTTGGAGGCACCTTTCCCTTGCTTTTGATTCGCGGATCCAAAGTCTCACTTCTTTTGTTTGAATTTTGCTCAATCTTAGCGACGTACAGAGCATGTCATACCAAGCGAGAGATGTCGAGGAACTCCATTTTCCTCACGAATGTATATGTGCATACATCCACAATTCTTTAACACAAATGTTTCTACGAATCTTTGATACCCAACTTTGTGCGCGAACATGGAACGACATTCAGCTCATGCACATCTTGATCCCTTTGTTGCCGTGATATGGTCCATTGTATGTACTTGTCCTCATAGCTCCCCACGGGATAGTATTTTCCTTGATGGCATCTCGGGAAAGAGTTACAAGTGGGTACGGTGAGAACGAGAGAGGGTTATGTCTCATCCTTTTTCTCACAGTGGGTTTCCACCGATCCTTAACATGGGGGAATAGCTTTGAGGAGTGCAAAAATAATCTTCTCTCGGTCGGAAAAGTCATGAGCGAAAATATCCTTCTATTAGATTCAACCATCTATCTACGGTATCTACATCTATTTGACCCTCCAAATATGGGAATGTCAAGGGATTTAGTTGTTGCCTTAAAGGGAGTCGCACCTCGAGTGCGTGCCGGATGCGGATGTGCCACCGGTGGCGATTGTTGAAGGATGCAGGCAAAGTTATCCATCATACGGTTACTTTATTTTTGAGGGCCTCCTCGAGCAATATTTTGATAGATCTCCACTGCTCCCTCATCTTTCTTTTCATCCCCCATAAACAGTCGGGGTTTGCGAGGGCTGATCTTTAAAGGTTCCACTAGATCGAGCCCTAACTCCTTATGCCCCAACCTCATTGGGGACATGCAAAGAAGGATCGAGAAAAAAGAGTAAGTTTGCTACGTCTGGCAGTTCGGATTTATGCGGGGAACCGCGGAATACAGAAATAACCATAAGCATAGAAATACGGCGGAAATAAGGCTTCATTTCATTAATGTCAAATCAAAGAAATATGCTTACAAACATGATGGAAATAAAATAGCTAGAGTCTTTGGTAGCGAATCTCTAAGAAGAGATGTAGGCGGCTACAGAACCTCTAGAAAACTGCTCTTAAATGAGGAGCTCGAGAACTGTTATTATGGAGAAATAATGGAGAACTATAAACGTCCGAAAACCTAACCACAGGAGATGAAGCGCAAAACTATGGAGGCCGTTTGGGTAAATTGGTATTTCAACTAGGGACGTAACAGTATACTATCTCCGTTTGGGACTTCAAAATGGCTTTAGAGGATTAGGGACACGAAAAACTACTAAAAATGATGAGATTGTGAAAAATTAAAAGAGACAATGGTGGGGCCCCAAGTGGAATAGGCGGGTGGCCACCCAATATCACACGGATCACAACTCTAGTGAAAGAAAGCACTCCACACAATAGAAAAGAAAAAGAATTCACTAGCGAGGGAGCATGTTGGGTAAATGGAAAAAATAATGTTATAGAATAAGACCCCCACAACGAGGGGGAAAAATTGGTCCTGGAAATCCGGAGACGACACGATTGTTGGCTCATTTTGTATTCCTAGTTCATCCACTTAAGGAGCAATTAAACGAGGTCTACCCCAATATCTTGATCCATATGCCTTTGAACTAAAAATTAAACAAACACCCCCAATATACATGTAAGACAAATGAAGAAAGACTAAACAACAAATTAGATTTATCGTGTTTTTCTTCTCCAACACAATGAGAAAGGTATCATCCCTGGATGCAAATATGTGGGGAAGGAGAAAATGAGTCGAAAGGTTAGTATAAAAAATTCAGTCCATTTTTTACTTTGGGAAATAATTGAATACATTTTTTTCCAATGTTTTGTAGTCTTAAATTGAACTAATTGTTGTGTTATTGTTTGGTGTTCCTCTTTTGAGAAAAGATATAATATTCTTGTGATAAGTTTCAAATTTTATTTTATTTTTTGGTGGTTGTCATTGTTCGAGTGCGGACACGAAATTCCGAATCACATGTCACTTTATGTGAAGGGGATATATGTATAATTTTATTTTTTTCCTGTGGTTAGAGGAGATTCATGTTAAATTTGCAGAAGTTTATATATCATTCGAGATATCTAAAATTTCTAATTTCTAATTTGGATATTTATGTGATAGTGAGACAAAGGTCCCAATTATAAGGTCTTACTTGACAACATTGAGATTTTTATTTCATTCAACTGTAAGATATTGCATCATCTTCATTAATTCTCCTCTTCTATATGCTATCCACTTGTATTTCCTTTCCAATATTTGGTGCATTTTACGAGTTATGAGTCATTTGTAGACCATAATTTTCTTCGAGTTTCAATTCTAATTGAGTATTCAAATTAACATATTTAGGTCTCTTATACGTAACTATTTTTCCCTTCACACAATTTTCATAACTTGCATATCCATTAGGTAGGTAACTATAGCTTCGATGATCTTTTTTTCTTGTTTAGTAAAGATTTTTTGTATATTCCTTTTAAAATTCTTTGCACTATGGTAAAATAATATATGAACAAAAAAATATGCTATGAAAATGAAACGAGGACTTGGATCCTCTTACATATGATGTATGGACCTCACGTACCAAATGTCATTGAAAAAAATAATCGTAGCTGGAATTAAACAGATCTCCCTTGCTCAATATAGCTTAAAAACACCCCAATCCCATGACTTTCAACAACGGAATTTTTGAAGGTTGCAATAGCGTAATTCATATGAGGGTTTCTAAAGAAAATTATGAATCAATACAGATCTAGAGATTATATTAATCATAGAGCCAAGAAGCTGAGTTTAACCTCTTTTATACGAAATAAGACAACCGAGGCGAGGTTTTCGGCACTACACAAGTATAAAGAAATACTACGGAAAATCACGTTATCTTTGCCAGAATTTGTATTTGATACCAACATGAAATAGCTGATCAATACATAAAATGACCAAAGGACCTCCTTATTAGACCTTGGGAGAGAAATAGACAACTTCTCCTCAAGTACTAGCACAAAATCAAAGTTCAGCCACCTTGCTGTGCACCTACGAGAAGAAGCGAGTTTCTAGAATGAAGTTTGTGTTGTTGATGTTGGTGACTACTTGACCTAATTTAGATGGTGGAAATATAACTTGGGAACCTTCTCCTTTGATCCCTTAAGTAAGCTAATCCAAGGAAGAGGATGGAATTCCGCGTGAGAATCCCTTGCACTAAAAAGTGTTGCAACCACAACTAAATAGTTGAAGCATCGAGTATTCAAAAGACCAAATATAGATGAATACTAAATGCCTTCCTTCTTTGCTATCCCCTTCTTCTTATCCTTGGTGAGCCTCCTCACCTGACCCCCACTCATTAATGAGAGTGACTTCCTTGAGAATATTTCTCCTTCAAAGCTATGTTGTCATGCGGTTTCCCTCCTCTTGTAGCAACTGATGACTTGGTCAAGTGGATCTAGTTCACACGGCCCCTTTCACACCAAGGTGGCTTTATTTTCCCTCTAATCTAATCCCCTTTCCATAGTGGGATTGTTTATTCTTATTCAAGAGATTTAAAGTTCCTCCCTACCTTTATTCTTATAAGCGAAAAATGGAGCAATTATAATATTCCGGCTAGCAATGGCTAATTGGGAATGTTAGATTCCTCCTAGCTCCAAAAGTTGCTTGTCCTCGAAAGCAACGACAAAAGAAAGGATACTACAAGATCTTCTCTCATTCCCAATTAGCTTCCTCATTTGGTAGATTCCTCCATCGAATCATATATTCCTTGATAACTACTGTATTAGCTTCACTCTCCCTTATGTATAAGAATGCCACGGCTGCAAAATTAGGTGGCCCTCATCATCAATGGGCGGGAGATCCATGTTGCTTCATTTCTCCCAATGGCCTTCTTGAGGCAAAGAACATGGAAAATCTTGTGGATCTTACTCCCCCTTTAGGAAGCTCCCGGCTCACCTGCTACCTTACCAACATAATTGATCACCTTGTATGGCCCATAGAAACGTGGTTTGAGCTTCTCGGCTCCTTCTCCTTGAGTGTGAGTATGTATAAAGTTGAAGATGAAGATAGACAAGATCTCCACCTCGAAACTATCTCTACTCAACCATAGTACGCATATATATTGTGGTTTTGGGCGGTAGCAATGTTGTCTTTGAGGGCTCTAAGTATGTCCTAATTATCTTGAATCTGTTCTTTGCTCTTGGAGCCTTACTTACCCCAAACATAACATTAGCGAATGAGAATGCATCATACCCATATAAGGCACGGAATGGAGAGTCATACCAATGAGAAAGATGGTGAGTGGTGTTGTAACAATACTCCCCCCAAGTGGAGCCAATGCAACCAAGCCCTGCGCACGCAACATAGTTTCTCAAGTAGCCTTCTAGCCACTTTTTCACTATCTCGGTGCCCATCGGTTTGTGGGTGATAGCTAGTGCTTGGTATCAAATCAGTCCCCACTAGCAGGAAAAGTTCTTGCCAAGCACCCATGAAAATGGTATCACAGTCACTCACTATGGTCAACAGGAGACCATGAGTCTAAATACATCTCTGAAGAAGAGCTCGACCACTGTGAAATAGTATAATGTGCGGAAATGGAAAATAAATGAGAGTAATTTTTTAGTCTATTAAAAACTACAAAGATACAATCCTTACCCCATGCGATGGTAGGCGGTGATGAAGTCCATAAAGATTCTTTCACTTCCCATCAGGAATAAGTAGTGGATGCAATAACCCAGCGGGGGTGGGTGTGTTCTCCTTGTTTTGCTAACAAATTGTGCACTCCTTGACATGTTGACACATCCTAATTGAAACCCTTCCATGAGAATCTCTCTCTTATGGCCCTATAAGTCTTTTTGAAGCCTTGATTCCCTACAAGTGGGGAATCATGTGATGCTAGTAGATCTTCTCTTTGGGTTTGAATTCTTAGCCAAGAAGATCTAGTCCCGATTAATAGATGATCTCATCGCCAGCCTATACCTCTCATCTGATACCACTCCATCAAGTATCTCACATGCAAATTCATCTTCAGATACTCAACTAAAATTTGAGCCTTCAGTACGCATCTATGCCCCTCAAGGACAGCGTTGTAGGCCTCCTGGATAGAGCATCAGCCACCACACATTGCTCTTCCCCTTGACATATTCTATGCAAAGTCATATGCTTGGACTTTTCTCCCACCCACTTTTGTTGTCTCTCTTGGAGTTTCTTATGTTCAAGGAAGAATCTAGGAAACATTATGGTTAGTCTTCACCTTGAACTTATTCCCCACCAAGTAATGCCGAACTTTTTCTAATGCATGCATGATAGCCAACATTTATTTATCATATATGAGGTATAACCTTTCATGAGGAAGCAACCTCCTGCTTTCAAAGGCATAGGATGCCCTCTTTTGCATCGAAGTTTGCTCAATTCCTTCACAGTGCATCACATTCTAGAACAAAAGGTTGAGAAAAATAGGGCAAAACCAATACATAATGACTACTCATTACCTCTTTGAGATTATCAAAAGCCCTTTGCACTATAGGTGTCCAATGGAAAGCTCCCTCCTTGGTAAATTAAGCGAGTGGTGTTTCTAGTTGTGAGAACCCTTTCACAAACTTAGGTAATAAGTGCATATGCCAACAAATCCCGGAGTTTGTGACATTCCACAGGCTCAAGCCAATCTCTGATAGCCTAGATCTTCTCCTCATGCACCCTTACTCCATCCCTCCTATGATGTGACCCAAATACAACATCTGCGAGGGCCAAATTCACATTTGGGGCTTGGCATGGGGTACTCCTTGGTATGTAAAATTACTCTCAATATCTTGCGAATGCTCTCCCAAGTGCGATTGTAGATAATAATATCATCAAAAGAGACAATACAAACTTTCTAAAATGACCACCAAATATGTGGTTCATGCAAGATTGGAAATTTTTTGAGACGTTAGTCGATCAAAATGACATCACCAAAAATTCAAAATGTCCATAGTGACATACGAACGTTGTCTTGGGGTATCACGAAGTCCCTCACCTTGATTTGATGATACACGGATCTCCGTCAATCTTGGAGAAGTGTTTGAGTCCTCAAATCATCCATTAGTTCATCGATCTTGGGTATGGGTTATTTTTCTTCATGGTCTTCTTGTTCAAGGCTCTATAATAAATCCACATCCTCGATGTGCCCTTCCTTCTTCTTTACGAAGACCGAAGAAGCAAAAGGACTATTACAAGGCTTTGATGTGTCCTAGAGCTAGCGGCTCTTGGATGGCCCTCTCAATATTATCCCTACAAGCTTTGGGGTGCCTATAAGGAGTGGTGATTCTTTTGCTTGGATTCCTTGTTGCAACTTAATAGTGTGTTCAAACCCTCGATCGAACGCCTTCCTAGTGGAATATCTTCAAATGCGCAGAATACGGAGTCCAAAATAGATTTTACATCGGGATGCCTTTGGTGAATCCTTGCCCCTTGCTTTTGATAGATGCAAATCCACTACTATTCTATATCTCCTACGCGAGATCTTCTTCCATCCTATGTCTTGAAACAATCTAAGGGGAATACGTGTTCATTCCCATGATCTTACGATGCTGACCACTCTTCCCTTCTATCCATTCCATCTCCAAAGTTTTCCAATCGGTGGTAAATCTCCCAAGTGATCAGCTGCTGGACCCCCAATATGATATTGGTGTATGGAATATCAACCACAAAGAAGTGGTTTGTTAATGTGTGGGTCTCAACGTGGATGGTGCCGAGCAACTTGGCACCTTTGCAAGGGTCTAACTCACGGGACCGGAATGCAGAAATCCCTCCAAACTCTTCCATGTGGATCCCTCTCACCCTGCAGCACTAGTTGCATCAATAGAGGTATGAGTTGTTCCACACTATCTATCAACATAGACACTATTTTCCCCGCAATAGTAGCTCTTACCCTCGAGGTCGGATATTTGGGACCCCTCTTCAATGTTGCAATAGCTCCCCTCTTGGAGCAAAGTCTTCTATGGATGGTACGACGCGGCTTCCTCCCTTCACAGCAGAAGGTCTCTATAAGATATGCCTTCTTTGAAACACATTCTTCCTTCAAATCATGAACAAGGATTGTCTGCTTTGTACTGAAAGTCTCTTGCTACGGCGAGTATTTCTTGCCACAGAGCGAGGTATTATTTGTAAGTCTCTATCTTTCTCCATAGCTTCAAGGAGAGTGGTTGGTTTAGTGGATTTGACCAACCCTTGCAATGGTTCAACCACCCCATCAATAAACACGCATACCTTCCTACTCATAGTGAGGTTGGATACCATCAACGATAGCGCAAATATTCGGCCAATATAGTCTTCGAAGATCTCCCTCTTGTTTGAGCTGATAGCTTGACAAAATGGGCTTACGGATCTCTTGGATCAAATATTTCTACTATTATTTTGGTAAATACTGAGTATGAAGTGATGTGATTATGCCCAAGTGTGTTTAATCCATGGAAACCACCATTCATGAGCATCCCCTTCTAAGTACGGTGCGGCCCTATTTTGATGGCTTCTATTTGAGAAACCTTGTTGAGATGAAAATAAGTGTCGAGCTTCTCCACCCAAGCCTTGGCTATAGGTGTTCTATCATATGTAGGTAAGAAAGAACCTCCCCATACTACGTTTTAGGTCTGATCCATACATAAAACTTCCCGCTTCTCGCATTAATTAACTCTCCTCCCATCCTTGATGCGGAAAAACTCTGAAAGCTCAAGTATTCTTTGAACTTACGAGATTGGGATTCATATTCCTCAAAATAATGACCCGAGGTTTATCCTCATCCTCCCGGATAGGAATGAAGGCATGGTGGCACGTTTTGGTGCAATGAATGCTCCATGCCATGTGGAGGTATTTGGTGCTTGCCTCATGGCAAAACCCTATAGACTCCCTTTTATGCCTCATCTCCTTGGGGTTCTTGCAATTTCTACATGGTTTTAAGTAGGAGTTTTGAAATATCTTCCTCCTCCATCTTGTAGATATATTATCCCCACAAAATTTGAGCCAAGAGCGAGCTACGGTACCATTGTAATGACGTTATTTTCGAGGAATTGTTGCACTATGGTCGGTGAAAACGTGTATTCGAAAATTGTGCTATGAAAACATGAAACGGAACTTGGATCCTCTTATATATGTTATATGGACCTCACATACCAAATGGAATCGGAAAAAATCATCCTAGCTACATTAAATAGATCTCCCAGCTCAATATAGCTTAAAAACACCACATCCCATGACTTTCAACAAGAATTTAGAAAGTAAAACGATTATAATTCATATGAGGATTATACGGTGTGAATCAATACGGATCTACGGATTATGGTAATCATAGATCGATAAATGGAGGTTTAATATCTTTTATACAAGAAATAAGACAACTTGAAGCGAGGTTTCAACACTAAACAAGTATAAAAGCGATCTTCTGTGAAAAATCACGCGGTCTATTGCAACTGCGTATTTGATATATTTGAATATAACATGAAATATGCGATAAATACATAAAATGGCCAAAGTCCTCACTTATTAGACCTTCCGAGAGAGAAATAGAAACCTTCTCCTCAGAAATCTTGCTTACAAAATCAAGGGATTCAGCCCTACCCGCTGTTGCACCTACGAAAGAAGCCTTGAGTTTACGGAATAAGCCCCACTTGCTTGTTGATGTTGGTGAATGCTTGACCTAATTTAGATGGTGGAAATATGGCTAGAACCTTCTCCTTTGATCCCTTAAGCAAGTTTATCTGGAAGGATGGAATTCCCACTTGTAAGTCCCTTGCACTAAACGGTGTTGCAACCACATCTAAACGGATGAAGCATGCAGTAGTCAAAAGACCAAAAATAGATGAATATTGAATGCCTTCACTTGCTGCTATCCCCTTCTTCTTGTCTTTGGTGAGCACTCCTCACCCCTGACCCCACTCATTAATGAGGTGACTTCCTATAGAAGATTCCTTCTTCAAAGCATGTTGTCCTTCACCGGATTTCCCTCTTCTTGTGGCAGTAGCTGACTTGGTCGACTAGATCTAGTTCACTTGCATTTCCCCCTTTCACACCAAAGGTGGCTTATTTTCCTCCTAATATGCTCCCCTACATTGGGATTGTTTTATTGCTATTCAAGAGATTTAAGGGTCCTCCCTACCCCTTTTATTATTATTTTCAAAATGGAGCAATTATAATATTCCAACTAGAAATAACTAATTGAAGATATTACAATTTGTAGGACTTTAATTTATTGAAAGTTGTAGAATTTAAAATTTATGAGGATTTCAAGATATAATTTTTAAAAGTCTAATTCTTTAAAAGTGCTAGCTCAGTGGGCACCTTTTACAATAAGGAGATTTGTGGTTTGATTCCATCGTGTCGTGATATTCATATGGAATGGCGGTGATCAATTTTTGGTGATGGAGGCTCTTTTGACCATCACCAATGAGCTTATGGTGACATTTTTCAACCCTCACCCAAAATATGAAATGGTGATGGTCAGCAGCATCGCCATATATATGCATCAATAGTGACGACCGCAGAAGGTGCTGTCACCATAAATCGTTGTTTTGATATGAAATGATGCGGGTCATTGTTTGTCATTATATTCATTATTAGCGCGTACCTTCGAAGTCACCAATGAGCTTATCATGACATTTTTTGACCCTTACCGAGATATCGGAAATGGTGATGGTCAACGAACATCACCATATATATGCACCAAAAGTAACGACCATGAAAGATCCATCACAATAAATTGTTGTTGTTCATATGAAATGGTGATGGTCACTATTCATCATTATAATCAATATTCGTGACAGACCTTGAATGTCACACAACAACGCATCCTTTCGGTAGCGCCACCTTTGGTGAGGTTCAATTTTTGGTGACGGAGGCTATTGTCCATCATAGTTGCTCATATGAAATGGTGATGGTCAGCATCCGTCATTATAAATCATTATTGGTGACGAACCTTAAATGTCACCCAAAACTTTGATACTTTGACGCCTCTTTTGGTGACGTTTGGTTTTTTAGTGATGAAGACTTTTTTGACCATCACCAATGAGCTTATGGTGACAATTTCCTACACCCCTCACCAATGTCCTTTTTTGCTTGTAATGTCCAAATATCCATGCGAAGGTTGTCTTTGCATTTAACTTTATTTAAGATGAAAATATTTTGATGCCACAATACTTAAAATAGTTCTAATTAGAGTCATTTTAACAAAAAGATAAAATATTTAATCAATGTCAATATATTTATTCTGTGAAAACCCCTTCACCACAAGTCTATCTTTGTACCTTTATTTTCCTCCATATTCTTCCTTCGGCTTTGTAAACCCATTTATTTTGCAATGTTGACAGCCTTTTACAAGGAAGCTTATAACTAAGTCCAAAATACGTTATGTAATGAGGATTCCATCTCTTCTTTCATGGCTAGCTCCCACTTCTTCCTAGTTTCTACCTGCGTACTTCTTCACAACATTCATATTCACAAAAATACGATCAACAATACATAATATAATTAAGGATAATGTTGTTCGGGGGTCTACTTATCCTGGTAGATCTTTGACACCACTTTCACAGTGTTTGAGGTGCATGTCAACATTGTGGTGGTTGTTGTTGTTGTGGTACATTGATTATTATTGTTCCTTGCACTTCACTTTTTATGTGATCCATCAAAAATTTGTGTATTCTTTGTTTTTCTTTTTTCTTGTTTATTTTCACGCAATTGATCCCTATACACAAGACCTTTTCATTGAATATTACATCTCTTGCTCCTATTGATTTTTGTGAGTTTTCATAATCATATAGCGATTAAAAAATTAATTAACACCATATCCAATAAAGGTACATTTCTTTAATTTTGCCTCAAGCTTTGTTCTATTTTCTTTATTAATATGGACAGACCTCACGACCAAAAGGCTTTAAAAAGGAGTAGTTTACCATTTTGTCCATGCCTCCTACGGGAATACCACCATCAAGGAACTTGAAGGCCCTCTGTTTATTAGATAAACATCGGTATCTGTATCGCCCAAAATTGTAAAGGAAATCTTGCATGCAATCTCATGCCTTGCACGCTCCATGATTGTCTGTTCATCCTTTCTAACACACCATTTTCCTTTGGTGTTCTTGGGCTTGTCTTCTCTCTGTAGAATTCCATGCTCAGCAGTGCCTATTAAACTCTTTTCTTATAATATTCACCTCCATTGTCGACACGAGAAAATTCAACTTCTTTTGTTCTCAATCTCAGCAAAGCTCTCCATTTCTTGAAAGTATCAAATACATCATATTTATTGCGAATACGATAAATCCAAGTTTTCTAGTTGCATCATCAATAAAAGTAACATAACCAAGAGCCATCGTGATACCTAAGCAAGTCCCCATACATATGTATGCACAATCTCTAATTTTCACTCTTATTTTATTTCCCAACTCTAAATCTCACTCTCTTATGTTTTCCATAAACACAATTCTCACGAAATCCAAATCAATATTCTTGAACGCCTTTAATTCTCTTGAGTGAACAATCTTCTTTCCCTTCTCACTCATGTGTACGGTCTATATTTTTAATGTTTCATCTACTCTTGTGGAGGTTAAATGCTAGTTAAATACTGCTTTGCATAAATACAATGTACGACCTTTTCCTTTTTTATATTACCGAGGATCCTTTGAGCGGCCTTCCGGAGTTTTATACGAAAACATTGTCACGCAACCTTCTTTGCCTAAGCACTTACTGTTAGGTATATTTTCCTTCGGATACGGGTTGTACCCTTACCTCCTTTAATAAACATTTGGTTTCCATTCTGTTGTTTCTGAAAATTTTAATTACAACAATTTTATAGGGTTTATCATCACCCGAACGGCTTTGTCCAAAATCTCCTTGAACATAGTCATGAAAATGTTTCTTATCGGAGTGTGGCATGGAATGAGGCCCCTGAATCTACCACCCAGGTATCAATAAAATTTTATAAAGAAAGAATCAAAGCATCTTGTAACATCATCTATCACATTAGCTTCATGATTGTTTCTTTTTTTGTCTCCTTCTTTTCCTTAGGAACTTATAGTCTTTCTTCATGTGTCCTTTCTTCCTGCATTTTCGGCCACATTATCCCTAATATGGACTTGGATATGAATTTCACGATTTGTTGATATCACAGGCTCTTTCCTCTTTCCATTTTCTTCCCCTAGTCCTGTACTCAAGAGAATTTCTTGATGTCTCACGAAGCTTTCCATCACATTTCCTCACTAAGGATGGCAGTAACATCATCAAACTTTAAAGTAATAGATCTAAATAAAAAGTTAATAATGTCCATAACTAAACCATTCCAACTTTAAGTGCGAGCACGGAAAATCTGTATAGCCCTAACTTCATCATCAAATTTTACCCCTACGAGAACTTAACTAAGTAGCAGTATTAAATTCATTTAAATGATTGACAACAAATCCACCTTCGAAATCTTTATATTAAATAAACGTTTCATAAGAAATACCTTGTTGAGGTGATGGTTTCTATAGTTTCGACAATGCCATCATTAAACCCTTTGTTGTCGATTCCTTAGAAATATTGAAGGCTATCGACTGCGAGGCACAGCCATATTGTTCAAGTGCCTTTCTATCAAGAATATCCCTATTCTTTGTACGTATAAACCCAATTCTTTGTTTTTTTACTGCTCAATGGTGGGTACATATCTTTACGATATAGACACTATTCCATGTGGATCTTCCATACTGGTAGTTTCGGTGAAATTTCTCGACCCTAAACCTACCATTCCTTATTTCTCCCACTCAAACTAGGAACCCTTCTTTCTGCAAGTTTATCGTAAATATACCTTGACTTTGATACCAATTGTTAGAAAACTATATATTACGGAAGCGATGGAACAAATATAATATGTGGAAACGCAAACACGAAAAACATATATCTGAAGAGACATAGATATATGTGGTTCACCCAACTTGGAAGCTACGTCCACGAAGCTTGATAGTCCTTCCTTTATATTATCTAACAAAATGAAGAGACAAAACCTACAACGAGATCCATTGTAATATCTCTTCTCTCTCACACAATCCCCCTTTCTGTTCTATCAGAATATACACCCAATGCCAGTCTTAATACAATTCCCTCATACAATGAGAGGTTTCCTTCTAGGGAAAAGAAACCTAAATTAAACATAACTTCTACCATCGGATCATACGCCTAATGAAAAACCGGGATTAACTATGAAATTAAAATATTTTACAAGGAAATTTTACATTTGTTTTTAGATTTGGGGGCACTTCCCCCAAAACCCCCGGCCCCAGGGGGGGGTGTTGAACCTCAAAACGAGTTCTTAATTTGACACCATTTTTCATCATTTCTTCCATCATTTTCACAAATTCATGACTCCAATCAATGATAATTGAAATATTCCATAGCGAGAGAAAGAATTTAATTATATCTACTTTATATTATGTTGTTTATTGTTATTTAAATGAATTTTTAAGTAGCTACACGGTGTGTGCAATACTGTGACTAATTGTTGTTCCATGACTAGTGTTATGGCAACGGGTTTGAAGAAAATAAGGAAATGGGTCATATGGGAATCTCTAGAATGATCCACACATGGATCGTATCCCATCCACCTATTTTAATTCAAAAATAAAATGTTCCATTACGGGAATTTTGAGGTCTAAAATGGGCCTCCTAAGGAAAATGCAAGTTGAAAAAAAATAGTTTTATTATTTTGTTTATTTTTTATCTTTTTACCCTTTTACTTAAAAAAATGGTGAATCATCCCCCATGGTTGAAATCATCATACGGAATCCTATTGGTTATTAAAAGGTTTTTTTTTTTTGTACATTTTTTTCTTAGGGCCATTTTAGACCTCAGGAATTCCCCCAATGTTATGCTCACGGTCAAGATCGATTAAGGAGCGTGATGCGAACGAGATAATCTCGATTTGCTCTGATGTAGAAAATTAAGAGATGACCACTAAGAATTTACTTCTATCATACTTCTAAATTTCAATTCTAATTGTTATCTATAAGCGAAAACACGGTGGATACGAAACTTGTTTAAATAATGCTCATTTTTGAAACTAGAAATAGTCATAATTTTGGTAATTTCGGTGTACACTTTTGAGACTATGTTTTGATAGCCAGAAAGACCGAGTTCCAGTTCCTTCAATGCGCACGTAGTCCATTATATTTTCAACTCATTATGTTGCGAGAGGGCCCCTGCACAAAAATAGGTTTTTAGTTTTTTGTAGTTTAAATTTCGTTATTTAATTTCTTGTTGTTTTGTTATTTCTTCTCTTGTCAAGTCATAGTTAAACTCACATTATTTTCCTAGTTAGATTCATGTCAATTCATAGTGTAATTTTTCTTAATATTTTATAGATTAGTTTTATGAATGCTTTCTTAGATTAAATTTCCAATTAGATGTGTAATCTTTGTACGCTAAGTCATCTCAAGAAAGTGGCTCTTGTCATTTTCCAATTGGATCGGTTAAGGTATTCGGTCATACATCGGTCATAGTTTCATGCTTTGTATTTTCTTTAATTTCAATTCAACAATGTCATTAAATTCTTAATAATAAGGTTTATGCTTTCAATCCATGGAGTAGAGTTATATTAAGTTAAGATATAATTAAATTAGAATTATGCTCTGTTTCATAAGACAGAAGCGTTGATAGATAATATAGAAAATGATTTCATCTTGTCATTTGAATGCAATTAGATTTGCTTTATTTTAAACTAGTTAGATATTTTTCATAGATGTTTTTTTGGCCTACTAACATCATTCAAAGTTTGATTCATTTTTTATGAAATTTAGATTAATTAATGAACATTTCATTTCTTCCTTCTTTAAGAATTAGTTTTCACCATTAAATTTATTTAGATTTGACTATTCACTAAAATTAAGATATTGCATTTTATTAGACCAATTTTATGCATAAGATATAAAATCCTCAAAACAAGATAAACATATACAATGAAGTAAGAGAACAAGGTGTAATATTCCCCAATTAGTCGATAATGGGAATATACAATTTTGTTTTACTTTTGTCTATGAATAAATTTTAAAAGGAGGATCAATAAAACTCCTAAACAACAAAATAAATCAATGCTCAATGGGAAGAAAAGCTAAATACGGAAGGTATTTTCTTTAACATCAAGTGTGAAGAGGATGGATCAATTATTTGGAACCATGAGGACCAAATCAACAATGTTTTCTGGGTCTGATATGTCTCCTAGAGGCACAATGCGGTTCATGTTTAGAGCCACTCATGTGAATGAAGTTAAATCATCAAGATGGTTTAGAGTTTAACAAGATTTCCACATTATAAAAGAAGAGAATGACACCAGAAGGGGTTGATGATTTGATATTCTGAAGGTATTGTCTTTTTATACATCCCTCATTCTGGTTGTTTGGGCGAGAATGATTGTTTAGCCCTAGGGTGTTCATGAGGTAGGAATCCCACCTCTTCCATTGCGAAACTCTTGGAGGAGTCTTGTTACATCTTGTCCACTATCCGGTAGTTGGCCAAGCTTCATCTTCCAGCTTTACAACTCGGATCTGTTGAGGTTTTGTTGTCCTTGTAAGGTACTGACAGTGGAGGCTAGATCCTGCTAGGATCTGAGCAAATCTAGAGAGCTCTTTTTCGGTGGAAGCCTTCTATCCCATTGGCAAGAGTGTCCACAGACCACTTGGAGATACAACTTCATATCTTGGCATCATGCCAAATTGGTACTAGAGCCTACGACGTAGTTTTTCACTTCCATAAGCTGCCATTATTTGCAAATATTCGATTGTAGAATTAGGCTGACTACATTTTGGAGGAGTGACCTCTTTGGTGATAGGATTCTCCCTTTCATTGTGGTGACCCATGGATTAGATATCTCATTCATGTTCCATTAAAATACGATTTAATTATGATTCTATTTACTGCAGAATTCCTAGATATTGTTGTAGATCTGTAATTCTAGATCTCATATCTACTCTTGTACTTTCATGTTTTGCTCAAAACCCCAAGGAATGCGGCAGGAACTCATCTGATTTTGTAATAAATTATAGATCTATTATTTTATACACATGTCTGTTCTGGATACGAAATGTAATATACGATTGTATTATAAAACGCATTTTCAAGCTTTTGCGGTCTCAATAAGTTGTTGCGACACCTCGATCTTGAGGGTTTCTTCTTAAATCTTCTATTTTTCTCTTGTACAGCATATGAACGGTATGAATCTGTTTTACTGATTTACATGTAATTATTCAGCCTCCATATTGATCTTCTACTTTAACTCGGTGGAACTACGTTATTTACGAGTAGTATTGTTGTGCATGGTAACGACAACATTCTTTACAGGTGTTTTTAAATACATCTTGGGTGGTGAAGTGTTTACCTCACATAGTTTGATTTTTTTTTCTCTTATTTTGGATCTAGACATTAGATCCCTTTGATCTAAGGGATCCAGAGCTACAAACTCATTTCGGTGCACCAATTTTTGAAGGTGTGTTATTCCGGCGGTTGTTGCTATGCATTCCCATTCTAGGATATTACACAAGGTTACCTAAGAATATATATCACACCACACTTCATCAAATTACTAACCTCGATCAATAATTTATGATATCAATTTGAGACATCAATTTGACTAAACATTTTGGCATCGTTCTTTGAGGAAGTGTAATTAGGAAGCCTCATTGCGTAGAGAAAAGGGCTACGGGGTAGATTCATAGCTAGAGGTAGAATTTTGATTCCTACAACACCCTCACCCCACCAAGACCACATAGTTCCACACGACCATCTCAAACTCATATTCCTTTTTTTCACCTTCGGGTACTTAGACTCCCTAAAGTATTAAGGTCATAAATCCAACACTAGGCTTCCCCAACTTCATCTGCGGGGCAATTTTAGAAGAGAAGATCACAGATCTCAAGGAAGGAGTAACCTTTTTCACTTCCTTTGGAGATCATATTCTAGCTCAAGTGTTAGAAATTTGTAGTGAGGAAGAAGAAGAAGACACTTTATTCAATATCCCATTGATAGAAGAACCAAAGGAAGAAAAATTAACTCTTCAATTAGAACCTTACATTAGTTCCAAGGAACATACAAAGCGAGGAGAAGGAGAAGGAGAAGTTATGAATGTAGAAAAATTAAGACTAGAAGGAGGAAAGAGGAGGTGGAGGATGATTTTGGAGGACTGGGTGGAGGGCAAGGGAGGACAAGGCGAGAGGACAAGGAGATCCTAATTATGTTGGATTTGATAGTTGATGAGGATACAAATTATACAATGAAAAATATTTCACCTTTAATCCTTCCTAATTTCCATGGATTAAGGACTAAGGATCTGAAACATTTTTATTTGAATTTTAATTCTTGTAGATCTTATGACTACTTACAAGACTCTAAAAAATTGAAGCTATTCACTGCCAACATTGAAGGTGCGGCTCTAAAATGGTTCACGGGTACGATAACACAATCTATTAGGACATGGGATGAGATGAAGGTGAATTCTTACACAAATGTATATATTATTACACACCTATTAACAAAAAGGATGAAGTATTTAAAATGATGCCAAAAGGATGAAAACTTGGAAGATTTAATTGAAAGATTTAGGTACAATTTAAAGAGAGCTAAAATGGAAGAATTTATATCAAGATACTTGAAAATAACTCTTGTTGAAAGCCATCGAGATATGAATGGATATGTATTCTTAACATGATGGGAAAGGTAGACATATCTCAACTTCCATTACCTAAAATTGCGATTAATACATTCATCTTTCAAGAGGAAAGTCAAAAACTAGGAAAAATATAAGAGATCCTATTCTCTCTAGGATAAATAAATCTGGCGGGACGGTGAGTAGGGTAGAAATTGGAAATATGCATGATTAATTTAAGACATATATCTTAGGGAGTCTCGGTGAAAAAATATACACCATTTTGAAATTACAAAAAAAACAAAAGTTGAAATTGATGCCTTAACTATTTTCCGTCCTAAATGAAAAAATAAACATGCTTTGAGAGAATTTCCTCTTGATGTAAAATTCATGAGACTATGTTATTTGTGTAGAAAATCATGAAACAAAAAATGTCCCTCTATCGAGGTCTTAAGGTTGTCTTTCAAGAAGAAGAATCAACTCCATCTTTAGTAGATCCTCTTTTTTTTTCTCTATAAGACCATGGCCCGGGGCCACAAACTCAAGGTTTTAATAACCAAATGTATAATAATCCCCACAAAACAACTAGAATACATCATAGAAATAACCTTGGTCCCCGGCCTACGGCCTTGGACACGAGGGATGAAAAATCCTTATGGAAGATACTCTCGATATCACCAATATCCACAACCCTATCCAAACTATCCTCCCCAACATTTTCCACAACAAAATCAACCACCCCAAATCCAAAATCAGAATCCAAAACTATCATTACCACGTATCCACAAATAACAAATCAACTACCTACCCGGCCATTACCAAACCCAAATATTAAAAAATTATCAAAATGCACATGTAGAAAGGATAAAAATTTCCAACCCACATGATTACTACACTAGATCTTAACAATGTCCAAATTAGATCTGGTAGAATATTAGAAAGGGTAAAATATACATTGTTATTCAATAAAAAGATGATTTTGAAGAAGAAATTTCTCTATAGAAAAATAAAAGTTCGAAAGAAGGGACATCTCATGATGGGGCAAAATTACGAAAATGAAAAAAAAAAAGATCCAATAAACTCAACTCCTATAATAGAGCAACCTTCAATATCTGTTTCTTAACCCTCCTTTTCTTTGAAAGATTACAAATCGATAAAGGGATATAAAAACAAATTTGTTGCCCAATTATGATTTTAGATGAATTTAAAAATGTCTATATCAAAATTCCCTTATTCTTATTACCATTAAATAGATTCCTATTCAAAAGGTAAAACAATAGAGAGGTTGAGCACAAAAAAAATCAAGAAGGAAAACAAAAGAAATAAAAAGGATTCGATTAGTAGGAAAAATTGCTTGACATTATGATGGGAAAAATAACCATAAAAAATATTTGGACCCGAAGTCCGGTGGTAAAAACACACATTAATGGAATTGATATTCCAAATACATTAATTTACTTAGGAGCAGCCATCAAAATCATGAAAAAATAGACTATGGAGCAACTTAGGCTTCCAAACCTTCAATATACACCAACTTTGTATTACAATTAGCAGAAAAATCGGTAATGAAACCAAATGGTGTATTAGAAGACATATATGTGTCCTTAGACTCTTGGGAGTATCCAATTGACTTCCAACAGTCCTAACTCCCAAGAACAACCTAGGGGGACATCCATTAATTTTAGGAAGACCTTAGTTAGCTACAGTAGATGCTTTCATTATTTGTAGATCTCAACTGACCTGTTTATTTCTTATAGCAACTCAACAAAGAAATTCTAACTCTATATCCTCTAGAAAAATAAATCACAAAAATAGGAGATGGAGAATGGATAGATGATGAGAATGAGATTCAACCTCTCTTTACTATTTCTCATATTAGTGAAGAATGTAAAATCTTAAATTCAATAGAAAACTTTGAAACATCCTCACAATCGAGAAGATTATTATAGTTTTCAAGAACAATTCCATTATTGAATACATGTCATATAAATAGATGTATTTATATTCTATGGAAAAATTGGTAATTCTACAATTGAAATCTTTCCGGAAAATATTTAAACATAAAAAAAAACTTGAGAGAATTCAACAAGAAGAGATAATCAAAACATTACAAAAAAATTCTTAACATAAGCATGTGAGTACAACGACATGAAAGGAATTATTCTGAGACTTTTATACATCATATATACATTTAGGAAAACTTTAGGCCTATTAGAAAACCTCAATGAAGGATGAATCCAAATCTTAGGGAAATTGTGAAAGAAGAATTGCAAAAATTGTTGAATGTAAACTTCATTTATCCAATTTCAAACAACTAGTGGGCTTCTCCTGGTGATTGTATCTAAAAATAATGGTAAATGGAGGGTATGCATTGATTATCGAGGTTGAATAGAGCTACTATAAAATAACATTTCTCATTGCCTTTCATAGATCGAGTATTAGGATACATTAGCATGAAAGAAGTATTTCTTATTTCTGGATGGTTTTGGTGGTTACAACCAAATTCAACTGCCTAAAGACCAAGACAAAACCACATTCCCTGTCCATGGGGAACCTATGCTTACCAGTACTTCCCTTTTGGATTGTGCAATGCACCTACAACATTCTAGAGCGGTATTAGGAATTTTCTCTGATCTAATACATGATTGTGTGGAAGTATATATGGATGATTTTACAATTTATGGAAATTCATTCAAAGAGGCTCTTGACTTGGAAAAAGCTCTTAAAATATGAAAAAAGAAGAAAATATTTCATTAAGTCATGAAAAAAAATTTGTGATGTTTGTTTGAAGGAATTTTTTAGGACATCATATTTGAGGATAGAATTAAACGTAGACTCATCTTCAAAATGATGTTAGAATTTACCCTAGGATTTACGGGGTACTATAGAAGATTTATATAAAACTTCACCAAAATAGCATATCCACTCTTCAAATTGCTTACCAATGATTGTGAATTCGGTTGGAATCTTGATTACCAATTGGCATTTGAAATCTTAAAAGCAAAAAATTACGAAGCACCCATCTTAAGAGGTCTAAATTGGAAAATACCTTTTCACATTTCAATAGATTCTTCGGTCTAGCTGCGGGAGTTGTACTAGGACAAAAATATTTAATCCCCTATGCCATCTATTACACGAGGAAAAAATTTGTCCTATGAGGTTAAATTGCACAGCAACTGAAAAAGAATTTCTAGTTGTTGTCCATGCTATTAACAGATTTAGACACTACATCACGCTGAAACCTTTATTCACACGGACCATTACGCAATTAGGTACTTAATGAGTAAATATATCACTAATAGCATAATCACAAGATGGTTATTACTCCTGTAAAAATTTAACATCACATTCCTGAGCACTTCTAAAACAAAACACAATTGTTGATTTCTTGTCTAGAATTAAAAACAACAATAATGATACTCTAGTAGAGGATAATTTTCTTTGATGAATATCTCTTTGCAATAACTACTAAATCTCCATGATTTTAGGATATTGCTAACTACTTAGCTAAAGGAAAATTTACCAACATATTTCTTTCTAGGGAGAAAAAGAAGAATTATTAAACAAGTGCATTATACTCATGGGTTAATGATGAATTGTATAAAATAGGTCCGGATATCATCATCGAGAAGGTGTGTTCGAGAAGATGAAATGCGTGAAATTCTAAAGGCATGCCACGATGAACCTTGTAGGTGGACACTTTGTTTGATAAGAGATTTTTATTAAAATCATTCATTTAGGATATTATTGGCCATCCATATTTAAATATGCCAAGGAGTATGTCAAAAGGTGCTGACGGATGTCAAATAATAGGGAAAACGGTTCCTACGAGATGAAATTCCCTTACAACCTCAAGTACTCATCAAACCCTTTGAAAAATGGGCCTGGATTTTGGACCAATCAATCCACCATCAAGACAAAAGGGTACATTTTGGTTTTCCACTTTGATTATGTCACTAAATGGGTAGAGGCTAAATCACTTTCTAATGCTACGAAGATATTGTAGTTTCATTTCTCTATGAGGATAGTTTTACTCATTTGGTGTCTGAGAAATTGTGACGGATCGAGGATCTCGAGTTTACATCGAAGATGGTGCAAAGATTGTGGATGAATATAAAGGTTAAAGCATAGAAAATCCACTTCATATCATCCACAAGAAAATGGTTAAGTGGATTCCACCAATAAAGTGATAGAAGCAATCCTCACAAAGATTGTACATCTACATAGGAGGGATTGGGCGGATAGGCTTCATGAAGCCTTATGGTCCTACCAAACTACATGGAGGAATATAACAAAACATACTCTATGAACTTGTTTATGAGAATCAATTCCTATTTCCTATATAATTTAGATCAAAACCCTCAAGATAGTGATCGGATTGGGACTTAATTTATCAAAACCCCATAAGCACGAGAATGGAGCAACTTAATGAGCTTGATGAGATCAAGCAAGATGCGGATCAAAGACCCTGCAAATCCAGCAACAAAGGTCCAGAATGGCATGATAATTACATAAAAGAAAAGTTGCAAGCGGAAGTTGGGAACTTTTATTCGATTCAAAGTTCAAAGACTTCAAGGGAAAATTTCAAACTCATTGGCTTGGGCCTTATGAGATCAAAAAATTCTTTGACAATGGTGTGGTGGGGATAAGGAAAATTGATGAAGAAAAGGTACCTCTTCTTGTGAATGGACATTGATTAAAATTCTATCATAAGCGATTAAAAAGGAGGAATATATACAAATGTTTGAAGAACCATCTTGATATGAAGTTGGTGAAGAATAATATATTATTTAAATTACTCTTATTTTTATTTTTAATATCTAATATATATATTATTCAAAAAAAAAAAAATTGTACAAGTATGAAAAACCAATCCATGGTTGGCATCCTTATACGAGAAAATATAAGACGAAAGTTAGAGTTCGACATATTATATTTTCTCCCATTAAAAAAATCCCAAATTATTTGTTCCCTTTCTTTCTTTACGAGTAATGAAAAGTATACAAAATTGCTACAATTCTGGCTCTCAAGATATTTTGCAGTTTTTCATCACATTATTCGACTCGTACATTTTCTTATAGCCTACTAAATCCGCTTATACGAACACAAGAAGCGGGGACTCCATTGAAGATCATGCGAAAGGATACCGAAGAATCAACACGAATAAAAGAACAACAAATGTTAGTTCCAAAGGTATGTTACAAAAATTTTCTTAAAATAATAAGACCAAAAACATTGGCATATGTAATGTAGGTGATCATATGTTGTCTCAATATGTCATGATTAGATTTGATTCAAAATCACATCACAAATTCACAATTCGACCACTGACATGCGTATCATATCTCATAATAATTCCTGTAATTGATTTTCCTATTAATGATTAATGGTCATGTCTTACTTCGTAACCCACTCATCACGTTCCTTTAAACCTTACCAAATAACTATTTCCTTTGTACTTCTCTACAAACCCTCGACATCCTTAACCTTGATCCACAACCTCAATTCATTTGATCAAAAAAGAACAGTGCAGCAGGTAAAACTCCTCACAACAAAGACATGGGTCGATGGTGAGCGGAACGTCGGAGTGAATTTCTGTGGTGGTTTATGCTTTAGGTAAAGGAAATGTTGTAGAAAAGTGCAATAGGTACGGTTTATAGATAAGTTTGACGGATTCCATAAGGACATTGCAAGTCATTTTGCAGGATATTTCGACGAGGACGAGAGGTCGAAATTGGAGATGTAAAATTCTCGATGACGAGCCTTTATGGCCAAAGCTACAAAAATTCCAGGCGGTGAGAGTTGGTTTAAAAACAAAAAAACAAGGTGAAGAATGGAAATTTTTACCGAAGAATCTGAGGGTATTTACACTTATGTTTACAAGAAAGGAATTCCCAATTCAACACTAAAAAATAAATGGAGAAATATTCTTTTAATTTTTACAAAATTTTGTTACTTGTGAGGGCATATTTGGGCGCATATTTATTTTATCATGCCCGATTGTTAATGAAATTTTTGGAGGATGGAAAATAAATATCCTTACTTCTTATTGAATAGTCTAAATAAAATGTCAGCAAATGTCCGAGAAAAAGGTCAGTTCATAGACAATACCATGCACCATCATGGAATTAGCAAAAATACTTCTTGAATTCCATCTAAAACGTGTAGGAGACTCCTAGGAAAGTTTCCTAATTAGAAATCACTTTCAAGATGCATGGAAATGCTTTAAGGATGAAAAAACTAGAATAAGTAGAAGGAGAAAAGGTTGATACATGCATTGAGAAAGAGAAATCCTCACCTCAACCTCGGCGAGAAGAGGAAGAACTCACCATTGCGAGAGTTAATGAAAAATAAGAAACAAATCGAGTAAAAAAGAGATGCAATGAAGAGAAAAAGAGAAAAGGATTTACGAAGGGTGTAGAAGACCTAAACCCTCCATGACCAAGGAGAAGCTCTAGACTTCATTAGCCCTTCAAGAAGAAACCATCACACGAGGAAAAATTTGTTAATTTAGAAGGAACCTCAAGTTCCATCGCCCATCACTATCTCTCCTACACACGAGTCCTATACATTCTCTTGTACATAGTCACGCACACATTCCAAGCAAGAAATCCCGAGGGTCGGCCCGGGACAATGAGAATATGACTATATTAAGTCATTGGAGAAAAGACATGCATAATCAAATCCAAGTGTAGAATATCAACCTATCGGTCCACAAGGAACCTGCAGTAAATACCCTCAAGCAAGAAATTTATGAGCTAGAGATACTAAAAAGGCACATTAAAAACGGGAAAATGGAACTACGGAAATAACATAATTAGTTGGCGAGTTGTAATATCCCAAAATAGGGAAAATCGGCACTATTGGGAATATCTTAAGATATTCCAAAAGTGGAGCTACGGCAATCCATGAACATAATAATGAAAGAGCGATTATTACATAAACTCGAAAAATGTAAGAATAAAATCTAGCCATCTTATTAGTATTATAGAATCAAATAGATACAAGATCTTGAGGGGGAAGAAATACTGCTGAGATAGGTAAAATCGGCCTCAAGAAACATGTACATAAAATATGACAAAACATACCTACACTAGAATGCCCAAGGCTATGGCTGTGTAGTTTTATAAAGAAACAGCTATGCTAGCATATGTCAATACATGGATATAAAAATGTATGGCTCATACAACATTGGGAGTGAGGATCTAAGCTCCCAAACACTATTCTGAGTCAATCTGGAAGGATTGGTTGAAATATCTCGTGAAGAAATACCGGAGTTGCGATAGTAAATGCAACTCAAAAATACAGACTTGATGGAGATCGCTGAAGATACTACATCAAATAAATATATATCCTCCAATGGAACTTCCAAGTGTAAAAAATTTGATCCTATCAACGAATATCTCACCCTCCAATAATCCTGCCAAACCCTCACTACAAGTGCACACGAAAATAGCGTAGTCTAGAGAAGGGGCTTGCGTTGTACGAGAAAGGAAATATGTTGTGGATGCCAAGATCTGCAATAAGCTCCATAATCTTCCTCACTAGTGTCCCAAAGGAAATAAAAGCTTCCCCCTTTGAAAAACAAGCCCGAGAGTGGTGTTGTCAACCCTCAGCACCGCAACGCCACCGCAGCACGACCCAACTCTCAACGGGGAAATTGCAATGTATTTGAAGGAGGATGCTTGGCCTAAAGCCTAAATGTGGAGAAATGAAGAGAAGCTCCTTCAAGAGGCCTCTCTTGAAAGGAGAAGGAATTCCTAAACAAGAATTCATTGTGCTAGAAGTAGCAACGCAACAACGTGCTTGACGAGAGAATGCACGATGTCTAAGCAGGACCGAGAAGCCAGCAATACATAACATGAATAAAAATGGTTTCCTTGCCCTCCTTTTAAACAAGTGAAAGCCCTCTCACCATGGGTCCCACTCATTAGGGTTTCCTCCACCAAGGTCTTCTCCCCTTCATACGTTGTCTCTCGAAGTGTTCTCCACCTCCTATCCCGGCGTTGTTGACTTGGTCAAACTTGACCTTGTCCATATAAGCCATTTTCACACATGAGGGTGTGAAATCCAGCTCCTCAAATGATCCCTTTCACATTAACAGGGATTTTATTCATTTTTCTGAAATGTATGGGCCTCCTTACCCATTTATTTATCTCCTAAGTGACATGAGAAAAAATTAATATTCAGAATTAGTTTGCATGCTAATTTTGGAATATTAAAAGTCCCCCCTCAAAAATGTTGCTTTTCCTCAAGAAAATATGAGATAGGCGAGAAACCTCTCAATCCTCTTCACCTTAGCATCCTCTCATATGATGAACTCCTCCAAGGAAAGAATCTGTTTCATCAACAAGTATCCACATTTCTCCTCCCAAGCATGTAAGTTAGGTATAAAGTTATCATCATAAAAAAGGGAGAATTCTCAGAAAGGTAAAAATGTGTTGTCTAGAGTCCCTTTGAGGCATCGGATCTAAAGTGCATAGGCTCCATCATTTCCCATGTGGATCATCCATCCCCAAGCAATCATCCATGCAAATTGAGTTACCTCCCAACATGGCAACTCTGAAAATATTCCTCCACCGGTGGCTCTGCTGATGTGGGAGGTAGAAAATATGAACATGGAAGGCAAAGTAGCCTACCCCACCTTTGTCCTCCTCTCCACTTAAGATAAGTGTAGAGTGTTTGTTGATCTGGGCTGCAATAATTTTTCCTTCAGAAGCGAGATGAAGACTAGATCTCCAAGAATCTCTTCTCAACAACATGAATCAGTTGACCAAATCAGTCATATGTGATGGATAGGAAAGCATCACCCATATGGCATCCCATCAAACTCATGGCCCCACCTCAAAAATAAACAGGTGTTTGGTTGCTTAATTATGCATATCTCCTCCATGCTCATTCAGAACATGTAATTCAAGAAAGGTGGGAATCCTCTTCCCAAAAGAACACATCCACGCAATGTTTTTCTCCCCCCGATCATGCTCCCCAAGTAAAGATAAGAACAATATCGACAAGTGAAATCATGATCAGCATCAAAATGAAGGAAATACTAAAGGTTTCAAGTGGTTCTGGAGGATACCAAAATTTTCCCAAGTGGTTACAACGCATTTTTCCAAGGCGGTAGCCTTCAGAAGATTACATGGCAAGTTGTTTCTTGTTGCATAGTTAATTATGTATGCTGTCATATTTACTAATGAATAGCAAATGGGTAAGGGTACATCAAGCCCGAACATACATGCAATGATTACGCAACACTTTCCCAAGGCCACATAAGGAATGGTTTTCTCCATCATATAAGTTATTTAATGTTGACCATGGAGCAAAATGAAAAGCTTGCCCTCTGACAGAGAAATGCACTACGTAGAGATGGTCAAAATGAGAAAATCGATAAATGCAAAAACAGGGATTCTTACCATGTAATGAAATTATGATGATAAATGGATCCATGAATAAGTCCTCCATAGAAGTTAGGCATACTCCCATGAAGAGAAATGAATCATGTGCTACATGAAGCTCCTTCCCCGTATGCTTGGAAATCCAAACTAAGAACAACATATCACGGCAATGGTGTCTCTACATCCACTACTTTATCACTCTTATCTCCTCCCTTGTCCACCAATTGCATCATATGTGAAGTGATCTGTGAACTCCATCAATAAATCGACTCCAAAGTGGCAGGCGTTATTGGCCTATGAACATAAGCTCCTGCCATCCCATGACTCCCATTCTTTGACATGCCCATTGTCAAAGACATCTCCCACAATGATGCCATATGTGGGAAGCTCCTTCCAAGGTGGAAGCACCTCCTAATCATCTAAGGCTAAGGAGTAGCCCCCTTTTTCCTTGATAGTGCCATCTCCTACTCTTACATTATGCAAGGTGTGAGAGAAAATCTACCCTTGCTCTTCCAAGGTCCTCCCAAAGAAACAAAGGAATTTTTTGTTGCCTCCTCATACCTCCATCATACAAATCACTGAGTTGAAGACATAATGATCACATCATCATAATGCATCCACCTGCCCAATGATGCAAGTATCCTGTAAACTCCTTCCTCCTCCCTTTTCCTTTGAAAGAGGATATGTCTCAAGACGAACTCTTTCGTGTGCTGTGACCACATGCCTCACCTTAACCGGTGTCCATAAATTTTCAAGTATCTTACCAGCTTATTGCTCTCCATCCACCCATTCATCCAAATGTGGGTGCCTCTCATCATCATGCTCAATCTTGGTGCCCTTCCATAGAACTACCATCCTCCCAAATCAGATTTGTCTTTGAATTTCATGGGACATTGAAATGCAATCTCCCTTAATAATGAGTTGATCCCATAAGGATCCCGAATAGGTGGTGGCTTAAAAAACCTCCCATCATGATGTGTAGGGCTCATCAAGAAGTATCCAACACACACATGAGAGATGTTATCCATCCTAATATGTCCCTCCATCATCTATCTGTTCCCCTCTAGTTATGTATATGGGAAGGTCATTGGAATATTTCAACAATGGTTGGGTCCCAACATCATTGTTGCTAAATGACATTATTAATCTTTCCAATGGTGTGTGTTGTTTCATGCTCAACTCCCAAGGATGAACATATGGTTTTGTGGAACTTTTTTTTTGGAAAAATATTCATCCTCTCTTAAGTTTTCAAACCCCAACCTCAAATGTGGTATACAACTCACTCGATGGTATATGAGGATGATGGTTCCTCCTTATGAACAATTCAGGTGTACCCAATGTGATGAAGTTCTTTGCTCTAAATAAGCGACTGTCTGATAGTATTCCAACCCTCCATAGAATTTTTTGAAACAATAGGAGATAAAAACTTGGGCATGCCTTGGTGAAGTTTGGAAGAATGTTGAATGTTTGCCAAGATTTTCTTCCTATAATGTGTTGGCTCCCCCAACTCTTTACAGTGTGTTTGCTCTCCCAAGTTTGTGACATTGTTGGTACAAGTCTCCTCCAATGGTGGTGAAGGCCTTCTCCTACGGTCCCTATTTGCCAAACTTTCTAATCAACCTTTGAGTAAACTCAGCAAAATTATGCACTCTTGCATGACCCAAATGGTTGAACCACCAAATATTGGCCTCCCCTCAAGGTGCGATGCTGAAATTTATCAGCTTCTCTCTCTACCATTGGATGTAGTAGGAATAATGCATCAAGTTTTCTTGCCCAAGCCCTTGCTTGAAGATGATCCATCAAAAGTAGACAATAGAAACCTATTGTCCTTCATTCTTCTTGTGCTGCAAGGTCTCCTTTCTTCCTCCGATTGAATGAGCTGTGGGAAGGCTGAGTCTCCTTGAAGGCTCTAGGTCGAGTCTTTACTTAACAAGGTATTCACTTAGGATCTTGTGATCAAAGTGTCCTCATCTTTACTTTACTTAATTTGTCCTCTCTTTCAAAGGAAATGGTATAGTCCCACTACTTCTTCTTCTTTGCTTGACCTCCTTGTTGAGGTCCTTCTTGATTCTGAAAGAGATGAGAAATCTGGAGTCAGAATGGAATGGAATGGAAACAGAAACAGAAGAGGCAGAATCTAAAAATAAAATAAAATAAAAAAAAAAAAAAAAAAAAAAAAAAAAATAAAATCTATTACGTTCAATTTCTCTGATGAGTGTTTAACC